>KE525396.1:87271-218482 GCA_000441895.2 Anopheles sinensis
CATGACGGGCGTGGTGTGGGAAGGCGGCGGGAAACTGTCGAATGTGACATCGATTTATTGCCACCGGTCGGTCGGACGAGCTTCGAGTGCAATCCGNTTCGGTGGTGGCTGTTATCGATAAGCTAATTTGGTGCAGAGGGTGCAATGAAAATAGCCTTCATTTTCACACTATCGACCGATTGCGAGGCGAGATCTAGGATGCACGTCGGAATGGCAGGGCGTGCGCCAGATTTTGTCACTTGACCGCAACCGAACGAGCGTTGGCCCTAATCGAATTGATTGCAAGTGCTCGACGTTTGAAAACTCAACTGCATACCATGGTGGGTGTTATAGATAAGGATGCAGGCTGCTAACAATAGACGAACGCATTCCTGCTTGTACTTTGTTGATGAAGAAAATATCAACCCGAAGCAGATAAGTGCTATTTTACTGTAAAACAAATAACTTAATAAGATACAAATAAACTAAAGAAACAAAGCTTCAACGGTTTGGAGAATCTATTTTGTAATGATAAGAACTTGTATTCAGTTGAAACAAGATTAGATTTTAAAAATTTCCTCAATAATCATAATATTTTAAGGTTCTTTCTGCATGTTTACCGACTCTTTTGAAGATTTTCGGTTAAACTGATTCATTCCCATTTTATAGTTTACATATCTTGAAGATAAACCAGCAAATGATATGCATGTGTAAATGCCCTTCCTGGCAGACAATGACCCCACTTCTTCCTCCACGAGTGACCATCAACCGTGACTCATTGTAAATGAAACACTTTCAAGTATCTCTGATAGCGAAGGAATTACACGGTGTGCCAAACGTCGCACACCATCCCTTCGCACGCACCGACCGAAACAAACACAAAACCCAAAACCCCAAAGGGGCGGAAAACGTGCAGTGATTTCTTGTTTATATGCAAATACGGTTAATTTATCGTTCAGAACGTCGCTGCACGATCGCAAACTCGAACTCGGGGATAAGCGAAAACGGTGTGTGGGTTTGGAGTTTGGAAAGCGGAGGTACGACGGACTCCACTTTAAATCCCTGCAAGGAAACCAACCACAAACCCTGGTGCGGAGATGATCATGCAAATGCGGTACAGCCCGGTCTGCTCCGCCGCTATCGCCGTGATTGGATTGCCGTGAAAAATCGTCCTAGATCTCGACGGCTCCGATAAGCCGGTTGCGTTGGCCGTCGCTGTACGCAAAACGTCTCACGTGTATCGCGCCTCACGCCTCCTTCCTGTGCAGTACCGTTCCGCCATTTCGTCATTTCCATAAATTCACCCGCCCAACCCACAGTGTCTGCACCGGTTCCCTCCAGAGATTCCCCAGAATATGGTCTGGATAAGACAAAGTTCACAAAAGGGGGTAAGGTACCAAAGAGATTAATCCAAAGCCTCTCGGAAAAGGTCTGGCGTTGGTTGACCGGGAAAAATGCGGGAGTGTCAAGCGCCACTGATACGCGCCGAGGGTCGGTGAGGTGTTGTGGCGACAACTCGAATACATTCGCGTCGCCATCGACAAACCGCCCACGCAAACAAAACTGTAGACGCAGCAGCGTGAGTTCCCGCTAACTGGCAACACTGGGTTCTTTCTTCGAATGGGAAGCTGAGAAGAAGGATCCAGGAAAACGGTCTCCATTTCGAGAACTCGTGCACCGCTTGTGTGTTTGAATGTGTACGTATAAGGTTTCCAGTAATTGCACTTATGGGAAAACCCCATCGCGAGTGCGAACCCTACGCTCGATGATCCCTCCGCGCAATTGGTTTGGAGATTTGCACCAGTGCAGGCGACGTTTCGCAGACTCCAAAGCACACTGCACGAATTCATTGCCCTCCCCTTGCCACTCGTTCACAGCATCATCATGTTGGCTCGGGTCAGAAATGGCAATCCCAACTGGCGGCAGACACGCGAGAATCGGACGGGAGGGGATGCGGATGGCGGGCGGCGATATCGGCGGATGCCACGCTGCCGTTTCTGGCGAAAAAGAGGTCGGCGTCAGCTTAAAAATGACTGAAGCGATAAAAACATATGAATTAGTGCCAATTAGAGTGCCAATAAATTGTGATAAACGCGTAGTCGCACTGTGCGGCTCTCTTAGTCGCACATGACTGTTTGTATGTGTATGCACGCGGTGGGCGATATATCCCACCGAGTCTCCCGTATGCAGCACACCACCTCTCTCTCCCTGTCTGCCCGTCTGCCCCCAACAAAATCACCCATTCAGTACCAAAGTGCACCCTACCGTTAGGAGTTACACACGCGATTTAGAACATCCCGAAAGATTTGCGAGGGAGTGTGTAACCGTTAGGGGGAAAGGATGGCGGCTCTCGGGTGACATTCGGGATACGGCGAGGATAACATCATCTCTCCCGTGGGGGAAGACAGGCGCACTTCGAGACAGTCGCAGACACTGAGAACGAGGACCGTTTTCTCGACGCTCGACGCCATCCGCACTTCGATGGTGCTCTGGAGGTAAAGGAGTCCTCACAAATTCGCATTCACCGTACGACGATTGGCGATCGGATTAAGGAAATCTCGACGACGACAACGACGACGACGCAGAACAACTGCCGCGATGGCGATGGCTTTTCGCAACTTGCGGAGGTTTATCAGCAGGAGACTGCAAGTCGATCTCAATTTATGCACAATGCGATAGAGCCACTGCATGAGTCGGTCGGTCGGGAGCATGGATCCTGAGCCTCTAGCCCATGGAACGGAGGTGACTGTTGGCTGCTAGATCCATACATACGGTTCATTAGCTGACTATAATTAAAATAGCAGCAGTTCAACGCGCGGAATCAATTACTTCGCCCACAGCATAGACACTTTGAAGACTAGGAGATAATCGAAGAGCTTACGATATAGGTAGAGCTAAATCTTGAAACACAATAAATTGGTAGTATTCTGTGTGTCTTACGGTACTAAAGAATAACAATAAAACCATCAAAGAGGATTGAATCTTGATGTTTAAAACCCAATTCTGAACTTTGTTCTTGATGCATGAATCTAATGAAAAAGTTACTCCAATCCACTGCTGAAATTTCTCTTTCTGGCGAACAAATAGCTTGTCAATAAACTCTCTACCCAACTTATCCCAATTACAGCTAAAGTTCAGAGACAGAACCACACGCTGTCCATTGGTTGCCACAAATCTTTCCCAGATTTCATCAAATTTGTTGTGATTTCTACAACCTCGATCCACGTGGCACAATCTGGCGTCAGAAAACGTTTCGTCCTGATCAACACCGACGTCGAGAGCGATATTTCTCGTTCTTTTCGTTAGCCGATTATGGCACACACTTCGCCCATCATTAGGTTGCAGGCGCGCGGAGCCAACTAATCAAATAAACTTTCCGGGTGTTCCGCAGAACTCGGAATTGTGTTAGAAAACGGCACAAAGAAATGGTTTACACTACATCGATGCGATCTCCGCGGCCGAGCTGCGTATCACCGGTTTTTTTCTTCTTTGCCTTCGCTACTCAAAACGACGAGGATGATGATGATGATGGATTCTCCCTTGAAGCATCGTGTGGGCGGACGGAAAGACACGTCATATTTACAGCCCGCGCTCGGACCGTTCCCTTTTCCGTGACCACGGACATACGAGGTACGAGGTTTTTTTTTCTGCCCAAACGATGAGACGACTTTGGCAGCCATACGAGTATCACGTGAACGGAAAAACATGATAAATCGCCGTTTGGCTCAGGCGGATATACGATACCGTGGACTATATGGATCAAACAGTGATTGATTGTTAATAGAAATCGGATTCTTCCCAACGCAAGTCCGCCATACCGCCTCCGGCTATGTTTACCATCCTGCTAACACGCAACGTATAAGCGTGGGTTTATGAAATAGATTTTTTGTTCGGTGTGTTGGAGCTCAATCAACTCCAGCACAAAAATTGTTCCAGATTCGATGGCTGCCTGTTTTCCAGTTCATTCTCTGCCTTTCGGTAGAATTTGAGTCGACAAAATAAACCATTACTTCATAGCCGCATGTCTCACCTTCGATGTTTGGCGAAGATGATGGCATGGAAGACGGTCATCTCGTATAACCCGTCCTGCTCCTATTGCCATCTCTGTTGCAATGGTATGAAAAATTACCATTTCGATAGACGCACTGAATCATTTCGTCTTAGGCCGGCTCCAAACGTGGCCGGACACATAGCTCAAATGGTGGTCCAAGAGCGAATGTCCCTCAATATACCCACCCAGCGATCGGCGAGGATGGCGCATTATGGAAGATCCGGACATTGGAGTGGATCATTTATTTTCGGTCGCACGCGACACCCTTGCGCACACTCGTATATCAAACTAAGTTGTGACAGTTGGGAAATTAAATGTCCCTGCGCTTCGGCATTTCAAATGCTCTCCGGGTGAGAATCGGAACGAAGTCGCCCCAAAGTATGTAGTAGTACTCCGTAGCTCGGGAGCGCAAGCGATTGATTTTAAAATAACCCCACCGCCAAGAGAGTGTTGGCGCGAATCCGGAACGATCGATGGCCCTAATATAGCCGGTCGTGACAGCGTTCATATTTATCTATGATGGACGCATTTTGGATGGAGGTATTCCGATCGGGTGGTAACGATCTGCGAAGGGGAAGTCGCGGGTTGGCAAGGCGCGCAACACCATTAATGAATCGAGGGCAATTAATTAAGTCTGGCTCTGGTCTGATCCCACACTGGGAGATTGTTGCCAGGGCACTCTCGGACACGGTTCGTGCTCTGGTATCACCCGGGTAACGCTTGGTAACGACGATGGATGATCTTTGCATGTTATAGACTATCCAAAATGCACGATTTCGAAGAACTTACGCAACCGACTGACGATGTTCTTATCTCCGCCGAGCCGCGTAAAATAAACGTATCTATTTCGATGCAAAGCTCGAAACGAAAACGTGACAAGTCGTCTCACCCCCGCCGTTGTTTTGCCGGAGAGCGTCAACAGTTTTATCAAAAAAGCGTGACAAGTCCCGAAACCTTAAGTACCACTTGAGTATTCGGTCTAGAAAGAGGAACAAAAAAACTACATACGACCCCTTCGAATGGTTTAAGTCGAAACGATCCTCCATGTTGAACATCATCGTGAGGGACTAAGCGAAAATTTGAATGTAAACCCCCTTCCGCAGGAAAAGAAGCCTTCCATCCCTTCTCCAATTGTCCACGGTGAGAGATCGGTCATCAAACATCACTCTCCATTACTCGTCCATTTTTCCTTTCCCCTCGCTATCGCTTTCCGTTCATTGTGATAACAACCACAACCACCAACCGCCACTTTGTAGCCACACGCCAAGAGCCGCCATTCGTCGTTTTGGTTGTAATTTTAATTAAATTTGATGACCGAACGCATGGCGAAACCTTTTGCCGCGTTCGCGTTCCGGTCATCTCCCTCCCCCTCTCCCTCCGACATCGACAACACTTTTCCGCCTTCACTGATCACGTAGATCAAAACCCACCTTTTCCCTTTCGCGGTCGTGCAGGGCTGCTTTTTCCCCCACACCTTTCGTTTGTCTCGATCGCTCACAGTAGATATTTTGAAATCGAGCCCAAAAACCCATGAAAAGGATCAGCGAACTGCGACGATTTTTCTATCGCTGAAGGGAACCTCCAAAACCTCTTAGAGCCGCTGGTAGGGAGTTTTATTCATGTCTCGAAGGTTGTAATGATTTCGGTTCATTCTTCTTTTTTTCTCTCTCTCTCTTCCCAAAGTCGTCTGCTGGGGGGTTTCTTGATTATTTTTTATGCTTGGTCATGTTCCGGACGGCTGATAGTCGGTCGATGGAACCCGTGAATAATCGAGCCAAACCATCATCTGGCGGCGATTGGGTTTGGGATTGAGTGAGTTAATTTGAGGCTTAGAAAACTTTATTTTAATCCATCGAGTTGATGGTCGCAAACATCTGCCACTCGAGTGAGAGAGTTGCGAGTCTTTGGCTTAAGACGAAAGATTTTGTCTAACGTCCACATAAGAACATTAGGATAAATGAAATTTTGATTGTTGAGAGGCAAACGAAGTAAAGTAGCTTGGACTAAATAGCAAAACATGCAAGTAAAATATGAAAATCTGGAAACCAATAAAGTCTTATGGCTGAGAGTTTAAATTAAACTACACAAAGTACACGAATAAAATTCAAAATAATACAAAACGAAAAAAAAACTGGAAATTCCCCACATTCACTCCAACATCCGCCCAGGGACAGATGACCACGGAGGCTTAACAAATTCGGACCACGGTCGCGAAAAAGGGGTTCGCGAGAATCGTGTTTACGTATCCATTATCATCGGTGCGCATCACCGGCCAACAATCACCCGGGAGAGCTTAGGTCTCGCTGGGCCACCGCCACGCAGGGACCGGTGGTGAATTTTCAATTAATATGCAAATCGAAGTGACTCCCGGCCAGCCCATACAACCACCCGCCCGGACCCGGGTACCCCCTGGCAAAATAAAAATAAAAGCAAAACAAACGATCAGCTCAGAATCAGTCGGCCATTGGCACTTTTGCCGTGACGCCATCGTCCACCCCGGTGGGGGAAACAGAAAAATACCGGAAGGTGATGATGCTAAATAGATAACGGGTTGTAGATCCGGTAGGGATGGGGTACGCAGGGATGCCTAGAGTTCGGGGCGACACACAACGTCCCAGCAGAACGATACAACACGGTACGGCATTAATGTACATGCTCGATCGTGTGAAAAGTAAATGAACTTCAAAAAGGTACAAGAATGTCCTCCTGGAATTATCCTGTATCGATTTGAATATCCTAAAGTATCTGATCAGGTTTAATGAAATGTTATGACTCGTTTTGATGGAAAAATTCAAGCTACATTCATAGGTAATATCTAACATCCAAAAATGAGCAATCTGTAGGTCGTTTCATTCTTCATGAAACAGGACGAATCACCCAAATCCAGTACGTTAACGGATCATTAAACGAGAGCCGCTCGGACTACGGATCAAAATAAAATGACAATTGATGACCGAGTTCAAACCATCGAGCATGGAGGGGGAGGGCACATAAAATCCCCCAAATGAAAACCTTTTCCAGACGATTGAAGACTTCGCGATTCGCGCGAGAACCCAACTGCCGTTCAAGCGAAACGAATCGAAAAATAGAGAGGGATCGATCTTCTATCGATCGAACCCATTTCGAGACATCGATGACGAAAATAAAAATAACGTAAAAAACATTGGATTATGATTAATGGTGTGCCATTTGTGCCGCAGTTCCCGTTTCCACTTTCCCCCCCATCGGGGACGGACTTTGCTTGGCTCGATTGATTTTGAAAACATTCTGAGAAATGTCACACCCACTTGCGACGCGGTAATTACGACGATCCGGTGGAAAATAAGTCCGCTGATCGGTCTATTTTTTGCCCCCAACCTCCTTTTCGCCACCTTCATCCGGACGGTGGAAGGTGAGATTGATTTTAAAGCTGAGAAAAGACGAGTTTGTTCGTTAAACTCGGTTTCGGTTGGAGGATGTTTATGTTTGCACTTTTTTCGGTACCTTCGTGTAGACAACAAATTAAGTGGAACATGTTGGTGTTTAAAAACGAACGATATACTTTTTCAGCTGTGTTGAGCTAGAGAGAACGAGCTCGAAATAATCGGAGTGTGGGAAAGGATAAAAAACATCACAGTTCATCTTGTTTTCACTAGAAGCGAGACGGTTATTCACATGCTTCCAATATTTTGACGTTAGAAGCAATTCATCTTACATTTAATTGCATTAGAAATAAAAGCTGAACTTTACAGTAAATATATCTTAACAACTGTTCGTATTTTGTTTAAAGTGCTTCGATCACATACTATATATCCATATTTACAATCGACACAAATATTTCTTACACGTCTTGCTATATACTCCTGGAGGCAAAGGATTGATAAATTTTGTTGGACAGGAGGAAAGCAAACGTCCAGGAACGCGTTTTCTCTAAAGCGTTAGCAAACATTTGTGCAATATATTCACCGTGCACGCATGCATCGTTTGCAATGCAAAGTGCATTCACCAAGTGCAGGGCACCGTCACGAAGCAAGCGCGCCAGAGCGATTTCATAGTTTTCTGCGGTTACAGATGCACATCCGCGAGAACTCCGAGGTGATTCTCCATCCAGGTTCCATACGGTACGTCTTCGTTCCCTTTAAAAAAACCGAAGCCGACGCCAGGATCGTTGAACCTCGACACATCACATAAACAAACGTCAATGTTGCTCAATATTTGAAGAAGTGTCGTATGCATTCTCTCTTTCTCTTTCGCTCCCACACTGTTCGTCATCTGCGGTGCACGGATAAAATCAGATGCACTCTACGATAGCACGTGCAGGGCTACGGAAAGGTGGACAAGGAGGCAACTCAAGCGAAACCAGCGGCCTTTCGTCGCATGCCGGTGTATTTTTTTTCACTAAGCCCATAAAATGTGCCAGAAACAAATCATCTCCGCGTGAGACAACGACAAAGAACCGGCATTTAACGAAATGTTCAAGAACCTCCGACCGGGAAGACGATTCGGACGTTCGCTGATGCATCGAGGACGTGGAGCGCAGAACGAAGGGAAAGACGGATGCAAGTATGATATTCAAATGATGCACATTTACATGTTGTTTGTATTTATATATCACTCCTGCAAAGCGTTACACACAAGCTCTCACACACACATGACATACACTAGAATGGTGTCGTATCAGGCGAAATAAAGTTGCACTATCGTGGTCCCAAACGGTTAGTCGACTGCCACAGGCAACTCTTCGTGCGGCCTAGCGAAGACATTTATTTATTTATTTACGTTCTAGCATTCGTTGCACTCGCAAAACATGTGCCAGTGTGCATTTTCTTTGTTTGCCACCCTGCGGGCTAGGAATGTACTTTTGCATTTTTCCTGTTTGGCGAACAGTTTCAGTAAGAAGTTTCCAAATCGATCAGGAAATGTGCGTATTCAATTGTTTAGTATTTCATATACAATCAGAACAAGCTGCCTTCGATTTTTGAAGGCTTTGATTGCAAATGCTTGCTTCTTCGATGCCTTTTTCGAGTGATAGTGATATCGTTTTACAACCATCGTGCGATCCAGCAAACCCAGAGAACAGTAAATTCTAACCTCTGCAATATACACATCATCAATCAATCTAAGGACATCGATCCACCATTGCCGCAGCAGCAACTCACGAAAGAGGTCACCAAGAAACCTTTTGGCTCACACTCCCACATAAAAAATGGGGGAAAAAAAGAGAAGTAGAGCAACTGTAAGCTATTATTATCAAAACTATCGCTAGCAAAAACTACCTGCGTCTGTCTGTGCGGCGGGAGGTTTCGTCCTTTCGGCCGCTGTACAGTAATGTTACACCATTTGCAACACGCGAACGCAATTTACTTCTGATCAAGTTTAGTCGATAATCGGCAGTCCGGATATATTGCAGGGTCGGCGTGTTCAGAGAGAGAGGCGAATAAAATGTTGCGGATTTTATTTATTCCCTTCGGCGGCGAAAACTGCAACATTGTGCCGATGATAAGTTGAGGCTCATTATTTGTAACAATCGAGAAAATGTTACGGACACCAAATGGTCACATCAGATCGATTCGGTCAATCGGACATAGGTTTTGTTTTCCCCATTTCTCTGAGAGGGAGTTGCCTACTAGCAAAATAGCCCAAATAAACAATCCAACTGAATTGTTAACCGTGCTATTTCAATCACCAAACAACGTCCGTCTTAATTTACAGCCATTCATCACACGTCCCGGGGCTCGAGATTTTCTCCCAACGTCCGAAAGATCGAAGATAAAACCACCACCAACCCCCCTATACACAACCAATCCTTCCGGAATGGACCAAAGAGTGTTGGCATCCTAAACCAAACCGGTTAATCGAGACGACGAAGACGACGACGGATGACGCTGTTTACTTTAGGTCCGTTTGCTTAAGACCACAATCTTGAAGAGACTGTGTGGCATACTGGGAACGTTGGTTTACCGATGAGCTCCAAGCCAGGGACCCTTTAGTTTAGTAACGTCTAAATCAACCGAAAATTGACGGTAGGAGTGAACAGACCAAATTAACTTGACATAATTTTAAAGGAAATTATAAAACTAATGTCTGAACTATTGATATCCTTGTTAGTTCCGCAAAATAGTTTGATTACGACAAAAAGGAGGCTTCAATATTTATTTAAAGGATCCCGGACCTTCAAAATCTGTGTTTCTAATGCTTACCTGTTCACTTCCGCTAAGTTCGGCCGTATAGCTGAGGTAACTCTGCAGGGATTTCTGTGTCCTGTGGGCCACCCGGCGGAACCGATGGCAGGATTCGAGCTGATCGCGACAGGAACTACACACCACCGTCGGCAGGCCATCCTCCGGTGCAATCTGTGGGATAAAAACAAGAAAAATGGAAGAGAATAAACATGATGTTAACCAAAGCGGACTAGCATGGAAGCAAAACGTTTCCAAAGATGAATTGAATTTTGAAGGTGGCTATGGAGAGAGAGAGAAAGAGAGCTCGTCAACGCCAATGGACAAATAAGAACCGACGATCCAAAGAATTCAGCCTATGAAGATGTTAAGAGATTTACACTTAATCGCAGCACATTCTTCACCGACGTTGTGTTCCTAACGTGATACGACCATTCGAGACTGTACTGTCTGTCCGAGCTTCCGGCTGATGTCTTTCACACCCATTTGGTCGGTCAGAACCAACCAGCAAACGGTGAACGAGATAATCAGGCAAGAGAGAACGCCCGAACCAGAACTGGTTTTTCTTTCTCCGGTCTTGTGTTAAAGTTTGTTCTTCCTAAACCAACAACAACGGGCATGGTTGGTGCATTCCGGTTTGTGGATAAACGCAAGGTGTTAAAAACGAACTGGACGAGCTTGGAGGCCAACACTCAGCGCGCGAGGTCTCAAGAATCACTCGAGCGTTTGGTCAATCAATGCAGCGCGAGAAAATGCACCGGACATCCATCGCGGGTGGAAAGCAGTGAAGGGGTTACAAAGAAGATACGCTTGAAAAACGGGTTTCTCTTCTACGAAAAAAGAAGCGATTCCCAATGGGCATGGGAAAAATGTAGGAAAAAATCTCCTCCAACCGAAGGAGGAAACGGGGAGTCGAAAATGAGATAAACTACTCCAACGGCGTACAAATTGAATAATGGCAATAATTTTAATCGAGTTAATCGGAAAATGAAACAAAATCACCTTTCGGGGCGCACGCTTCTCCACACCGTTCGGTTCCATTCCACACGTTCCTTCTTCGCTTGTTGCGATGCTGATGCAATGCTGGACCAAAGCAACAAACCAGAGGAGCAAAAAGAAGTACCCCTAACAAAAAGTACGCAAGCAAATGTTGGGAAAACCCATCAAATTCAGTTTTTCTCCACCACTCGGCGGCGGGAGGGGGAAAATAATCGGGAAAGTGAGAGTGTGAAGAAAAATTGGACAAAACTGCGCAATTACGCACGCTCGCGCGCCGAAAGGCGATGGAAACGCCCGGTTGTTGTTGGTGCAAAACGGCTTGTTTTTTTTTAGAGCAATAGGGAAAGGAGCGGTTTTAATTGCGTAATATTTGATTATTTGATTCATTTGATCCGAAGTATGTTTTTCAGATACTGAAGAGGTTTTATGCTTTGGTTGGTTACCAATCCAGGATGAATTTGATCAGACAAAATAAACGATTTTTGCTTAAATTCCTTGAAAAATAAGAGCTTACATGTATTTTTAATTGTAATAACATCTTTTCCATTTAGTGTAACTATCCTTCGACAACCTTTTCTACAATCTCACACCTTTTGACCGTTGAACAAAGTGCGAAAGCCGGTTACCATAATAAAATCCACCTCAGTTCAACTGATTGATTGTAGATCCGCGCTGAAAAAGGTCAATTCTGCAAAAGTCGTACTGTCGTAAAAAGTCGTAAAGCCGTCATCATAATCATCATCATCATCGACATGCTTCCTTTCCATCTCCGGACCGGACGAAAGTAGCGCCGGGAGAAAAGGTTTCGGCCATGAGTCATTTCCATCGTTCCATATTGGACGTGAGGCAGATTTGGCGCCCAATCGAATCGACCGCGACTCCCGCCTCCATCGGGTTCTCCGGTCAACCGTTAATCCCTGACGGAAACGAAGGTTTGTGTTTCTTTGCGCTGAAATGCACTTTTTTCTTCTAAAGTTACTTCCAAAGGTACGGTAACGAGGTCAGCGAGCTGGAAATGGATCTCTTTTACGACGGTGACCTCTGATACCACGGTTTCAGGCTCTCGTTAGACTGTTGAATGAAAAATTGGACTTTTATGGACACCATTTTAGAGGCTCTCATAGCTTATCAAAGATTTAAATGTTGGCAGTGGAAGATAATCGACCAAAACATGACATACTTTGGAAGTACAACACTTCACCCAGGTCGGGAGTTTACCCTCGAGCCGACCTCAAATAAATAAAAGGCACAGTTTCTCCAACTGCACGAGAAGAAACGCGCTTCAATAGAAATAGAAATCACACGATTGCATTTCATCGGAATCGATTTCGAACCCTTTTGCGCCGCGTTCGAACTTCGCCCGTTGGATGTTGATCGCGAGATCAAACTCGCGAAAAGACAAATTCCCCATCGAACGGCATACAAACACGACGAGCAGTTGAGATTATTATTATTCAACTCAACTTTCTTTCCACCGCGGGTGTGTCCTCTTGTTCGAAGGAGGTACAACGGAGCTCAGGAGAAATCAATTTCAAATGGCAAAAGATTGAATGTCAGGCAAAGCCTCGATGTTCCACCGAATGCCGATCTGTGGGTCGCGCGCGCGACCTGGAATCAGCAAGCGAAAGATCAACCGCCACCGAGAGAAACAGGCTGGCAGGCCATGTTGCTGCACACAAGCTACTCGAGTGCAGCAGGATGTGCAGCCTAAGAAGCAGCTTACTGCGGTGAGGTCATAAATCTTCCATCGATTAATTGATAACTGCGGAGGTGAAATAATAGCACACCGATGCCGATGCCAAGCGGAACGTGGTTTAAAGAGTTGTCGAGGCGAAGTACTATGCTCGGCTCGTTGGAAATGATGTTCGGCCGATAATGGAGCAACGCTTACGAAAGACGTTTCCCAGATCGCGAAGTGTGTGACTAGAATAGTTTGCGTCGATAAAATGAAGCAATCAAACCTGAAGTAACGAATGTTTAGTATTGGTGAAGAGATGCAAGCTATATTGATCTAAGAAAGTATCATGACATAGTGTATTAATTACCAAAGTGGAACAATATTCAGCAGGACTTTCAATGTTTCACTGAAGATTGATTTCTTCATGATATTCTCCATGGATTTCATAATGAAATTGTGAAGTGAAAGATGTTCATAAAACATAAAATATCCACCGAACATCGTGACCCACGCTTTAAGCGAACGAAGGCGTGAGGCATTGGTGAGTCCGATGCTACAACATCGGATTGATTGACCCTTTGGTTCGTGATCCGGGCACCAATGAAGCTAATTGACAGCAAACATGAGCGAATATTCTTGCCAACAGGGAACTAACGCTATCCCAAGAGATGATTCGGAGGAGATCCAATCGCGATGGGAAATCAAACGGGAAAAAGTACTCTAAATTAGGCTTTTACTAAAAGATGTTTGGACAAAGAAAAGGAAGCTATAAAACATTTTAAACAATATACCTGATTTATGGCAAGAAGTATATTTTAAACCAAGAGTATAGCTATCATATAAATTCGTAAAAATCAACAATCACCAAAACTTTTGGGTGAGTCGTGCCAATACTAATCCGATTTCAATTATTCATTGTAAACCTAAGTTCTTAATCACCACGCTAATTAATTAGATTTCGCGCAAAAGCAATCGCAGAGAAGCGCCACCACATCAGAGCGGATTCGCCAGTGTCCAATCTCCGGCGGCGCACAGGTAAACATTAGCATTAGTTATGTAAATAACGGATAATTTAGAACGGATGCTCGGATTTATCGTCCGCCCGGAGCCGTGGCCATCCTCCGGTTGCAAATGGAAACACAAACGCATCGGTCGCGTGCGAGTCACTTCGGCCGCATCGGTGCGCGATAATTTAATGATTGCCAACATAATTGAACTGGCAGGCGGCTTGGGCTGGCCGGGACTCCGATGCGTCAATCAGAGTAATTCACAAACAAGCCCATCAACCCCCTCGTGCCCTTCGCGCCGTCGATCCGGCGACGTGACCTGCGAGCTTCCGGGCGATTTGACCCAAATTATTCTACCACCATCTCCTCCTTGCTTGGGCGCCCTTCTGATACCGACAGCGCCAGACAGCTATTGAATGTCTGCACATCGATTACCACCACCTCTGAGCTCTGACGCAGGTCAATCATTTTCCACACCATTTCCCGGGCGGGTCATCAGCATCAAGCGGGTTAGGCGCGCGTACGTCAAAACCACGGCGCACCGGAAGGATATGGATGCTAACGCCTGCCCTCCTTCCGAAGGGAGAAAGAGAAAAAGAGAGAGAGACATGGACCCATCACGGCGGGCGCCCATGTTTATGTTGATTGTCGGTTTTTCGGATACTAATGGATCATGGGCCATTCTTCCACTCGGTGTCCAAAGTAGCTTAAAATTGGATCGTCCGTAAGTGGAGAGAAGGATGCTCCTGACGCCTAGTGTGGTGGTATCAATTCGGCCGTCCAGCTTCCATTCCGAACCGATCAGTCCGAATTTCAAACAATCGCTCACTAACTAACCGCACACACACGCACAAACACACCTCCGTGAGCATGCGCTCGTGCCTCTAAACATCGAAAACAACATCGACGATGGCGACCGGAACTGGCAGCACAGAAAACACAACATGGGCTGATCCAGTTTGATATATCTGCTACCGTGGTGGTGCTGCTGGTGCCAAACTCTTGGCCTCCGGAATTTCCGAAAGGCAGCCCATTTCCTCCCCCATATCCTTCCCTCTCTCTCTCGGGTTTTCTAGTGACGACAAACCCATCGGTACGCCGTTTTAGACCCATCAATCTTTTGGTACAAAACTGTGTTCACGATTTTCCACCACCGCCACTCGCCATATGTGAGTGTATTTCCGGTGTCCGGAGAAAACAAGGCTGACCTCCCGCGCGAGTGTTTCTACGATTCTCTCCCGGGACCTCCATTAGGCCAGCCTCCAATCGATCTCCAAAACGGTTCGAACCGGGCTGAACACGACGATTTGATCGGATGATCAACTTCCGAGAAAACAAAAAGAAATTCCGAACAACCCCCCACTCACCGGACTGCTTTATTAATAAAACGATGGCGCTGCTAAATGGCGGCTACAAGACATTATGATACGGGAGGAATACAGAAAGGGGGGAAGAAACAAGGAAAACCCCATCACGAAGCCAGGAAGTTGTCGCAAGCATTCGTGCAGGAAATCAATAAACCTCGAACGGGGTGAAGATGAAATCACTATACAAAACAAAAGGAAATAAATACAGTTCCAGTCATCAGCCGCCGCCAAACACTCTCTCGCACAACAATCCATAAGTCATCATCCATTTGAAATTGGCTGATAGAATTGTTTGTGCTGTGTGTTGCCGTAGCTTTTATTTTTATTTTCAGTTTTATCGTCAAGCAGGAAACCTCTTCCCGTTTGTGTCCGACATTTGTTTGCTTTTCTTTTCGGTCTTCTTAAAAAGGAAACCTTAAAATTATGCTCATTCGGCCAGAGGAACTCACTCATTTGGAACGGCAACATTGATTTGCCCATCGATGGTTTTTCCTCCTCTTGTTCCCGATATTGACGCGATTGTGTGCATTAATGTTTCAATACGGTTGGTGGTTCACGTCGCCCACCATCCCCTTTCCATTCCGGAAGTACTCGCTTTGTGCTGGTCAATTTCCTTCCGAGACAAAGTGGGGTCAGCCCGGTGGCGGTCGATAAAAACCGGGCATTTTCAAATTGATATATTTATGCCCTCACTGGTGGCTTTCCGCCACCATTATCGAAGGTTCAGCTATAGGTTTTTCCTTTTTGCTTTTGTTCTTTTCCTCGCATATATGCAAACAACCAAACACTCCATCGAGGAGAGGGCTGAAAAGAGGCCTTTTTACATTTAGTTGTTAAACACCGCTTGGGCTGCTCCTGCTGCGGCTGCTACTCCACGTGATAGCTAATGGACACCACCCTCGGGGCAAACCGTCGCGTTCGCTTTTCCTTTTCTTGTTCCCGCCTCCAAGCCAGCCCCTTTAAACTCCCACGAGATAGGGCTGCGACTTCAAATGAAGCGTGAGAAAGTATCAGAAAGAAGTCGCCGACACAACGCCAAGGTGCTGTGAATTTTCCTTCGCTTCGAACGATCGATCTCGTCGTCGTCGTTCGGGGCGATCGATTGCAGTCTCTGGCCCGCAAACGAGCAAAGTATCCCCGAGTTCGCGATCTAGATCTTGCAGCCGCCGGGCGGTGAAGGTGAGTCCACGGCACGATTAACGCGAGTGGGTGGCGGCGAGAGTAGTGGAGTAGTTCAGGTCCCAGCGATTACGACGTCGCCCGCACCGATAGTAAGCCTTTGCACCTGAATGGCCCCATTTTCACACAAACTTCACTTTATCGATCGCTGTAGCCGCTTTTACCGGAGCCAGGTTTGATGTTTTGAAGAAGAAAAACAAACCCACTTCTACTCAGAGGACACTATGTTGCAGCGCAGATACTACAAGCAACTAGATTGTGGAAGGAAATAAAAAACAAAACGATCGTCTTGGGCGACGACTTCGTGACACACGTACAGACACATACACAAAGACACGAAGACGCAAACGGTTCAACAAGATCTCCCAAGATTACTCTAGCTCCACGCGAAACCGAGACAGAGAGGTGGTGGTAGAGTTTGCAAGTTAGTGATTTTGCAATTTAAATTTAATTAATAGATTTCTCATCGTAAATTATGAAAATTAATTAATGCTCTCCACACAAACACGCACACACACAAGTTAGTGACGCTGCGTTGCTTGCGTTCTCTGGGACTTTTCCTCCAGTCGTTATGATCACTTCTTTCTAGCGGTGAGATTTCACGGCTTTTAATCCACACGGTGTGCTTTCAAAGGTTTGAGCGTAAACACCATCTAGAGAGAAAGCGAGATAGGGCTAGATCGTAGGGAAACGATCGAGAATAATTTACGGGAGCACTTAAGGACTGCATAATAAATTGGTGCATCGAAGATAAATATTGACAATATTTTGCCTTTTTATTTTTGCCATCGACGTTGCAGTCGAGAGGGCCGGCTTTTTTACTCTTTCTCGATTGATTTACCAGCCATTAATGTCACATAAAGGGAATTAAATATGGATCAGATTAAGGAACATGTCGAAGGGAATGTTTTTCCAAAATGTAACCATAATTCTTAACTCAATTAAAAACCAACGAAGAATAAAGTGTTTTTGATGTAAAAATAACAGCGAAACCCCGAGAGCTAACGATGATGGTACACACCGTCTTAGGGCTTGTACTTGCGGCCCCGAAGGCGCAAGACTTCAGCATCATGCTGCCGCCGCATGCACGAGACCGCAGTTAAGCACTGGGAGTTGCCTTTGCCACACCTTCGATCATTTTCCCCCGTTTGCGTTTTATCATTAAGTTAATAAATTATAAATTAATAATCGCACATCACCAAATTATAGCACAACCGGGCGCAGGCTGCGTGTTCACGGCGGGAGCAGAACAGATACGGCGAACTTGCTCCACACTACGTTTGCGTTTACGCTTTCACGCAGCGTGTGCGAAGGAGCATGAGAGTTCATGCCGTGGCCAGGACCCGACGACTCGTCCGCCAGCTTACGGTTCGTGCACTCGGTCATTCTGCACCGTTTGCTGCACGCCACCATCGATGCATCGCCCAGTGCAGATGCAGTAGCATGCGTTGAAAAACATGAATGATTTACGTCATTTTTCATAATCTGGTTTATTTTTCTCCGACTAAAGAGCGGTAAAGAAAAATATTGCAGGATCATTTTCAAACCATTGGAGGGAATGGAGACATTTAAAAATAAAACAAATATGGTGGAAATATTCGAAGCACAAGAAGGATAGGTTAAATTGTAGCAAAAATTTCAAGTGTATCACATCAACCTTCAACTAAAGAGGAAAAACTGTGACTTCCGTAGAAAATATTTCAATCTCAATAAGACAAACATCTTTAGATATCTGAACGCAAATACAAGGGCGGTGACACCGTATTTCTCCCATCCGTACGGACCACCAACGGCGATGAAGAAGAGCTCCGGAACAGCTCAACGATGAACAGGAGAGCACATTTATAGTGGAAGATTTTATTCCAGTTTTCCCGCCCTCTCTGGAAGGGGTCGCCCGTTTCCGCCAGTTTCGAACCACTCTCGAACCCGAAGGTGGTTACGGGAAAAGCAATAAAACTGCACTCGCTTGGCCTCGGTGGCTGTGGGTCGGTCGACCGTTGCCGCATCCGAAAAGTGGAATAATCCTTGAACCAGTTCCGTTGCGACCAACGATGTGTTTCACCTCGTGTTAGTCTTTTTGGATGGCAAATAACGATGCTTGCCAAAAGCAAAACTACCGCACACAAAAAGGTATGATGGTAATAACATTAATGTACACAATAAATTAGAGGCATTTTAACGATCGACGGCGAAACAATGTAAACAATGCTTTGATGGAAAGATGTGAGAGGTTGAGCGAACCAAAATTGGCCAAAATATGATACAAATAAATACGTTGGGTATAATCAAACGGAAAAGGTAAACTATTAAAGAATTTCCTACTTTAAAATGATATTCGGTTCCACTATTGCTGATCATATTATGCACACAACACACGAAATTACCTCAATTTGTAATGAAATTCATGAAAAACACATGCTGTTGACACCTCGTGCCCATCCAGCGCCTGACCAGCAGCCCGTCACCCGCCTTTCACTCCCAATTAACACATCATTTTTGCATATCAAACACCAATGAGGTGCGCCCGTGCCCATAAGCGTTATGAACGGCCGAAACATAAGCACACACACACAAACACACCCCCTGCAGCATAATGATGTGCTCGGGCGAAGGAGAGCGCGCGTGCGTAACAGTTTGCCGCGGTAGCGGCGTAACTAAATTATCCAACATCGATGCTGTCGCCTTATTTTCTTCTCCACACTTTTCCGCTCCCCAAAAAACCTGAGGTCCGCCCCAGGTTCAAAATCAATCGAAACGAGGAAAGGAAAAAAATGGAAAAGCACGAGAGCTTTCGGGGAGACCATAGTCCAGCATGGAAAGAACGAAACTCGAAAAAAATGACGCTGCTGGAGAAGAGGACCACAGACGCGTGGTGTTGTAAAAACCCGTTTCCAAAATTATACAAAGTGAGCACAAAGGGGGGAGACGACACAACAGGGGGGAGACATGGTCAAGATCGGCGACCTGGCCAGGCTGGTCGACGGGTGTTAGTGTGGCTTTAAAAAGGAAGACACACCAAATTTACATTTAACATCGCTTCTGTGCGCGGCCGAGCAGACGACTCGACACGCAGCATCGAAGCGCCACCTTTTCGGGCGTCTTATGCTCGGCCTCAAGGAGCCTCATTTATGCTTTGAATAATGGCGATTGAATAAATCGTCGCTTGTCGAGCGGTAAAGCATACAGAGCAACGCACACACATGTCAGCGGTGATTTTGTCTCGGATCACTTATTAAAGGGAAGCAAAAATGAAGCTTATTAACATGTCATCAATAAGGAATGGTGAAAAAGCGAGAAGAAAAGGAAATAGAACTTTGAGAAGGATGTTGCAAACGGTTTGCTTGTTAGAAATATAGAGGAAACGAACCCAGATATAAGAAAAAATAATTAATTGTATAAATGAATCAAACTTTTATAACCGTACAATCTTAATTCATTTATGCAAAATACTTCTTTCTTGCATGAAAAACACTTTGTTTTCTACAAAATCAGAAGCTTTAAACTTCCCTTCGCTGTACTTACGCAAAGAAGGTTCCAATTTAAACCGATTATGAACTCAAAATTCCAATCCCCTGGGTGGAATTTGATACTAAGTACTTAGTAATATTTCTTGAAACAACTTCTGCATCCTTCTGTCGGGAAGAGAAAAGTCTTTTCCTAAAATAGCAACCGAACATTCTTTGAGCTACCAAATCCATTCCCCGAAGCAGTCCCGAACTGAACGAACATCCTCCGGCTTGCTGCCAGCGCAAAACTTCGTCAACACGCTTCCTTCCAAACTGTCAATACTCTTTCCTTATTGTCCTTCATCGACATGCCTTACTTTTTTTTGCAGAAACGATAAAAAAAAGTACGGGATTAAGAAGTAAGTAAATATTTTAAAATATAAATATAGCCCTCCGGCGGGACGACGAAAGCTTCCGCTGGTGGCATGCAGCTGTTTATTTTCCAATTGTTGTTGTTTTCTTCGACCCGGAGTTGGGACCAATTTTCATTCATTCTGTTATCCGCCCGATCATCCGTCGATAAGCCCTTTTCGAAGCCCTTACAACGACCGAGAGGGATGATGCTGCTTGCGGTTGTGGAATGAAATCCCGGGAACCGCCGAAAAACGAAACAAACATCCATTGACGATAGTTTATCACCGCCCGATAGCAATCATTTTCCGCGATGGATCATTTCCGGCGACCGCCGACGACGGGACGGTGGGACCTCCCCGAAAAAAAGGCGCCCGCAAGCGAACGCGGCCAGCATCCGCCGCCAATTTGCTTGCTGGCGCGGTTCCGGGCACGGCGCACGGGCGGAAGAACCATCTCATCGAATCTCATCTCGGAAAGAGGCCCCCGCGAGATAACCCTTCGGGGCATTATTTTGGCACGTAAAAAGCATGGCGACCGTTTTCGCAAAATAAGACCGGGCACGACGGAGCAGCTGCCTTTCGGGAAGGGATTCATTATACCGTTCGGTAGGGCAGAAGGAAGAGGAAATCAATGAAGGGAGAAGGTGGCGCGGCGAACTCGGCAAAACCCGGTACGGTTGCTAGAAGACGTTATCAGTTGGGAAAGATTTTCGTCGAAGGAAGGCCTGCGTAAAATATTTCCACCGGATGTTGCCATTTCGGAAATCTTTAATTTTCTTCCGTGAACCTTCCTGCCTTTGGGGTGATTTACAAAAAAGGGAGGTTTTCCTTTCATGCCTCTTTGACGAAGTAAAATATTTTGCTGACTAATTTTCAAAGGAAGATACACAATTTATGGAATCGAAACAACTTTGGTTTGTTAATAACACCGCTTTTATAACCCAAATGACCTTGCTAAGTGAATTTAAAATAATTAGACATTCCCTTATCAGTCTCTTCGAAAACAATTGTGCCATTAAAGGCCGTTAGAATATTATATCGATAAGAAAAGGTTCTTGAGTTGGTCTTACCAAACGAGCTGCCAGTAACAGAGGCTCATCTTTTCTCTTCGCCTTTCGGCAAGGTATTAATAGGAAGCACAAACAGCGCTGCGAAAATGCGATTTTCGCGATGCCTCTCTCGGCTCCACTTTCGCTTTAACGATCCTACTTACCGAAGCAAATGTCACCCGGCAGGGTTTCGAAAATCATAGTAAAGGATCTGGTAAAAATGGTAATTTCCCACCCGTCCAACCTTTTTCACTCCTTCTCAAGCCCACTCCAGAGTGAAGGCGCATGAAATGAGGCGCTGCTTTCAATGAAGCTTCAATTCCCAATCGCACAACTATGGCGGATGGAGTCCGCGGGCGACTGTCAAGCGTTTTGTTGCCTTTCTTCAATTCATTCTCATCTCCTTCGTGATATCAGGGGAACAATAACCGAACCCGGTCACAACAACACGGGCCAACACCGGTAGCAGAAGAGACCATCGAGGGAGGGCTTGTGGGAAGCAGCTCGAGTCCATCGTAAGACGCACCAACACACTTTTCTCGGCGGACCTTGCTTTGTTCCGAGGAGTTCGTGTTTCTTTTTTTTCTCAACTTCGTCTACAGGATTTGCCTTCCCTCAGATCTTTCGAGTCGATTTTGCAATTTCGCGTAGGCCAGCAGTTTCTGACGTTCTGATTTTTCGTCCTCCTCCTTTCGAGGCGGCGAACAACGCCATGAAGATATGAACTTTACGAGAGGCTGCCGGCAATAATTACACGTGCCAAAAATGAAATAATCATAACAATAACAATAAAAAACGGAACAACACCGACCTCCTCGGCAGCGCTGACCGATTCATCTGAATTTGGTGGAAGGAACGAAAAGGAACACGGTCACCTCTCTCGTTGGCCATTGTGGAACTAAGCATCCACACGCAGCAGCAGACAGTCCCCTAGTGCCGTCGATATTATCGGTAACCCTCGCCTTACTGTCATGTGCGTGGGAGTACGGCTGCGAGTACTTCAGCGTATCTTTTGGCCTCCACATTTAGAGGCACGTCCATAATTGCAATCACAATTCCCACGAGCCCATCTCCCGGACAGGGAAGCGGGCGGAACTGGCCACCAGTTCCCCCAGCTCTGCGCTGTATTACGCCATTTTTGGGAAAAAGATCTTGTCGGAATCCAAACGGCGCAGCGGACAAATCTACGCCGACACATCTTGACGAGGAATTATTTTCCTTTCCAACACCGCAGTGTCGAAACGTCGGAGATTCAGTTTCTCCGAGTTTTTTGGGGGGAGCGCCTTTAACCCGCGTTAACATGATTCACCTTCTCGGATCGGATCTGCATTGCGGAGCGCGAGATTTATCAGGCTTCGATATTTCATCAACGCTCGAGTTCTGCAATTATTCCTCGCATGGCGCTGACTCAATTGCGACGTCGTTGTGGTGTTGTGCTGTCATTATCCGGACCAAGGTAACGCACCTCCGAGAGGACGCCCCCGGAAAAAAGGAGGTTCACGTCCGCTTCGGGCAATGGCGCAGTCGACGTTGTGTACGCTGTCATAACCAAGCCCATTAGAATGCCATTGTTTGATTGATTTGGGAATGAATTTCGACGAATATATTTACGGGCGCGTCTCGCATCCAATTCATGTGCGGAGGTCACCGTTTGTCGATCAGTTGGATATTATTCGTAGGAAAGATCGATGATGATGTCGTCGCCTCCATGGCGAGTACCCCCGTAGGCAGTGGATAAGATACATGGACGTCTCCTGAGGCGAAGGTCGTCTGCTTCCTTGCGAAAGCAAAAGTAAAACCTCTTTATGGCCACCTTACATACTGATTGTTTGTTGCAAGCGGCACTAAAGCTGAACAGTCCCCACGCCAGGATTAATGGGTTAAATGGCTGACGCATTACTCAAACCGTACTCTGCTTCGTTTACGCTGCATCCTACTCGGAGACCGTTTAATGTTTCAACATAATAGAACGATGTCTCTTTACCTGTTTATTAAACACCAAGATTAAACTGCTGTCAATATCCATGCAGGGGAACAACGTGATAGCAAAATGCGCACCCTTAAGAGGGTTGCCATTTTATATTTGCATAGTAAAATGAGAGCAAAAAACTTCATTTAAAAGCGAAACTCCTCTATATCGATGCAGAATAGGTACTCCTATAGAAAAAAAGCCTTAACAAATCTTTGATCAGCTTTCCCAAGCCACCAGAGTCACTTCCCGCCAGTATGAGGCAATGGCTATTTCACAACCAATCGAAGATAGATCGTGGTGGAAGAGAGATATAAAAAGCGAAGTAGAAAAAACCAAACGAACAAATCACACAAAGGACAACTATGAAGAGGTAAAGAGATCTTAAATTAACTCTTAATCAACATGTTACCGCTCGACGGGTATGAGGTACTTTGCCGTCGTGCTGCTACTACTCGCTGCCACCATTTGGTCCATCTGGCGCCGCTCCTCGGTGAAAACGTTGAACAGATCGGGTCGAGATCGAGGCAACGGGACCTAGGCACTGGCGTAAAGCCGTGACTCCTATCCTCCAACCTCGAGGAGTCCAAATGGCCGCCCATGGGGAGAAAAGTCAGCCGTGCCAGGCAGCAAATGGTAATGGTTGGCGCGCAAATGAACAATGTTATCCGAAAATCAGTTTCACTTTCTTCAACCGGCGCAAGAGGTTTACGCTCCGGCACGGAAGGAAGAGGCGGGAAGGTGGAGATTGAGGTGTACAGAAAAGAAAAAGGAGTGTGAAAGAAGGCGACCGGCTAGGGCGCCGTTCCACACCGATTGATCCCGGGCGCCACCACCGGGAGATCTCGGCCCGCAGGCAGGCAGCATTAGAGGGCGCATTTGCCATTATGTTCATTGCTTGTGTTTAGCCCTCCGCGTTGCGCAACATAAATGTCTTACGAGTGCGCGAGCGCGCCCTCCCATCGAGGACGGGGACGAGCCCTCGCGCGCAAATTGTCGACCGCAGCGTGTTCGTGTCGACGGCCCGGTCTCGTCATCTTAGATTGTTGTTGTTTTTCTATTTTATTTTTGTTTTTCCAACACTCCTCTGTAGTTGGGAGGACATACATAGCCTGTGTTGTGTCTACTAGCTTAAACTTCTATTGGCTGTTTGTCGTATTTTTCAACAAGGAAAACAACAGTTGAAAAAATATACAACGGAACTGGTACCGTCGCAAGGGTAAGATAATCGCGACCGTTTTTTGTTTTCTTCTTCTTCTTTTCTCACAACTGTCCGGGAGGCCCATTTGCCAAAGGGTCACAGGCATAAATCTGGCACGAAAGGGAGCGTTGAAAGTGCACATCAAGATCAACAGCCATCGACTATAACACCGGAGGGCGCGGGAAGTTAATAAACAGACGGCAATAGAAAATAAGAATAAAATCTGATCGAAAAACCCTTACTTGCAGCTCGTAACATTTATAAAACAGTGTTCAAATGAAGAAGATCATTCAGATAATCTAAAACAACACAAAAAAACTAATACAAATAGTAAAAAGAAACAAATGGCCTAAAAGTGACAAACATCAACCAACAACACTGAACAAAATAAAAAAAACAATCACTACTTAGCATTTTAATTGCGATTTCTTTGCCAAGCAAACAAACAAGTTACGAAGGAAAAAAGCGATAGCAAAATCATCGTTTCCACTCCTTTGTGTCTGACAAATTGAATTCGCCAAGAAGGGATGTGGAGCGGCAGGACAAGCTTTTACACCTTCGGGCATGAAAACCGGAGCGATAAGACCGAAAAGTTTGTCCGCACGTCATAAACCCCGCATCAAAGGCGAATGGCTCAAAGGTCGGGCTCGGGGTTCGGGAGTTTTTCGAAAAATATGACCTATCTCATATCATCAACTGCCATGCCCACTCGGAAACTCGAACAGAAACGGTGGGCTTTCTGGAGCCCGTTCCTCCAGCCGGAGGCGCCGTCCGGGAAAAGGGTCAGCGCAAGCACCCGTGCGTCAACAGTTCGACGTGGGTCCGGTGAGTCGCTTCTTTCGCTTCCTTTGAGAGACCGAACGGGGTGGAGGATGGTGTTTGCCCAAAAGGCAAATAAGAGCCGATCCGAATCCCGCCGTCAACGACGCAGCGCAAATGGGTACACACACACTCACGCAAACAGAGACCGACGAGCATGCAAATTTAATTGAGGAAAAACATGAAACTAAAACGGTTCCACCGTCGGACTCTCCAAACAACCAAAGCGTCGTCGCGCGAATGATGACGGTGCGGCGGCGGATGGCAATCTTTTCGCAAAGTCTCGGTATTTCTTTACCTAAAACCCTATCCCCCTCCTTCCTTCCAACACCAACCCTTATCCGTGCCAGGTAGGAGGCACAAACATTAAATAGTCCTTAGGCATGCGATGCGAACCCCCGATGCCTCCATCCGTCGTCGTGGAGCACGAGTGTGGAGTGTTCGAAATAACTTCCAACTTTTTTGCGCACAGGAAAAGAAAAACAAACGGGTGCCGTGGGGAGCGGTGGGCCGGGAAAATCAACCCTCCCGGCGACACGTTTGGCGAGTTTGGTGCCGTCGGTCGGACGAGAAATTCATCGATCTGACCTTTCGGGCTAATCGAAATTGAGCAATTAGTACGCAGGCAGGAAAACCAGGTACGGCCTGCCAGCAGGCGAGAGTGTAGCTGACGATGATGATGATGACGATGCCGATGGGGACGGTGGTTGAGTGATGATGAGGTGCTCGATTATCGGTAGGTAGATGAGCGAGATTTGAAAGGTGAAAATGGGGTGGAAAATATTGGCGCTTTTATCACCAACGGAATGGATAATTTGTGCATAAAAGTCCCATTAGAGACAAGTAATGGGACTTTCAGTTATGACAAAGGAACAAAAACGCACGCTGAGAAACAAAGGAACAAAATTTAAAAAAGTTTAAAAGCAACATGGTGATCCTTTTTTACCCATTTCGATGACATTAAAGAAATCCCATCAAATTACATTTTTTATAACAAAAACAATTCGAATGTTATGAAGTTTTACAATCCGGATTCGCGTCCCAGGACGATTCTAGGATCAGTAAAAAATCCATAAAATGTCGCAAGGCGGAATGCAATCGCATCAGAAGCATCGGCATTAAAATTAGGTCAAACAAGCAAAGGGTCAAGCAGACCGCACGGAGATTGATCGCGGCCGGCGGTTTGGGATCCGATTTTTGGAAAACACACGTACGCAAATAAAATTCCAAACCGTGCAGAGCATTTCGATGCTGGTGCACCCCCCCTTTGGTGCACCGTCTCCTTTCCCTCCCACCGGACAACGGATGCACTTAAATATTGATTCAATCCCGGAAAAGCGCCCGGATGGTTGTCGTATTCCGATGGGGATGCACCATAAACCTCAAATCTGGCGAGCATAGGACACATGCCTAAGGGAGGGCAAAGGGAGAGCCGTAAGGGAACCGACAACCACATCACATTTTCCGCGAGCACTTTCCGGGAATGACACGTCCGTTTATTGACGGTCCCATGATGGCGGGGGCGCCCCAAGCGTAAGCTTCCGGTCGATTTTGCTGCAAGAGCATCACCGAGAGCGGAACTTTATGTACGCCTGGGAGGGAAGCGAACATTATCGAACAGTGTTCTCAAGTGACGTACAATTTATGCAATTTATGTGAAGTTATTTATATTTCCGATTTGGTGAAGTGCGGTTTTGTTTCAAGTGGTTGTTTTAACATTCCAAACTCGAGATGCAATTTATTTAAAAAAAACGAGTTTTCACCAACAGGATGTAACGTAAACTATGTTCTTTAATAGAAAAAAGTATCGTTAATAATATTCCCTATCGATGTAACTACCTTTACAGGTTTAGTGTTCCTCTCGTAACGGTGTTTAAAACACTGTTCTTTTTCACTGTAACCCCATCGATAGCATTTTTCTCATACTGACTTCCCGAGCATATATGTTGCATATCAATTGCGGTGCATGGCCCTGACCTGGAGCGGCAGATGGAGAGAAAAAAACCCGGAGTACATCGAACTACTCCTGCAACCATCCACTTGAGTTATGCGCGGTGCTAAGAGCCATACCAAAGTGCACCGTATGCACACTTACCGTGATATGCAAATGGGACTACGGGGGCACAAAAAATGCTAATCGGCCACTTTACGTTTCCGTGCGCCCTCAACCGAATGCTGTTTTGAGAAAAAAGGGTTGAATGACGAAGGGAGGAAAAAAAACGCCGCAACATCCACCGCAAAAATAGCGAGCAAACGAGATCGGTTCTGTGACGACATCTTGGAGGAGAGAAGATAGGAGATAATGCACATTCGCCCCGTTAGACGCGCGATGCTCAGAGGCGGCATCAAAACTGCCTCCGTAGAACATAAAAAGATTAGATTTATCACATTCTCGTGTCGAATGGGAGGGAAGGAAAAAAGGTGCCTCGTACACGCATCGATTTTATATAGGGGCGCACGTAGGTTCACGCTCGGATTCAAATCGATCCAGTTTTCAGCTGGGGAGGAGGTGGGAAGGCAGTGTTAGCCTTTTGCATTGCAGACTCCACAACACTTCAACTCAAGGAACGGTTCGGCTCGAGTTCAACGAGCTCCAAGCTCGATCCCGGACGTCGGTTGGAGAACGAGCGATTATTGCTCAATCGCAAATTGCACCGAAGTCGCATACAAATAGGTAGAGTTCCGTGCCCACGCGCTTGTTTTCCCGCTGCCTCCCGTTGGCGCAAACGTTTATGCTTATGAATAATTGGCACAACGAACACCTACGCAACGGAGTTTGGCGTTGGACAAAAGTGGGAAATAAGTTAGAGAAGCAAACAAACAAACTCAATCGACGATGGAAGCTTGCAAACGTGCTTCTTCATTCCGCTGTCAGCGATGCAGTTTTCCAGTTACGTTAACGAGTCGAATGAACCTTCGACTGACGACTTCATACTGTTTGCCGGATAGGATAAGGATAGGAATTCGTCGTTGGCAAATGCATCGGACACTAATTTCCTAACGCCAGCGCATACGCCAACCCGATAAATGTCACCATTATCAGAACGCTGGCAGCAACGCCAGGACCAAAATGGACGTGCCGAAGACGTGTGAGCACAGCGGGATCAGTTATGACGACGACATTCCTTCGTTATCTTAAGCCGCGGTATGATTTGTCCAGCGAAACGCACCCACGAACGTATTTACGATCGATGAATGATGGAAATGGAGTGTACTAAGGTGCAAGAACGGGGTTTGCCTTTTCAACTGGAAGGATAAAAGTCAATCCGACTGAAGTGTGATATGAGCGACAACTGTATCTCCTTCAAAGATAAATAACTGGATGAAGCGTCATTGAATAGCGAATACTTTAGGTTCTCTTTAGGAAGTTCTAAGGTCCACCTTAAATAGTTTTTTGAAATCAATTTAGCTAGACTGGACATCAAGTTTCTTATCGCTGTTTGTTCATTCACGGAACATTACTTTCGGCTTTGATATTATCAATTATGAAAAGTAAATTCACGCTATGGATCACTAAACTTAAATTCAAAACGATAAACAAATGCGGAACAAATGATGTGATAGCGAACTTTCTATATTATTACAAGGCTATAGACATAACTCACCTAGCCGATCTCATTCTGATAAATGTGAAGCCACTTTTAAAATGGCCAACTTTTCAAAGTCCCTGTTCTCATGAGTCAGCCCGAACCGGACATTAAAAAAATATACAACCCAACCATACGGCCAAGCAGACGGTGCACGTATATAGGAAAAGGCTAAACTTAAACTTTATTGCCCCCCATCGAGCGAAACGATAGCAACAGCGATCCCGACGAGGACAACGTCGTAGACGACGACGACGACGACGACGACGAAGTTGTTGCTGATAGGTACCGCAACCGATTATGGTCATTCCATTGCTTCTGCTGTTGGTGCCGCTGCCATAACCTATAAATAAGTCCTCTAATAACCCGCCCGGGATCGATGGTTCGAACGGTCCGACGGCCGGCAGGATGGATCGATGGATGGATGGCGGGCGACGTTTCAAAAAGTCACAGCAAGCTGGCCGATCCCACAGAAGGCTCCCCTCCGTCCCTCTCCGTTGAGTCCCATGTCGTCGTTAGGCACACCAACGTCGTCGTCGATGGTGACCCACAGTGGGGGAGCCTTTGGGGTTGAAATAAGTCGCATCGAATCAATATCAATATCCCCGGGCGATTGCATTCGATCCGATAGCGAAAACGGACCAACGCGACAACGGAGTTCTGCAGGTCGACGAGGTGAGGAGATGTCGGGTCACAAGTCGGTTGTGGAGTTGAGTGATTTTTTTCTCTTTCTCTCTCCCTCTCCCTATCCCTACCCTGTTGCTCCGATGCCCTTTAACCGATTGTGACAGATGCCCTGCAATCGCTGGCAGTCAGGGCCGATAGCGTCGTGCCACCCACCCAGCAAGAAGCAGTAGGAAAAAAGTGTTGCAAAGCAAAAATTTTAGGATACGAGACTAGTAGATTTATTGAGCAGTGCTTATCCGAGTAGGTAATGTCGATAGCGGTTGGTTCTCCAATGAATAATTCGAAAGCAAAACAAACGATTCCCTTGTCATTCAAATATTAATGAAACACGTTAAAAGGAATGGATACCAAAACAAAAATTTATCCTACAAATCCGCAAAATACTAGAGCTATGAACAGCACCTCAAAAGCTCCCTCTTTAAAAGCCCCAATCCAACTCATCTTCCTTCCTTACAAAACCTTGACAAATATGTAAATGTGCTTTAGTTTTTCCACTCGAACGAATTTTTCTGCAGCATCATTCGCCAGACTTTGGTGGAGCACGGCGTGGCTTTTAACATCGCAGGAGTTCATTCGCACGACCCACAACATGGAGGAGGTAAACGAAAATGAAGAAGAAAAAAAGAGATTGAAAACGAAAACTGTAGCAAACGCCGAATACATTATCGATCAAAGAAAGGCATACCGGAGCATAATACCAGGCCACACAAATTTGATGGTTTAGGAGCATAAAACATTTAACCTTCTTTCGCGCGAACTTCCCCCGCGAGTGTGTCGTGAAGCGAGGCTTGCGGGGGTGGGGCTTTGTGTGCCTCTCGCCTTTCCTCTTCCTGTCCCGACGGTTTTGATCATCACTGGAAATCGCTTAAACCGGACGACGATTATAAAAAGGAAAACATTTCCAGTACCGTCTTCGTCGAACGGGCAGGACCGAGCCCTACGTAGATCATCCAAAGGGAAAATGTGGGTGACCGGTTGGGGGTGTTGGGAAGCCACTAAAAGGAAGAAAGCGCACTCAAGCGAACCCGTCCTTCCCCGGGAAGATGAAAATGACTCATTAACTTCTCTCATTACGCACACTTCAGCCCGTCTGAGTGCCTCCTTCACCCGCGCGTAAGACGTACGAAAAGCTTTAAACAAACGAAAACGGTAACATCGGCACAAGGAGCATGGGAGGCAACATCGGCGGACGACACCGATGGCTTCATTTTCTTTGGGTGAAACATTTTCACGCACGACGCTCGGTTCGTGCTTCCTCTCGTCCCATTTGATGGCGTGCGTGGATAACGAGAATGAGGAAATTTAGCAGACGATTGAACGCTGGATTCGCTCTCTCTCGGAGGCAACATCGACATCAAAGGCTTGCGAGGTATTCGAAGCGGCCAGACCCGTGCGCAGAAGCGTCTACAATGTTTCACCTTTTGACCGTGGATTTATTGCCGAAGGGAACGGACCCGAAGGGTGGACTACTGACCGCACAACGGAAAATAGGTTAAAAGCATTTATTACTGCATAACGCGCGGGGGAGAAGGCGAAGGGGGATCTTACCACCACCAGGTTGTATGGGAAGTGATTTCGTTGAGGCAGAAATTTTAGTCAGTACTAAACTAATAACAACCCTTTTAAGATCAAATTAATCGACGTATGTTTATCTCGCATCAAGGATTGATCGAGTGAAGACGAAAAAAAAACAATCTCCACTTTTTGGGCTGCATAATGGTGGGAAAGTAAAGCAGCCCAAAGCCCAGCTCGGAGCCGCTGCAGGGCATGCTAAAAGGGATACCACACTCTCGCCGCACGACGAATCACGACGACCGGTGACGACCGCTGGGTATGAAGATTTAAATTCGTGAACTCGTGATCGGCCTCCTACGGATACACAAGATCTTTCGGCGGAGCTTTCACTTCTCACGAAGTGAGGCGAAATCTCAGTGGGAATATGATTGCCCGAGTAGGAAAGGTTTCTTTCGAGAAGAAAAAACGAAGGGCAGCGTGTTGTAAATGGTTCGATTTAGATAAGAAATCATCAATCTCAGGAATATCAGAAACTCTTGAACGGTCGTTGTTAAACGGAGGTTTACATGTTGGATTCATTTCAAACGCATTTAAAAAAATATAAGCAACAACAGATTTCTATTAATAGAAGAAGCTAAACAAATTGGATCATAAATGCTTCGTATTCCAAACAGCGACACCATAGGAGATATTTTAATTTCCTGCATTGGGTAAGTGACTGTAAAAACAACCTGTCGATAATTGGAACGCAGGTATGTACTGCGAAGCGGTACAAAAAATCAACAAAATCACATCATCTTTTTACGACTATAAAATTTCCAAGCAAACACTACAATCGATGGAGCAGGAAGGCGGGAAGAAAACATAATGGCACACACCGAGAATAGTTGCATAAAATTTGCCACAATGAGCTCATTAGGGAAGTGAAAAGCAAATGAAATGATGCAAGAAACAAAACGACGACGGAAAAAAAGGCAACCACTGCTCTAAGTCAACTCAACCTTTTTGCATTCCGCACCGCGAGGGAACGTGCGTGTGTGTTAACGGGAAAAGTGCATTCGCTCGTTGTGCTTCTCTATGCAAAAATCTGCAGCGCCCATCAAAACGCGCGCGCTCTTTAAAAAAGTCCGCGGCGGCAAACTGATGATCGAGAGCGAGCGAAAGAAGCGCGGAAAAACCAACCCCACGGGTGGCAGGAAGTAGGTAAGCGGGGGGCAAACTCATATTCATACACGTTGAACAGCTGGGCAAAAATAATTAAACCCATAAAAGGCGTAAAACCGTTGATTGGACACACGGCGGCGCACCACGCTGGATCTCGTTCGTTTGCGGTTGGCGCGTACATGCAGATTTTCGAACCACAGCGGGGTGAAGGGCTTGCGGTAGGGAGAATGTAATCGCGGAAGACCCAGACCCGAGACCGGTGGACGAAAGAATCGATCGTTCGATGACAGATCGATCGATCTTCGGGTGTCGATGGCGTAAAGCGTGCGCCCGGTTGTTGGAAAGGAAGGAGCACCAACTAACAGGCTTCCGAACGGGAGTCGGTTTCTTCTCCCAAGAAAGAGATGAAACATGTCATTTTTCTACTTCTTGATTTTGTCCACTTGAATCTCTTTTCGTGTTCGAAGCCCTTGGAAAGGAAATTTGAATATTTCCTACTCCCGGTGGATTTTCTCAGCTGCAAACGAGACCAAGTTTTCATTCCGCTCGCCAATTTGGTTGCCGAAACTCTGATCCCATGCCGCCGACGTCAGGTGAACGCCACACGACCAACCAGCTGGCTCCGAGCGAAAGGATGACGTTTAACGTCAAAAACGTAGGAGCGTTCCTTTGATTTCGTACCGCCGGGCCGAAGTGAGCGTGGTTCGTTCTCGGGCCGACTCACGACTTGGCCAGGAGTTGGAGAGCTCGAAAAGGGTAAAAATTGGCAAAATGCAACGAACCGCGCTGGCAAGTCCTACTTAAGCCATGGCGGCATCGATAGGAAGCTAATCGGGCGAACGCAAAACCAATTTAAATGATTCCTCGTTTGAAGGCGTCTCCTAGTTTGGGCATGGAAGCCTAATTCACCAAATGTTGGATATTAATGAGTTAGGGAGTCATGAAACGAGTACATACAATGTTGATTAATATTACTAAACTATTTAACTAGTAACCCATTCTGTAAAACTTATTTAAGTACTCAATGTCAAGTAGATTCAAAAGTGTATCTCTTGCGCATTGTAGTTTAACTGAAACCAATAGACAAGTTCTCACAGAACTCTCATGAAATAAACCAACCACTAACTGCATGACGATTTATTGCACCTACCGCTGATGTACAATCGCAATGTCGTGCCCTGACAAAACTGTCACCAACTCACGCAGTTCACGAGTCACGCAGCAGGCTTCGTCTAACGAGATGGTCCTCGCTCCGGTACTAAACGGATCTGATGGTGCTGGACCAGCTGTCCATTCTGTCCGGCCATTAGTTACCCCGTTTCCCATCGGCTTTAGCGCGTCCGGGTGAAACAATAAATCGAGCACTGGACCTTAATCGATTTCTTATACCCCCGGAGAGGACGGTTGGATTGATTGGTTACGACGACAGTTCTCCCTCAGCATAATGGGCGTTTGGAAATGGGTGTTCTGGATGTCCCTCCTCGTTTAAAACCCCCAAGGATGGGTACATGATGTTTGCACACCGTTTTCCAAATGCCCACTGACAAACAAACCATAGCGGCGCCGGGATCTTAATGTTCCGGAAGAAATTGCACCAATATCCCATCGGCGAGAACCTGCCGACCTTTCCGAGATTGCAAAAACCCGTTCGCAAAATATTGATATGCATCCATTTGGGACACGACGCCATTTATGGACCTGGCAGTCCAGTCGAGTGGACTGATAAAAACCCGATCATGGCCACAACGGATCGTCAAAGGAGTTGGACCCAGCGGAGAGCGATGCCATCTAGTGGGAAGGAGAAGCGGCGATGATAATGAAAATAACGTAAATCACGGTGGCCATAACCGTTAACGGACCCCTCCTGCCATCCAATGGCGATATGCATGGTCGTCCACCAACTCCGTCCCATCGTGATACTATGCGATCATTCACCCGGGCCAGGAGTTGACCAACGGCATACGGATCCGACGAGGCGTCCGTCGGCGTCGAGGCGAAACCATGAAAAGGCGTACCACGATGACGAGTCCTCTCTTTTCTGCGTTGTCTACACACCGCCATATCGGATTGCTTCCCACCACGGACACCTCCACCAAATGCCAACGCTCTTCCTCCCCCTGGGGGAGCGCGGTCAGGTTCGCAAATGCTGATACCCCACGAATGTTGTTCCCTCCCTTGTTTTTTGCCACCGGATCTTATCGGCGTGCAATCCGAGTGGGAAACCGATTGTACCGAGTTCCAGTACGGAGTGTTATGCTAAACCCACTGCTTTCCCTGACGATGATGGTGGTGGTGGTGGTTTAAAGAGGCATTATCGTTCATCGCACTGTGGGGTCCATAAATGGTCACAAATGGATATAGTTTTAATCCTGGTTCTGAAAGCACAACAAATGACGTATCCAGAATTTTTACAAACGACGTGTTTGGATTAATTATATGACTTTCAAGTTCTTACAAAAGATAATCACTTTGAGTTTCCATGCAGTTACAAAGAAGTTCTTAAATAACAGGTTGTATGACAGCTGCAAATGCCTTCCAAGTCTTATCCTTCCAAGTCATCCACAAACGGTGGTACCTTGCCACTCGTGGAGTATTTTTACCCACAGTTAGAGCTACACTCCTTTTTTCTTTGATGTCCGAGTACCGATACCACGCTCTCCGAACAGCTGACATTACTATATTTGCCATAGTTTATCGCCACCGAGACGGAGCTCCAGGGGTTCGTCGTGGGTCTTATCTCGCTCCACGATGAGGAGTCCGAGTCTATCTGCATGCTCCTGGGTCGGAACGGCCCTGTTTTCGTTATCTGGTTACGGCGTGTTACCTCAACGCGAGTGTAGAAGCGTTAGCTTAGCCGAAACTTGGCGCAGGAAACTGAAAGAGCCTGGGTTCGTAAACGGAGTCCCTTTCACGATGGACGGTATCCCCTTAACAACCGCCACAATTAACGATAAAAATGATAAAAAGTCAACTGCTGCCTCCGTAACGCTGTATTGGGATGACCGCTTGAATAAATGAAAAAGACTCGGAAAAGGGGGAGAGACTCCATGGCGATCGTTCGCAAGAACGTTGTTTGAAGTCACAACGCCACACTCCGGTAAACGAGAATATTTCCTGCCCCAAAGCGTCCGAGACAAAGGTGAGCGCCTGCCGCTCGCCGGAACGTGAGGAAAACAGCGCGAGAAGTCGAGCGCGGAAAACTCATTTGAATGCGGTTGGAATGTTGTGTTACGGAGTCGGAATCGTCGCCGTATCGTACAGGAACGATCGTTCGCGTGGAGCCAAGCGGAAGCTACGAACGTTGGTGGTAGCATATTTCTTTTATTTGTCGGACCTAAAATTTTATTAGGGCAAGCCACGGGGCAACGCACGGTTAAAATCTACATTTGCATCGCTCGGGTTGGAGGAGAAATTGCGACAGAAAAACCACCACATTCGCCGACAAAAGAAAAGGGATGGCCAAACGTGCCATCTGATTTCAATGATTTCACTGAAAATAAAGCGAAAACCGGAGAAAAAACACACAGGAAAACAATAAAATATGTTCCCACTCACTCGCGGAAACCGGTGGAAAAATGCACGTGTGCATTGTGATACCCTCCTAGAACGGATAAAAAAGGTTCCAGAGGGTGAGGGGAGGCCGTGTGGAGAAGTTCATCCGACGATATGATAACAACACGCTCCACAAAAAAAGAAAAAAACATGACCAAGCCAAACATGCAGCGAATACATAAAGGTAAATAACGAAAAACAAGAAGGTTTTCACTTCGGTTCGTTTCAGCAACTGACCGCGACCGGGAGGAGAGGGAAGCGGGCAAATCCGATGGAGAACAAACTCAGCATCGTGTGTCCGTCCGCGAAATACCCCGCGAAAAACTATTTCCATCAACTGTAAATAAATAACAGCACACTACGCGGCGCATGAAGGAATGGGCAAACACAATGCGCTTCACACAACGCCAGATTGTGCCGCCATTTTCCAGACGACGAACGTTCAGGAATTAGCGAACAGTTCACAAAGCACATTCCTCTCGCATCGATGTGCACATTCTAACGTTTTGCCGCCGCGCGTTCGCTTTCGTGAAGCGTTGTTTGCTACCGTTTTCCACTGCACCGTTCTGGGTATGAAGGAAAATGTATCCTCCTTCTGCTGTCTGAGAGTCTACAATAATCGGAGGAGGTAAAATACTTGCTCGTCGGTGCGGTACGGTGGATCGCTAATTTTCGCCCAAAATTTCCTCCATATTCGGGTAATTCGGGCGGTAGCTTGAAGAAGCAGTTCAACGATCCACATGCACGTGCCAACTCGCATGGAAATACATTTTACAGTACGGTTGGCTTGATTGTCGCTAACATTTTCCGCTAAACTCGGCTGCGATGATGGGCGTAATATGTGCAGGTTGGTTAACCTTGTGCCTTACCTGAAACGAAATTTTAATAAAAATAGAATTAATCTAGCCGTTCGGGGTTGAGTGAGTGAAAATTTAAAATTAAACAAAAACCGCCACGTCTCATTACTTGTGCGCCAATTAGGGGAAAATAATTAAGCCACTCGAATTCAAGGGTCTAGAAAATGCGAGCTATCGCGACAGTTTTTGTATGAGATATGGATATTGAGGATACTTCAAGAGAAATGGAACGAATAATAAAACGATTTGTGTGTAACTTAAAAATGGCAATGGCGCCGAAAATTTACTATTTAAACTCAAACTCTCAACAAATAGTTTGTGCTGCGTGAAATAAAGAGACCGTCAATGATCGGACCAGAAAAAAAAACCCCTACCGAACCGCGATCCCAAACCCCGCGGCTAATCTCGCGCCTCTAATCAAAAAAGGGAGGAAAATGTGGCTTTACCCCCTGCCGAAGGGAGTTAAAAGAAGGAGGAGAAGGAAAAAAGAGGAACCCGCGGGCGAGAAAAAATGTGTTGTTACTGATCGCTGCTCCGCCACATGATCGCGCACGTTTCGCACGATCGAGCAGTCCCTTGCAGACCTTCCCAGTCGCAAGACGAACCGATCACACCGATCTCCGCATGTTTCAGGGCATTACGCAACACAGTCTCATGGCAGCAGCCATGCGTAGATGTGAATCTAAACCGAACATTATGCTCCGGGGGCCTTCAAGTGATACCGCGCAGCAAAAGGTGGTGAACCAACCACCGATCGTGCCTCAATTTGGCCCCCCTCCTGTGTGCCATCTCCTCCTGCTCCTCCTCGAAAGCTGTCCGATCATCGCAGACATTGCGTCGATTCGATTGATCGATTCATCGGATCAGATCGAGTTATCATTAGTGGCCGCGATTGGTGGTATAATGAAGGCAAAAGGCACAATCTTTTTTCCCTCTCTTGCTATCCATCCCTTTTACATCCAAACCCAAGGCGCAAAAGTTGCAGTAGCAGCAGTGGTTGGGCAAGGGCAAGCACGACATGCTGCGAGAACCCGCATTCGCCGTCAACTGGGTGTTTGAGCAAAACTCCACACTGATTCCGTACGAAAACTGTGGTGCGAAAATTGGCGCATTGACCGGGTTTGTCGGCGCAATTGATGGACCATGTACGAATGAGGTAAATCTGAAAGGGATACAACATTTACACTCCAAAGCTACCCTCGGAATGGGTGGTGACTTGAAAGTACGGCTGCGATTCAATGTTAGCCACCGTCACACATTGATTAATGAAGTGCAGTCTTCGTTTCTATTTCACTCTCTCTTTTTTATTTCTGGTAATTTGATCGATAAATATGTTGACCAGATTCGAAAACCAAGTTTGCTGCCATCAACTTGATATCAAATGGTGTCAGAGAGGAAAACAAATCATTGCCTTCGATAGATTTATCATTCGTGGCGCAGGTGCAAAACGAAAATGAAAGTTTTTGATTACAAAACGAGACTGTACAACTTTTTCTTCATAAAAATTAGAGTTATGTGATTTATATCAGCATCTAAGATATGCTCACTAATAAATTGATAGATTCAAAATTCCAACGACAATTTTTGTAACAAATAGGGTTTCAAATACTGTAGTCTCAACCTACTTCGGATTTGAGATTCTGTTTTGAATTTAGTTTGAATTCTTATTAATTTGAGGATTGAGGAGGAAAAACCTATTAACTTTCGCTTCCACCACTGCCGCCGTGGGACGATAAATAAAATATTTCTCTCATTTAAATCACGGCCACCGGTCGCGTATCGGTCCTTCACGCGCCATCGAGACTGGAATTTGTCACGAAAATTTACGACCACGATTGGGCAATCGAAGTCGCGGAGGGACGAGATAGTCCACTTTACCAATGCCCAGTCCTCCGGTGCGTAATGAGCAGACATTTCATATTTCATATCATATCGACACGGCCGGCGACGCCAGACACCGAACTCTTCGGGGCCTCTCACGCAATCAGACATCAGAACCTGGCCCGACGCCTTTCGGTAGCGACGCCCGCATCAATTATAATGAAAAGGCGCCTCGCGAAATATCGCGTGTATGTGTGTGTGTGTGTGTGTGTGTGTGTGTGTTTTGCCGAGTTTGCAAGTACATTTTTTCCCCCGCAACCAGTGCGTACACACCGAACACTTATCATCGATGAAACCGTCAATTTTGGACTGATTTAATTTTCGATTTGTAATTTGTGAGCCGCCGGACCGCTGCTGCGTACTCGGTGGCATTCTGCGTGGCGCAACTGGCGCACCATTGGATGGTGTAGTGAGTGGTGGGAAAAACACCTTCAACCAAACCAATTCCACCATCTCGCCCCGGCAATCGATATCTTCCAGCTTGGAAGGAGGAAAAAACGGGTAAGCTATGGCGAGAGAAATTAAAATTTCCCAACATGCAACTGTACCGATCTCCACACGATCGGATCAATTTAACGCTATTGCGATTGACGACCGGCCACGATAAGGGCGGAAAAAAGGAAAGAGGAAAAAAAACAAACCGCACCAACCGAAAAGCGACGGCCATTTTTCTTCATCACGATTAGCCCCCGAGGTGGAGGATGAAATCGAATCAAAGATCGGCCAGTTTTCATCTAATCTCGATGAAGAGATAAGCAGCATGGCTGCACAAAGGCAATGTTGGAGCAAAAAAAACAGGCGAAAAAACGAACAGAAAAGTAAAAAATTATCCTAGTTCACGTCTGGCCATCTTCAATATTTCCCCTCCCAGCAGCCGAGAGGCAAACAGATGGTCGAGACGGTTGTTACATAAAGTTGGACGTGTTTGAGCGACCAGTAGGAGGAGGAGGAAAACGGAAAAACCTACCTAAAGAGTGGCAGCAAGCGAGGAAAAAGTAATATTCAGCCGAACGAAATCCGGTAAGATCAAGTCGGTTTGGTCGAAAATTAAATTGGAAAATGCTACCAAAACGCTGGATACGCTTCGCCACCGAAAAGTGCGATAAGGTCGTTCGACCACATTCGCTTCGCATTCTTTCTTTTACTTCTAAGAGAGAGAGAAAAAAAAATCGTTCAAGCATGACTACACCGGGGAAAAGTTTATCTTCAATTCATGATTACGCCAAGGCTGGCCCGGGAAAAACCACGTCATTACTCGGAGATTCGCTGTAATTGTAAGCGAAGAATTTTCCCGCACCCGAGGGACAATAGTGAGCGCAGGGAGGTGACGTTTGTTACCCGGGCCTTAATAATCACGTCCCGTACACTTTTGGTACAATTTGAACGAACGAGAGCATGTGGTAGGACTTTTGGGAAGCCAAAAGGTACAAAACCCTGGCTGGCGTACGTCAGAAAATGGAGTTCCGGTTTGGGAACCACTTCACTAGCACGAGGTGGAATATTTGATGATGAGCGTTCTTCCAGGAACATTTTGAAGGCTGCTGGAAGCAACAATTAAATTATTCAACAACCGACAGTGCATCGATTAAGCACTAATGATTACCGAGAATGGAAACATTCCTCTTATCAGCACCGGCGAAATAATTATGATGTGGGTCAGGCAAAGTTCCAGCTTTCCAGTGCAAATTATCGTTCAAAACTGCATCATTTTTTAGTCATTTTCCACATCCAAATCCCGTTTTTGTGGCGTCTAACAAGTCGGTAAGCAATAAATTTGTATAAAACCTCATTAAAGATCATAATCCCATGCTCGTAAATAACACAGATTTGCATGGTTTAGAAAAAACGGGAAAAAATTACAACCAAACGAAAAAAGTCGGTCGGAAGGAAACCGCTAAGTAGTCTCTCTATTTAACAACCACATCGTGGGATGGTTGGCGCTTTGTGCATCGATCGGATGGTCGTAAATGTCGCACTATATCATGTAAACGTAAAATTAAATCCTTCGTTTCGTTGAGACAGTTACAGGAGGAGAAGAAGAAAAAGATGCAAGTGGGTCTCAAAACTCACACACTTCCATCGATTTGCATCTTGGGAGCATCGCCCGAAGCAGCGAATAGCATAAATCAATCTTTTTTGCGAATACGATTGGTAGATCCACACATGGCCATTAATATCGCTGTAATCCAGGGCTGCACCAGTGGGGATATCAACAAATGTTTTATCTTCCCCTCCGTCCCGGCTGTTGGGAGAAGTTTTTCATGGAGTGTTTATGTAAAACATGTCAGTCAATTTTTGAGGTCTTTCGGTCTGTTGCCTTTCCGTTGGCAAAACACTTTCTGGATGAATTGCTTCACCGCTTCTGATGGGAGCATGGAAGGAAAACAAGGCAGGGAGAGGAACACTAGAAAACTTACTAACCCACAACGGTAGAGGATTGGCCACGGGAGCATATGTATTGGTGCGCGAAATGACTCACGGCGTCGACCTAATCCCATCGAAAGATACTTCATTCTGGCATGCGGAGTTCGAACTCCACACCCCGTATGTGTGTCAACTAGGGGAAGTATGTGTGAGTCGGTCGGTAATCAGTCGAACGGACGGATGTGTGCAAGATTGATCCCGACTTAAGGCCCGCCGGCCTCTGGCACATCATATGCGCCGTTCCGATCGTCTGCGGAGGCGTCCCTCCTTCGAGACATCGATCACTGGCGGACTTATCGCGGGAAGTGGGGCCAAAGGGAGAAGGACCCGATGCTTTTCGCCTCCTAATTGAACGCGCCTTGCGAGTCGAGTGTCATTCGGCGTGGGCGACAACGACGGCGCGGCTTAAGACGGCGCTGTGCTGTGTTGTGTGTTCCGTTTCTAAGTTGTTGCCTCATCCCTTCGGCCAACTCGTAGGTGCTCGATCGAGGCGAAAGATGTAAGGCTGGTGGAAGAGTTGTCGGACGAGGAGTTGCGCGAACGTGTATGTATGATGGAGCAGCACTCGTCAAGATCAACCCGAGAGTTGCGAGAGGCGTCAACAACGGGAGGGTTCGACGGTTTTGCGAAAACGTCGGAGGAAAGTGGATGAGTTCGGCAAAGAAAGGAGGATTTCTGTAGCCAAGGGGTCGTGTAGCACATGCTCGTGGATATAGTTTTATCGCACAAATGACATCAGACCACGGTTCGCGGAGGTCGTTCATCTCTTCGTCAACATCATCTCGCCGTTGTGAAGGTAACCCTTGCGTGACGAGACGCAAAAACTTTAAAACTTTTGAAACATTTGGATGGATTTGGTTTTTTGGCAAGTGCCTTGACAGACATCTTTGCTTCACTTCGGTTATTCGGGCACTCTAAGATGACAAAACCCCAAAAACAACTATCCCTTCAGAGGTTAACACGCGCGGAACGCGAGATTGATTGACAAAAAAGGCCGTTTGATGGATGTTTGGGTCGAACCGTTCGGAACACCGATGGATGATAAAAATATTTTAATGCATGTCTGTGCGCGTGTTTTATTATTGAGAACCACCATCCCTCCTCGCCACCATTTTCCTTCTCGTTCACCCCAGCAACCTTCTGATGGTAACATCATTATCCCTGTGTAGGAGTGTTGTTGTGGTTCGCGGTGTGGGCGGAACGGCATCGAAATCGGAATTACAATCGATTAAAACTCTGCCCCAAACGTCGACGACGAGGTTCTTCGAGGAGAAACAAGGAGCAAACATTTATTGGAGTTGATGAACAAACAGTCAGTGGGGAAAAGGATGCAATAGCGCTCTTGCTTGGAGAGTTCCCCGGAATGAAGAATAAATTATTCATTCCGAAGTGATTAAAACAACGATTTCATTTCAAGGTTTGACTTTAAATCGTCCCGAAATCGGAACCGATTGGATAAATTTGTTTGCTGCCGGCTCGTTGTGATCGAAAACATTGTAAGGTTGCGCAATAGTCGAGTCGAAATGTTGTACTGATTAGTGAACAAGCGGGACGATAATCATACTTCCTGGGAAATAATAGGCTCACCCAAAAACGTGCAAAACCGAACAAAAGAGCCCCCACACGTCGCACAGGACGATCGCTTACTCTGCGGCATTTTCCGGCCGGCGTGTAATCATCGTCCTCGCATTTCAATTCCAACCGCTGCACAAAACCCATTATCAAACGTTCGATGCAAGTGAAGGCAGGAGGGTGGGAATCTCTTCGGGGAAGAGGAAAGGAAGTAACGACGAAAGGAGAACATGTGCATCCGACGAACACGTCCGTCTGTCCTCCCGCTAATGATGATTATGCGGTAAGCTCATCAACATCATCATCAGCATCAAGCTGATGCACACAACAGTTCGGTGTTGTGGTCCCCGTCTAGAACACCAACACATCTCGGCTCGGCCGCCTGCTCGCTCGTCCGTCAGCTGTTGTTGTTGCCCAGCCTAACCGAGATAATGTGCAGACGACGCATCAGAACCACCTTCACCGGTCGGGGCTCGCCACAATTGGATGATAAACCGGCTCTCTGGAAAATGCGATCCGCACCAGAACTGCGCCCATTCGGTGCTGGATAATGATTGCCCCGGGTTGAGGGTTGAGTGTCATATTGCTTAATTTTGCAACATTATTACAATTGCGATGTTTACTTTGTGTTTTCGCTGGCTCGCCGTTACGTTCTCCGGTGCACATGTTGGTTGGTCGCGAATGCAATGTTGCAAAACTGTTTGTGCTTGTGTAGGGGGAAGAAAAAGGTCAGTTTTTCTTCGTTCTACGTGCTATCACACAAAACCTATCCGTTTAGAACCGTACCCTCCGAAAGCAAATGGTTTCCTCATCCTCTCACCCAATCCAAACACGCCAAATAGCAAATGCTGCAATCCTGGACTTGCCATTAACAATTGCTTATTGCAGCATAAACAATCGACCCTTTTTGGAAGCGTTCACGTTTTGTGCGTCCCTGGCTTGACTTCCCCAAGCAAATATGTTGATCGGTTGACCCACATTTTTATCGAACGAATTACTTCCACCCTAGCGTTCACGTTCACGTCACGGAAATCAAAACACTTCCCACACAAGAGCACATACCAAGTACGGGAAGTATTGGCTGACATGTGGTGATATGATTATTTCAAGCCCACGGGCTTTTTTTCCTTCTGGAAATGCGCGCGGCGAGGCGTCCACTAAACCACCCACCCTGTCCCAACCCATCAACAGCTGACGGAGGGCGCTAATGAGGGCAAGAAAACGTGAACCTAAACACAAATAAGGCAACGCCGAAAAATATGGTTCAAAACTGAAAACCCATTTGGTAACCAAATACAAACACTCCGTAACAGCAGCAGCAATCACTTTACAAACCGTTTGACTCAACAAATCGACCGAAGGGTTCCGGGGGTGAAACAAACGTTTTCCGTTTCGCCATCCTGACAACACATGCAAACGATGTAATCTTCCGTTGGAGTGCGGTGGAAATGGTGCAGAAAATGTGTTGGCCCCACGAATGCCTCTCCGATAACCTTCGACGGTTTCCTGCAACTGGGAACAGCATGCTTCTTCTATCGATCAAACAAGGGCCAAATTTTCGTTACACTGGCGTGGGTGGTTTGGGTGGCGCTGCACAAGTTGGGCGAGTTCTTTTTACTTCCTACGACATGCTATCATTTAGACTCGTTTTTCCGTGTATTTTTTCGCTCATGCTTACAATGTTGCAAGCAGCACTGCGGTAGCATTTATCTCCTTCCCTGGCTCCAGCGTCATTTATGGCGGAACCATATAAAACCGATATCAATTATTTAGGACTGAATCATCGCCCTGAACTTTATCCATCCGCGGGACTTATTTTGTACGAAAGCGTTATTGGGCCGTCATTATCAGACGACTTTTTGAACAGTGAGAAACTCACATGAACAAGAACGGATCGGGGACGACAACGATAACGACCCATAACTTAGCTGCAATCGCAAGCGGACCAATGCCATCGCCGGGCAGCAGCAAACAGGCCACGCAGAAAAGGAGAACCTCCGCGACGACAGTTGTTCCAGACGAAGGCCCCAAGGCCACACCACCATTACGATTCGATTTCACGCGCGCGCGGAACAGAATCGGTTCCATGTTTTCCTTTTCTTAATTATTTTGGCAATGCACCAGTGCGTTCCGTGGCCGAAAATCGGTCGGGGTTTTTGGCGACCAGTTTTTTTGGAGGCTTTTTGATGCTGTTTTGCTGCTTGCACGACGTCCGTCATCACCCGTAATTGACATTTGACGACGACGCAAACATTTGGGCGACGTTTGGAAACAATCCAATCGAGGGCCTTGGGCGCACTCCGTTACTTCGTTGAATAATGGCGACGAGCGATAGATAATGATAAAAATGGGGAGGTAGAGTTTTCGATTTCGGAGCTGCAATCAAAAATCTAAATTATAACCTGCAAACACAAAAACCAGAGCGAGCTCGTTCTGCTTCCTATGTTTTTTTTAAGCGTCCTTCCCGTCGGAGTCTGGTCGCATAAAGTAGTCACAAAATAGAATCCAACGACAAAACTATCGCAAACGAATAAAACCCCTCGCTGGGGGGGAAGTAATAAAATCCACACACAGCCACGAAGAGCAAGCAAAATAAAATGTTACGCCAGGGAAGTTTACACGGGGGGAACCGTTCGCTATCTGCATCGCATCGGAACGGATTTCCTTAACCCAGATTTTGTCTGGTTGCGCCCTCAACATAAAGCAAAAAAAAATGAAAAAGAACTGAACGCAAAACACCGCGCAAACAATGAACCATAAATTCGAACTCAATCTCTTGCAGTTAATAACCTTTTTTGTGATTTTTTGGAAATGCTAAGACAAAACAAACGTTTCGACGGATGGAAACCGTGAAAAAGTTGGAAATATAAAATGGTGCTGGTAGCGTCAGGAAACGCGATCTCCCTCGCTACCTTTGTCCACCCGCCCTTCCATCGTCTACCAACGATGCGGTAGCTTTGGTTCATTCACAAAAATTTGGTTGCCAACGCGCAAAAGGACGAAGCAAACCGGCGGAGCATGATTATTACATAAAACCGTAATAAATTACTCATTGTGTTCCCCCAGTGGATGAGGCTGCTTGGAGGTGATGGTATTGGGTGGGTGGGTGATGCAGTGCATGGATCAAACGTGCACCCAACCACACACACACAGAACTAAACGTGTCGACACGCAAATCGGAATTGTTCGCCCTTCCCCTGCGAAAAGCCTAAAAATCTGCTTTCAAAAAACCTAAAAGAAACCTTCCACCGGACCAAATCCAGATAACATTGATACCGTTGTCTTTTTCTCTGCGCCTCCTCACGCTGACGGCCATGGACACGGTCGGGCTGGCGGACGGCCGAAATCGAGTTAAGCCGAAAGCCGGCGACGGCCACGGCTGGGAAGTGAACGATGAGAAAACATAAAACTACAACGGACCGGCCGTCGCCGCCGTCGATGCTGCCGCTTATCAAGGTCCACGTCCACGTCCCGTGGCGGTTGTGTGTGTCGCGGGGGGAGTCTGAAGTCGCGCCGATCTTTCGTGCCGATGGCTTCGCTCCGGTCTCGCCGTAAGCGTAAGATGATTGCAGCGATTTGCTTTCGCTCTGCCCGATTCCGTTCCGCCCGGTAATTGTCTGTGCGCACTCAACCGTTCTATCCTCGCTTTAGGGGGGGAGGGGAGAGGAGGGCCCTGATGGCTTCTGATCTCTGGTTGGAACCACTCTTGGTGGAGACGGGTTTTGGCTTTCCGTGCGCCTCCAGGGAAAAGGGGGCTTTATCTTGTTGCTAGTGTTGGAACAGCGGATGGCAGTGACGAAGGGAAGAGACGAGGAGTGCAATACTCCCGTGTGGCTCCACCGGAAATGACACTCACCTGAAAACGAAACGAACAAGACGGGAAACAAAAAAGGGAAACGGTTAGTGACGGTGTCTTATGTTTTCTTTGTTTTCTATTTGGTGAGACAGAAATGTAGCAAAAGAAAATAACCAATTCCATTGGTTCCGGCAAAGGTATACTTTTTTTTTAATTGATTTGAATCATTTCATCCTAAAGGACAATTGTTCCTTTTAGAATAAAAATAATTCAAAAGACAATTGAAAATTTTGTATGTGTTTGATAAACAGGGAAACTTTGTATACTGCTTAAGCTAAGTGAAAAGCTAAAGTGAACAAAGATACAAAAAAACAAAACGTGCCCTCAATGAAACAATTCTTTACTTCCTCCGTTTTCAATTCCATCTCGAAGACAAATCCTAAAGCAACAGGAACAATATCGTACAAGGACGCATCCCACCTGCTTGTTTAGCCCCAGATCTTAACCCTTTTTGTTGGAAAAAGAAAGAGTTATTTTCTCCCGGGGAGAAAAATAACATTTTATCCCTTCGTCAAATGTATCCCGACGGTTGAAGTGGAAAGGATAATTTATCAATTTCACCTTGCAAAACTTGACTTGACAATACGGATAGCAAGGATCGCTTCTGCCTCCACGTCTAGTCAGAGTATGATTGCATGCTTAGTTCAGTTTGGAGCACTCGCTTGCAACCGTTTGAGCGACGATGCGTACTGACAGCAACAACACCTTTCGACAGCGACAGGGCCCTTAATCGATTCCGCAAGAACCGGCAACTGTCGGGCCGGGTTGACAGCTCAATCAGCGAAACCAAACCTCGGGGGCACCAAAGATGGGATGTGTTCAAGACGACGTACGGAAAAGCGCGGAGGATAACAAAAGCGACGCTCGGGACGAAAAGGAAAAGCAAACGAAGGAATGCCATCAGGGTCGCCACCGATACGTCACCGTTCGGGAAGGTTGGTAGCTGTAAAACGATGACATCGCATCGGGCAAAAGAAAATCCGTCTTTAACTTCACATCACAAAAGACGCAAATGGATCTATTCCCCGTGGGGAAATGCCCGGACCGATAGTTGCCCCCTTCAGAAGCGCAGGATATGTTCGGGGTGATTTGCAACGAAAACATAACACGATTTTTTAATTTCTCTTGACATAATACCTCACGAACGCACCTTGCACTTGCCCAACCCCAGGAGGATTCGAGGATCTCTTTCTCCTCCCAGTGTCACATGTTCTGTCATGACAGCGAACGCAACACGGGAGGTGAATACATCGCCTTCGTCGGGCACCCGACAAAGGGGACACCCAGCTGTTGCTATCAGTCAGCTGCTTGTTGCTGAGGATAGCTGATGTTCAACAGCGGAAACACACGCTCTTTCTCTATCCCCCATCCACAAGCTTGTTCGAATGTGTTTGAGATTCACACGAAGGAGCAAAAAAACACGATACGAGAAGATTTTGGAATATTTCGAAATACGACATCACACGAAGCGATTGAGTCAACCGGCCTCTGTCGTCACTTCACGAGTGTTGACGGCTTACATCAGCACTTTTTGTTTAAGGTTCTGACGCACAACATCGCATGGATATCAACGTGATAGATTGCATCAGTGTGAAATCTCAGAAGATTTTTTATCTACAACAGATATTTCAGGGAGGCGTATAAACAAAACAACATTGAGGGAGTTCTCAGAATAACATTATTTTTCAGTGAATATATGATTTCAAAAATTTTACAACAAAACAACATACAAAACTCACTCATATAACGTTGCCTTTTCAGTAGCGCATGACTCATGAGCCTCAAAGGGATAGGCTATAAACTATTCTGGAACATTACGCCATCTTACATCACACGCAGCCCGTATCGATGTTGCAGTACTTTATCAACATCCATCTCCCAAAGTCGTGTCATGAACTTCCAGTCACACATCCACTTCCAATGGACTCAAATTCCATCCCAAGTCGGGAGGAGTGGATCTCTTCCCAGAAAATAACCAAATCAACGCGAGCACAACATCAGCTGAACGTCGCGTATTGGTACGATTTCCATATTCCACGAGACGACCCCAACAAATCCCCAACTCCGGGACTCTCCCAAAAAAGGCAAGATTTAACTCCGGAGACAGCGACACCCCGTCAGAATCTGGTCGCCGTGTGCTTGAAAGATCTCGGTTACGAGAAAGATAGCATATGGTGGCTGGGAGTTCCAACTCCGCTCTAGAAACGGGGCGGTAAAGTAGTGCCCATGGTGGCGAGACAAGACAAAACAAACGACTTGGCAATGGGTTTTACAACGACCAAAGCCAAAGTCGTCGTCAGACCTACAATCATGTGTTTCGGAGCGCTTGCGGTTCCCTCTCGTCGTCGTGTGAAAAATCGTGTGACCCAAGGGGATAGCGAGGGTGTGTGAGGCAACGAGGTTGGATGCCATCATACGCTTACGCTTCTACGCCGGTCTCGTCTGATAGGGGCCACACTTTACCGCGCACGAGATAGAGATAATTCGCGAATGACGCGCACTGGCTGTACCTAAAAATAATCTCCGTATCCGACTCGCGGAGGCTGACGCGTCTCGGGGCCTTACGAAATCTCCATAAAGAGCACTCCAAATCTGCGTTACAAAGCGGTTTCACTTGGATACCCGTTGTGTCGCCCCGTCCCTGACCGTTAACCGTCTGCACACGCTTGGCCAGCCGCGGGTGATTGCTGCTTCTGACCGAAAAGGTAATCAACGGTGCGCTCCCATACAGTAAACCTTTGTTGCTTTACGAGTACAGGCCAGATTTTGGATTGTTTCGCGGGGAGTTGGAGTACGAAAGGCAGATCAGGCGGCGCGAGTATATCGTGGGTTTTCTTTCAAAGTCCACATAATCTGGAGATACCCAGTAGATCAGAGCCGAAGTGAATGAGTGTACTCTTTGAAGTCGTCGACTGTGGACTGATGACTGGTAACGAACTCCAGTATTCACCATAGCGGATCATATGCCCCCTTACGCATAGCCATTGGGTCGCGCAAGTGTGAGATAAAATCCGATGACAACTAACGTCTCTCTGGCACGCACAAAAGGCGTGAGGGTTTAAGCTCTAACTTAACCCCAGCAACAGCTACCGTCCAGAGATAGTCTAGTACAAACAAAACTCACCGGTGCAATTGAACAACCGGCTCCTAGCCGAGGGGGCAATGCATCCCAAGACCTAATTTCTCCTGACACCCCCAACACCAACCACCCTCCCCTTCCGTAGCGATAAAACTTGAAAGCGTGATAGGGGACGATGCTATAGCCAGAGGTCGAGACCAGAGACCATAATGCACCATACCGGTTCGTACTCGACCCGCTCCATTCGATGTCTCATGGTTCAAAAGTTCTTCTACAAACAACACTTTCTTCCGCATCTTTGCTTCTCTCTCTCTCTCCTCCTGGAAAGCCACACGGCTAAAGGTGAGACACGTCGATGGTGGACGCCAATATCACAATCCAGTACTTACTCGCCTTTTAAAGGCGCGTCGTAAACTCACCTTCCAAGCGCGTATGTTCCCTTGTACGTGCCAGGGTCTAAGACGGAGTGATAAATGCAGGAATAAATATCACTGGCAAAATAACGCGTGGGACGAACATGGCAGCACAACAGCGGGTATTATATCGCCGTCTTAATCTCGGAAATGCAGTTCCACCGTGGGGTCATGGCTACATATGGATTACATTTTTGAATGCATATTGTGCAGACTGGAGGAAGAGGACTCTGTTTGGACTCGGTAGTGATCTAAAAGATATTACTCTTTGTTTATTAAAATTAAACAAAACACGATAAAAGTTTGAAGAGTTAATTTTTAACATAAATGTGGCAAAGTAATAACGAATTTGGAAAAACTGTTACAAATTTATCCATGGGAATCTTCAGAAGCCTTCGTTTGAATAAATTTTAATAACAGATAAAAGTTATCTATTACATTTTGAGCCAGTACATCGTTCTTTTTACAACGCATTACGCAAATCAAACAACATTTCAAATAAGCTACCTCCCAAAACCACTTCCAATGATTCAATTCTCGTTCGGAATGAAAATCCAACCCTGTACCGCCCGAAGACTAACCGAAACCGATAAAAAGCGATGAAAATCTATCCACAATAGTCGAAATTCAATGTACATAAATCCCACAAATCTCATAAATCTCACATGTCCATCCAGGACTTTTCCATCAGCCATCGAGTGGCGGCGTTCCTGCACTTCCGTTTTCCTCTTTCCGAGACCTAAACAAACTCCAAATCTTCTCGGGTCTTTGCCGCCCGTAGAGGGAAAGTCAACAACATCACTCACCGTATCGCACCAAAATCCCCAATCGCGTCCGTCCGTCCGTCCGTCCAATGTGGATATGGATCATTTCCATTCAACCCGCTACTACAGCTCCAAAACCTCACTCAGGTTCGATCAGGTAAACACTAGTTGGATTTTCTGACCTTCCTCCCCCGATAGTCAGCGCCCATCAGTCAACTGGAGTGGTCCGTATTTCGGGTGTATTTAGTTGGAATTCTTTCCTCTCCCCGACCGACGTAAGTGTTTGACGAAAGAAAGAATCGAAGCCAAGCGCAATAGGAAAGCGGAGGAGGATGGCCGAAAGGAGGTCCTTTTGCTTTCCGTCTTCATTTGGGACGGATTTGTTTTTTCAGGACAATTCAGTCAACTTCCTCGTCCGTCGTCCAATGATGGTGGCACCGAGGGGTTGGAGGCGTAGGGAGAGTGTGGAAAGATAAATCGACCAAATATTTATCAGGATGCCGGAGGACTCTACTCGACTGCGTGTAAAGGCAGCTTCGAAACCGGAGTCCGCATACAGGGGGCAAATGTACAAAACATAAAAATCAACCACCAAGCCGAACCCAGTTCTTCGACCCAGGTTCGGCAGGATGCAACGCTCTACACCGAGAGAGGACGGACGCGACGGAGGCGTACCGAAAGCAAATAAGACATCGTTTGCTCTTTTCACTGGCGCAGTGTAGATTTTTTCCCTCTTTCTTGGGGTTTCCATTTGCCAACGCAGCGAACGAGAGCACGAACGGAAACCTTGCCACTTGTGCCACGTTTCCAAAACGGACCTCGGCCTATGCCTGGTATACACGCCTGCAGGATAAAAAAGAAACGAACTCCCGAATTCTTGTTGGTAAATATTTGAATAAAAATTTTCGATTGCGCTCCAGGAAACCGGAAGACCGGGCCACTCCGTCAGGCCTAAAAACTGACCTTCAAATAAATCCCACTCACGCCGTTCGCCGAGCGCGCACCGGCTCTAACAACATCATCCTGGCTAGAAATGTTGGACTAGAAATGTCCCCGGTTTTTTTTTTTCTTCTCGACCGTTCGTTTTCGCTCTTCCTCAGGTTCGTTTTAGGGGTTGCACAATTTGATTTTTTCTCTCGTTGAACTGCCTCTCCCCCCCGAAGGCAAACAAAATATACCCCCGGAGGGCATGATAAATGATCCGACGATGCGGATGTTCTGGACGAGGCCCCCGAAATAGCCCCGAGTCAGCGAAGGATATTATTTTATCTTGCGCCTTCCTGGTTCCATTCGCTGACGTTGGATGTCCCTGCAGGACACGACACTGCTTGCGTCCCTCTTGGCACCTGACACCGGCCACCGGTCAGCTCGTACCGACGCGGGAGATGGAAAAACATTTGCGCACACTTGAACCTCCTCCTCCTGCCCACGGCTTACCCCAAACACCGGGTAAGGAAGCGATCGTCGAGTGGGAAATTCCTTTTCAACGCGGTCCACAGGGCCGACATCGTCCGGGGTCGTTGAAGGGACCTTTACTTTTAATGACTTCCTCCGGGGTGATGCGACATTTGCCAGTGAGGCTGGCAGATACAGCGTGATGTAAAGGATTGCCCTTTTTTGTGTACCATCTCGCCTGCCTTCTCCGCTTGGAAAATTCTAAAATTGTGTACTCATCCTTGAAAATTTGAGCCGCCACCGTAAACGGGCGGGAAATGAACCATGATGATGCAGTTTAATGACTTGTAGCGTAGTAAAAAAGTACCCTCCAGGAATCCTTTTTGCATAAAGTACCCTCTGCCACAACGCATTCCGATTCCCCCTTAGATACTGTTTTTTTAGGATCTGTTTCAATGTAAATTTTACATCGATTTAGTATACTCCTTAAAAACTCGCCACTCCACTACATAAAGGAGGCAAATAAATCGCAAAAGACGATCAAACCGAGTTGGACGCGGCCATCATTAAAAACGAATCTACCAGGAAACATCTTGGAAGAACCTATTGTTCACCTAGTTCGTTTCTTCCTGTTTTTCGTAGAAGAAAATCGCTACAAAAATTCATTCACATTTATTTATTTTGCTCTATCACCCTCACCCAACGGAGATAGACCACACAGATAAAATAAAAACCCCTAACCAGTAACGTCTTCCAAATTGAAACCGGCGAAATCGCATCAAAAGCGATACGATTGAAATGCTCCACAATCCACTTGACTGCCTTCGAAAGGCAGCAAAGGCAGACACACTTTTGCACCGTTGAAAAGACGTTGCAGAAAATCCTTCACCGCAGTCCCATTGCACCAACAAGGGTGCAAAGGGTGGAAGAAGCGGGGTTTTGAGTGGGACACATCGTTCTTCTTCTCCTTCCCAGGTCTAAGGACACGCTGCGGCGCAAAGCCAACCAAAGTTGATGCAATTTCTCATCCGTTCAAAATTCAATCTCATCTTTCCACGGAACGGAGCGTGGAGTGTAGCGTTTGTGCAGCGTCACTACAAAGTGCAACTGCATCGTTACTGCAGCGCTAACTGCAACGCGTGCATCAAAACCGGGCGCAACAACATTCGCTTTCGTATCGTAACGATCAAAGCGCGGAACCGAGAACTTCCCCTTTGGAATCGTCAATCGTGGACTCGGTGGCGAAAGTGAGGCAGGGCGGGAGAGACGTTGTTTTTCCACCCACTTTGGCCGGGGCGAGGGGCCGGTGGCGTTCTGCAACTTTTAAAGTAATCCTACACAACATTTACAACTTCATGCACCAGCCGTTTACGTCTGTGGCAGGGTTTCACTGCCAGGAAGACGAATGAATGGCAGTCACTGCGGGGACAGGGAAAGGAGAGGTGGCACGCAGCGGAAGCGGAAAAACCCTGCGGATGCATTGGATGGATGGTCATTTCCAGCCAAGAAGAACGTCTTTGGCCAGCACCAGGGCTTCCCTTTTCCCTGGTTTTCGTCAGAGAAACCCTCCGTTTTACACTTTTCCACCCGGTTGAGCTGCGAGCGAAAAACCAATTTCTGTTCGCCTCTAAGTGACTGGTTTATTGCTGGCAATTTCCTCGACCTTTTATCTAGAGCCCAGGAACGGTTTGGTTCCTTCGTCGTTTCGCTCGACATTCGCTCACTCGTTTGTGCCCGGCAAAGTTGGCAGCCAGAACCCCATTCGCTGACCAAGACGACTCAATGATCTTGGCGTTTGCTGGACTTCTCCCTTCTCTGGTGGACGCAAATAATATGACACCACCCTTCGTTTCCCTTTTTTATTTTTTTTTCAGATGGTCTGCGCTTCGGTTTTGGCACGTCTTTGGCAGCGAGGCCATAAGTAAACCTCGTACTAACCACCGCGTCTGGAGGTTACCGTTTGGCGCTACTTTGTAAAGCGACGGAGGAAAGCGCAGAAAAGCTGCAGCACGAACCAAGCGCAAGAAAACGCCCGGTCCTGGACCGATCGTTTAGCAGACTAATGACGGAAACGCTTGCAAGGGCTCCTTGGCTCTGATTACGGTCGCGTACGTTTGATAAACAGTCTCAGTGGAGCCTCTAACGGAAGTTAACGATTTTTTAATATACCATACTTAAACAAGGAAGTTGTATGTTTCGTCAAAAATAAAGAAAGTAACCAATGCATTATTATAGAAAACAACAATTTCTATTCAATTCTGTAGGAAAAAGTGGTACTTGAAAAAGAACACATAATTTGATTGCCACTTTTATCATTCCCAGGATTTTTCTCATATCAATAAACAAATCATGCTTCCTCCCGAAACCTTTTCTGCGAAAATCTTTTCAAGAAAACACGAAAGTGGAACAAATTCAATAGAATCGAAAGCCACCATACTCGAGATAGGAAATATGATAAAGTCATACAGTAGAAACGTCCTTTCCGATGCTCCCAACGGCAAACAACTCGTTTTATTTAAAGACGACAAACAAAAAAACGGTGTCCTCTAACATGCTCCAATTTAGCTGATACAATCAACATATTTTGTTCTTCCCATCACGACCTCTCCACCCTTCCTTGTGGCACGACGCGTTTATCCCGCTGCTGAGTGAGTTAAGAAAAAACCGAATCACAAAACCATCCTCTCCAAGACACGTACCTTAAATGCGATAACATGTCCGCGGAAGCCTGGGAGGCCTGGGAGTCCGTGAATGGTTAGTTGTGGCGTGGCAGGAGGGAGACCGAATGAAATAAATATCCTAGCACGAAAATAACGCATCCCACACACCAAGCCACGGAGCCGACGCGAAGCACGAAACCAACGCGACGCCCCGCGAGTCGGAGTTGTTTTTCGGCCGCGTTGCGCCTTCAGATGTGCGATCCAGGAGGAGCGCGCGTGCATTCCCATCACGAAAAACCCGCATGAAAACGCCCGGCGCACGTATCCTATCTCCACTGGGCTAATGGGAAGGAAACGAGGGAGGAAGGCTGACGCGGGAAGTTGTGTCGTGATTCGTGATATCACACACGCCGACGACGTTACGCTCGGTTACGCTTTTCGGTGGTGCCCATCAGTTCCGATCTGTGCTGTCGCATGGCGCGGCGTGACCGAAGCGCGCGTTGAAAACTTTTTCAGTGCGTACCGAGCAGGCGAAACTTACATAAATCCCACCTATCGCCATCTTTCTTCATCTTTGTGATTAATTATACCCTCTTCTTCTGCGCCCTCGCGCCGTTTCCCATTCTATCTACACCCTTCGATCTGACCACACGTGAGAAGGGGTCTACTTCGATGCGTTCTCCCACAAGAAGATGTAAACAAATCTTAATTCGTCTGCATCTTACCTTCGACAAACGAAAAAAAAACCTTCCCAGTCACCGAAAAAAACCTCGGCGTTGTTGGTGGTCACACCATCATATTACCCTTCGAAAGTCACATCGTGGTTGGGTCGAAACGAATAATGCTTGTGAGATTCATGATGTCGTGTTAATAACATTTGTGCGCTGTTATGAAACATTATGAAGCCGCCTCCCTCGGAATCATCAAAAACTCCATTTGCAATTTAACCGTAATTTATTTCTCATCCTTTTAACCATTGGTTTAATGCTACCAACAAAAAAATATGTGTTTCATATATTATTATTAAATATCAAAGGATTAGATAGGAAAGCAAAACAAATTCAAATTTCCAAATTTAATCTGATAAACAAATTGAAACATGCTCCATTTGTTCCTGATAAAAGTGCAAAGTGTTCAAAATATACAGAACATAAAAACTTCCAGCTAAACGATTCGATGCACCAGTCGTTCACAGAACTCGCCAAAACCCCCCACAGAGTTCCGCACCCAGATCTTTCCACAATGTTACCCTGCATTTTCAACATCCACCCATCCAAACCTACGCCTGCAATTGCACCACACCTTTGTCGGTTTGTGGTCGACAAGCTGGAAGTAATTTTCTATTATTTCCACGCCGACAAACCAGCACATATCGGAGGCGGTGTAGCGTGTGCACCATCAAAGAGAGCAAGCCGCCGCCCGCCGGATCGAAGTGAAACGAGTCCCGTTCGTTTCCGTTTGGATTTATTGATTCCCATGTGTGTCGCTGGGGGTTTCCCGGCTCGGTTGTGGAAACTGTCACCACGGGAACGTTTGTTCGAGCGTACCGTCTGGAGTCGAGAATTGGAGTAAACGCGCACTGCACTTTCACCGCGGGGAGACAAATAAAATCACACGCGGCGTGAAGTGAATTAGAGACTTCATCAATCACTGCGCTATCATTACACCTCACCCGTTTTTCATTGTCTTTGAGAGTCTGCGAAAAAGGTATGGTGCGGGAGGTGAAACAATTTCAAACGTACTTAAAACCAGATCAAACGAAAACCAACAACTCAAAAGCCTTGATTGCGGGGTCCCCCAAAAAGGGGAAGAATATCAAAAGCCATCCTTTCGTACCACACGCCATCACCCCAGGTGATGACATCGGGTTTTCGGGTCGGCCACATTAAAGAGCCCTGCCAACTCGCCAAAGACACCTCTCCGAAAAGACCGCGCGCGCTTCGCTGGACATCCGCGCAAGAAGGTGAGATAAAGATATGGATCAGATTTGTAGTCATTAATCAAATTACACGTAAAAAATTAAATAACTGCCACAAACCGTGAAGGTTTCTGCTGCTTTGTTTCTTTTTATTATACACCACTCGGGGTGGGAAAATGGCCTAAACCGCTCGACAAAAAAAAGAAAAAAAAGAGCGTCAAGTAAATCACCGGCCCTCGAAAGGAGCGAATCGCATTCGGCGTGTTGTGGCGGCCTTCGCTTGTACGCTGTCATTTTGGGCGTCTTTCGGTTCGGTCGGGTGAACCTAATCGGACATTCCATCACATTCCGCCCGGGTCTCGTGAGGAGGGTGACAGTGTGACCCCCTTCAAGGAGGTGGGAGAGGAGGAAACCGCTACCGAGCAGAAAGTGTCAATCATTTCTGGTTTGAAGACTCAGACAGAATGATCCTCTTGGGTAAAAATCGCGTGGCGTGTGGCAGATGGCACCGGAAACGGAGAACATGGACCTCGGATCGGAGCGAACGGACCGTTTCCTATCAATTACGTCGAGACTAGACCGGCAGCAGAGTGTTGGAAAGGTGGTGAGGTGGAGAGATGGTAAACAATTAAATTGCGATTAGCAAGACATTGAGGTGGCTTTTTAAACCAGCTTCTTTGGCAGTTGGAAAAGCAAATGTTTTATTTGGAAATGATCTTGAACATTCCAGATCTAAAATGAGATTATTTAATTTAGGTGAAGTTGTCCTTAATCGCTGAAAGATAAATTTGACTAAGCTCTTCTAAAGCACTTAAATTTAACGCTCTTTCTGGACAAACATTGTTCTCTCTGCCCATGCTTTAGGTTCATTTTCCAAGCTCAAAAAAAAGGAATGCAATAAAATTAAACCCTCCTTCCGTTACAGAACCCAAAAAAAACCAACACACACCGTCTGGGCCAGCAAACAAAACCGACCCCAATCCGAAGCAGATTCACCCAAACATGGCTGTTGGACGGTCATATCATAAAAATTTTATTTTTCAATTTTGAAATCAAATCGCAACTGAAATATTCACCGGACCCCTAGAACGGAAATGAACCCTCGCCCGGACGATATAGCGGAACGATTCAAGTACGATGGCTCGTAAAAACACAACCTCCTCCCGGAAAGCCTGCTAGATAAAGTAGATTTAAATTACCTCCAATGAAAATGGTGCAGAAATAAAAATGGAAATTTCTACCCTTTGCAGCAGGGTAAGATAGAACAATTTTCTGCAAAGCAATGCGAACACCTAACGGACCGGTTTTAACAGATCAAAAAAGTAAAGTTGGTTACCCGCCCCGTAAGTGACTTTTCGCTCAATCAGAGACTAATTAGAAAACAAGCTTACCCACGCCGAGCAAAGGGTTCTTGAAACCGGCCGGTGTTGCCGCGTGACAAAATGGATAATGTACAATTATTTGCAAGCCGCAAACCGATACGGAAGGCAATTAACTCCCACACGGCACAAGACAAGAGGACATGCCTTTTCAGGAAAGTGGCTCGACGGCTGTATCTTCAATCTCTGATACGTACCAGGGAGCAATGGATAACGAGACTCGTTAAACAGGCTTACAAAGCTGATGCATTCGCGAGTTGAATATGAGAATAAATAATCCCTGTTGTACAGTTGATTATTTTGGAGATAAGGTAGCTGACTAAGAAGTCTAAAACAACGAGAAACTCAAGAGGTACCACTGAAAACCGCGTAAGATATAATCCAATTTAGAACGAGATTTGAAATTCAGCTTCTTTAAATATTTTCTCTTTGCCTAATTAACGCACAATAAAACCAAAATCAGACACTCATCAAGGAGATTGATGCAAGAGGCTTGAACGACCGTTCCGGATAAACGAATTCTCCCACGCAGTCAAAAGACGCAAACCTCAAGCTCATCTAGTGCGCAATTTAGTTAATGCTACTTCTGTGTCAACTTCGGATGCACATCGTCCATCCTCTTCTTCATTTGTGTCACACGCGAATCGACAAAAGTAGCGAATCCGTGCGTCGCTGGGCAACGGGAAAACGTGATCTTAAACCACCAATAAGGGGTAGGGCAGGGAACGAGGAGAAGAAGGGAACACGCAGTGTGATGGCAAAAATAAAATAAAGTAAACAGACCCTGCGTGTGACAACGCACGAGGATGGAACGCGCTCTTTCGCCGGCTGTGTTATATTATTTAGCGACAGCAATAAAATGGTTCCATTTTCCAACGTTAATGCGTGTATCTGTATGTGTGTGTGTGTGCATAAGGGTGCCAATGAAGAGGAGAAGGGATGAGAGAGACCGTGCTGGTAAAGGCACATCGGACACATTATAAGCAGAACGAGGCAGAGAACGATGAAAAATGGTCACTTCGGTCGTGATGCATCACGACGATAGGAGCAGCGCCAAAACCGTGGTCGCTGGTCGTGCCAATCCGCGGCGATCCTGAGTCCGGCCGGGGGGAACGTTGACGCTGTCCGTAAATAGGTCACCGGTGCAGTTAAATCCGCTGATGACGACGACGTCGGTGCCGAATGCAAATGCAACTGCATGCGGCGACGAAAGGATTTACTGCCAACCCACTGGCTGGGGCATGCACAACAATCGCATACGCAGAAAAGACGTACGCCATCTTGGGGGTGATCTTGGTGTAGGACCACATGATGCACACACCACGGTCTCTGCGTTCAGAGATTGCACAGAGCAGACACAACACAACGTCCGTAAATGGAGCAACTGACTACTCTCCACTTGGACTAAACAACAACTGAGGTGTTAGTTACAGAACTTCATGGCCCAAAAAAAACCATACACAAAAGCGCATGCACCCTGCTGTCGTATGCACTTTCGATGCGACTGCTTGCCCCATGAGCGCGAAAGATCGTCCATTCGTATGGTCTCCCACTTTACGGTGGGTGTGGATCGAAATATTGTGACATGTTTGTGAATTAGAAAACGGCCTGTTGACGCCGTTATTGGCCTCGGATGCAACGCTGTTCTGGCAGTTCTACCTTGGACTATGTATGCGTGTGTCTGTTGGCGATGTTCAAAATTAGAACTTCAAGTAAAGGGAATGGCTTTGTGGACGATGTTCCGAGCCGAGTAGCATTTATGAAGCGAGAAAATTATGATGCCATTTCCCAATCCCAAAGTTTAAGCTGCTAAAGTACTGCATTGAGATTACAGCAGGTTTCAATCGAGCGTCTCGATTTGTTAACCAAGATTTAATAATATTTCGCAAAACTATTCATCTCAATCTTGTCTATGATGAAAGGTTGGCCTCACTTCATCAAATTAACACCAACAAGTTTCAGTATAAGTTTGGGTATGCATTAGGTTAGTCGAACTTCGAAATGGATAAGTCTATGAACGTACATCAAAGCATTCTAGAAGATCGCCCATTATCTAACACCAAATATAGGGAACCTAGTTCAAAGAACTTGCGCTCGAATTAGTCAATTTCAAGATCCACTGACTCCCTTTTGACCTGTAACTCACGGTGATTCTTAATCGCCTGCAAACACTACCCAAATAACTCCTTCATCATCATAATTTCCGATTTTCCGGTTAGTTGGTCCAGTGTATTCGCTAACGTAGTTATTTAAATCTTCCTCACTTTCGGGGATCCTGGCGGCAAACGGCACAACCACTTGGTAACGGATCTCTTCTCAGCGCGCTCGCCAGTGGATCAACATCCTCCAAAGAACTCCAAATACTTCACCCACTTCCAAGCGTTCCATGTCCGTGCCGTAAAGTTTATCAAAGTGAAGTGAAACTTTCCTCCTAGCCTACCCATCTTGCACGCTCGAGTTCAAGAACCTCCAAAGACAGCTGAAAGTGGATCGAGTTCAGCGAGGACACCACTTACTTCGTCAGCGGGAAAGTTTTCCCGGAACACAAATGGAATTGCAGTGCGGAAAACTTTTCCCAACACGTGGAGCCCAACTGTGGAAAGCAGGTGGAGCAGATTTCGTCGCAAGCGCCGAAGAGCTCCCGCCTATGCTGAAAGCGAGGTGCCAACATTTAATTCGAGGTAAAACTTTGGCCTCGGCTCTGAAATAGTTCCGCATAACCTCGTAACGTGATGAAACTATTTATCAGACATTTACGCACCCGCTATTCACGAAAGAGCCTGTTTTCCGTGCGCCCCGGAAGGAACGACAAAAACGGATAGGGAGGTCTCTGATGTCGCTGAACTTTCGACGAAATAATGTAACGAAAATTGCCAAAACTTCTCGCAACAGCGGCATCAAAAAGGTGTCTTAATTTTCCGTTTGATTTTCGGTGCCTTCCATGGACCTTTGATTGCGGAGAAAAAGATCATCCATGAAGAAAAAGAAAGAAGCACAAAGAAACAAACACAGCATACATCAGAAGTAGAGAGGGAGCGGTATGATAAAAAAGGAAAACACTTTACAATGGTGGAAAAGTTTATGGGTACAATTTCGGTGGAAAATATTACACCACACAAAACGCCCCATCATGTAGTCGGCTCCCGCCGATGCCCTGCCTACCCATTTTCACTCCCTCGCGAGGAAAAGCTCGCTCGTCGAGCTCGCGATAAGTCAAGTGGGGAGGGAAAACAAGCAGAAAAAAAATGGCCAGGCTCGACAAGGACTCATCCTCGTTCGCGTTCTCGCTTTCCGGACGCGCAAGTCAATTTAAAGTTCGTCCCATAAAGTACATTACCCGCGCCGCTCGTTACTCTCTTTGGTGTCGTGTGGTTTCATTACATTTTCATGTTCGCATTCCGCCACTTTTCGAGTGGGGTGTTTTCCACCATCCAAATGTATTTTTTTCCCTGCCTTATTTTTCATAACTCTCGCTCCGAGGGAGGAAAGCCCGACCGACCAACCCGATTGCCAGCGTCCGGAAAGGTGGTGCAATATTTCGGCGAGTGCCAGCGTCCACATTAGACTAATTTTCCGGGCATGGGGAAATCAAAAAACAAAAACGACCCTCAAAAAAACAACGGTGACAAACACCGGGGTGGCTTTAGTTTTCCGTCCAAAGCTGGGGTCAAAGAGCGGATGGTGTGGCCTGCAATAACCGAATAAATGAGGTGTTACTTTCGGTCAACACGTTTTACTCAACACCCCTCGCGCACCATTACCATATCCGATTACAGAAGGGAAAAAAGGCCGTGGAATGAAAGCGCACCGCAAAAATATGTATATGGTTAAAACGGGCAACCGAAATTTGCTGCAGCGTCATCCCCACATCCCCCTTTTTCCATTTTTCCTAGAGCACCAAAAATGGTGATCGTGGAAAATGTGGTCACCAAAGTGTGAACATACTCACATGAGTACTGATGAGGCTGAATCGAGGAAAAAACTGCTGTAGGTTTTCCAACACAACAACATTTGCCCCGGTTCGGATGATATCGAAATGGAAAAGTTTACCAGATTCAGTACCGGAAGTTGGTGGGGGTAGCCGAGTCGAGGTGTGACGGGCGAAAAACAAATTAAATTTACCACAGCATAAATAGTATCGCTTACCTATAACAAACAACAGCCTGGAACGTATAAAGGCTAGCGTTGCGAGATGGAGTTGTGTTGTTCCGCACCGAAGGCCCAGGTGGGATAAAAAAAAACCCATACCGAGAGTGCGATATGGGAGGGCAAATGACCGGTCACCGCTAAACAGCGAACACTGTCGCTAATTGCATTGTCTGCATTAGCATATTTTACCATCTGAATAGTTCTAGCGCGGACCAGCGCGCCTTCCCTTTGGGGGTCTCTCTCGCGTAAGCCTACGGTAAGCCAACGAGGTTACCTGCAGCCTCCTGGGCAATAGTTTAATGGCCATCGATACCTTCACCCACGCTGCCAACAGCCGAGCGAGAGCCATCCCTAATGCACATCGTGCTCCGAAATAACCGAACCACGTTCCCGTTTCTGGCTACATGGAAAGTGACACTATCAGGTCCGGGTGATCAGCATACAAAACCCACCAGCTGAGGCAGATATAGGAGGACCACCTCTGGACGATGGGGTTGCGGAGTTCGGGGGACACGCACTATTTCACCGCAACTCGGAGGTAATGTTGATGTTGATGATGAAATTGAATGGGACCAAAGTTCTGGGACAATGGTTCCCACACACGCACACAAACACACAAACACACATACATGCTGCTCCCGGAGAGTTCGCTAACTCTTGCATGCTGGTGGGTGCCAACTCCGAAAACCTACCGTCCAACCCTCGTCTACAGACCAATATCTCCATCGCATCGCATCACCCATCATGTCCAAATAGGTGAAATTTAATTACGTCGTTTTAGCTCCACGGGAACTTCGCCCGCCCACCCGCTTTACCCTCCTGCGTCACATCCCCAAAATCCGAGGGGTATCTTTGGCTTGGAAAAGCACCAACTCGGTAGCGTCGAAGCGGCCAGCGTTAGTGACAGGACGGGAGCGCTTTGCAAATAACGCCGGAGACCGCGAGGATTCATCAATATGTTCACCACTTTTCCTTGGGCTTCTTTTCCCCGATCCATCTCCCTTTCAAAGGAGGCAAGCGGTAGAAAGGATGACAACCCCCGTTGGGGTAACAAGTATCCCGCCGAGGGATCGCCGAGCCACCGCGAACAGGACAGGTCACGACTTCGACAAAAATCATCGACAACCGACGTCGTCTTCTTCTTCTTGTTCGGTCCAGTTACTTAAAAACACACACACACACACACACACACACACAGCGTGTCCGTTATGCTACTCCTCGAAGCGTGCAGCGCGGAGTGAGAGGCCGGGTGGAAACGCTGCCAACGGGAATCACACGGAATGCATTCAATAAATCTTTCTGACGCGCCTGGTCGCCGCAAGCTGCAGATGGAGCGCTCCCCCTGGTGTTCGGCGAAAGGGATGGTCAGCGAGCAGGCGAAGGGGAAGCATGTGAACCTATTTTCCTCGAAGGCGAAGGCTTTTAGCGAAAGCAAAACGGAGCGGACAGGCGTCGGTGGGAAAAATCTTTACGTCGTAGAACGCTTCCCGTAGGCACCGATCGATAGTTTGGTTTTGAAAGTGCACCTTGTGTACACTCTGAAGCGAATTTAAATCAGGAAATCTCAGCATCTGGAAGTTTAAATTTTGTCAATGAATGAGCTTGTCTAGAAACTCATAAGTCAAAGTGGCTTCTAAGGCAAAGTCTCAAGTGTGGGAAGACCTAGAACATTAAAGATTTAAGGGCTAAAAGGCGTCCGAAAAATTACAAAAAATATCAAAATTCTAGCGAAAGCTCAGAAATGGTGAAACCATACTAAAAGGTTCAAGTTTAACATCAAGCACCATACTTTCTCAATAAATTCATTTCAACTCAGAGAGTCATCGAAGCGTGCCTGAAAATATTTCACAGCCAAATTCTACTTATTTGCATTTGCATTTCCGACCAGCACGATGATAACATAATGAACAGCGAAATGGAAAAAAAAGTCCTTCAAAAAGCCCTTCAACCATTCTGAAACAAAGATTCTGTGTTTTTAACTTCCATATCTCCCGGTTTTGTATTCTTCTACCTTCAAACACTTTCTCTTGTGCCGCTCACTTCCGCTCCTAGCGTGCCGAACGTATGGCGGATTCCACTCGAATATGCACACATTTTATGCTACCCAACGATCCATAAGAAACCACCGAACATCATCCCCCCAACGAGTTTAAAGTTGCCGTGCCGAAGAGGGCTTCCGGTATGGCAGCAATTACAACACTGCCATCGACAACGCCACATGGCCATAAACCCCGAAGGGAAGGAACGGAGTAGCGAAGAGAAGGCTCCACCTCACAGCATCCGTTGCTCGATCCACGTGCAGCAAGCAAGCAAACACGCACGAAACTCGCGTCGAAAGTGAAACCATAATAATGCGAACCGAAACGGAACGAACGTACGACGCGCGCACGAAGGAACAACATAAAAAGCACATATAAAAACACATACACTCACGTGGTCTCATCGGGAGGGTGGGAGTGTGGAGTGAGGATGGAAAAGCGAGTGCAAATTTTCATTTTCATTCTACACTTTTCCCGTTTCGTTCGCCTTGTTTTTTTTGCAAACGGGGCCGTCCTGGCGTCGTCGTCGTCGACAGAAATCAGGCCAACGACGCACTCGCAAGGTGGAACAACGGAGCATATGTAGCATGCCGGTGGATCCCGGGCCGCGACGCACGGTCTGCGGATGCCGTGCGAACTGCAGAACTGGCCCGCCCCGGGCGAATGTCGGGGGAACGAAGAAAAACGAAGGAAAAACCGACGGTAGAGCATAAACGCGCGAACGTTCCTATATTCAACCGGGAGGTAGAAACTAATGAGGAGTGCGCATCGGGTTGGAAGGTTTATGCTACGGGACCCCAAAACATTCGCCAAGGTAGGAAGCAGAAGAACCAATTCTTGCGCTAAACGCGGAGGTCGAGAGAAAATGCACTCCAGTCGAGATGCACACACTTCTCTTATTAACATCTCACCGTCGTAAAAGGGGGTTTTTGCTGAGCTACGTTATTAATTGGCGAGGTGCTTCATGCTGTCGTTTTTGGGTGTCACAACGAGATCCTTTCCAAGCGATTATGTTGTGTTTTGCACGAAATTCTGTGAGTTTAATATAACTTAACAATGATTGATGCTCCTTTGGGAAACACTTTATGTAGTCAAGGAGGATCTGCAAATCACGTACGACTGACATGATAGTGTATTTTTCTGCAACAATGAGCATTCCAAAAACCCAATTCTCTTTCGCAAAATAGTTATGAAAAGAAACCAATCTCGCACAAAGCACATAAAAAACAAAAGCAACGGGTTATATAAATTGTTCGCTTAGAATTGCAATTTTCTTCTCCGGCGAAAGAATGTTTGCACAACAATGATGATGTTCACAATCTATCTATTTCTTCTTACGCCACAAACCGCCCGGTCATGATGGTTTCACTTTCCTGCGTTTCCCGCCCGCTTTTTCACTCCACGTGTAGCGAAACAAAAGCTTCCCAGCGCTTTTGATGAAAGAACAGAGAGGATGGATCATCATTCTTTTCTTCTCCACACCCATTGTTTCTACTTAACCTCTCCAGCCACTCAAGGGAAGCGCAAAGCATCCCGAAGGAAGAGAACCGGGTCGAAAACGGAGGCCGAGGAAAAGCATGATGATAATATTTCCATTGGCCTCGACCTGCCGCACGATCCTTGAAGCCTCGGAGCGGATGGATAGGGGCGAGATTTATGCTGCCGATGCTTCCTTATGTGTTGAGTTAAGGTGGCATGTGGAGGCAGGCATGTGGAGGTGTACCACGTACTTACCCCCGGTTATGGTTGTTATCCCTCCACGAGGTTATGATTCATAAAAAGGTGGCCCAACCCGACCAACTCCAACCACTCGGGCTCGGTTTTCTTTAAACATTTTCTATGGCAACGCCACCCATTATCCTTCAACGAGAGGGAATGAAAGATGTGAGAGTATTCAAAGGCAAGCCTGCGTTTCGATGGATAAAATGGCAACGCGTTGAAGCTGGCCACATGTTATCATCGAGGCTTCGTGGCCAGAATTACCAGAGGGCCAACAGAAGGAAAAAAAAACCCTCAACTCATTCGCATACACTCACTGGGCGAAGGGTCAAGGGTTCACTGGAGTAGAGAAGGAGAGAGAAGTGCGGCACTCTGGAAGGGTTTTGTTTGCGCAAGCGAAGCATAAATTCACCCGTTTCTACTTCGCGAACCGCACGCGGGCTCTAAAAAGCTTACCTCTCCTCGTCGACCACTCTCGGGCCTAAGCTTTGCAAAACCATGCCGCCAGGTACGCTTCCCCTACCATCCCCCTCGACCACCCTCCGTCATTCATGTTCGACCTGATAACTAACACGACTCCCGCCGACCGACGCCGAGATGCCGTGCAGCTGCCCGAGCAGTTGTATCTCAGCTTAAAAGCCGCCATCCACAACATCACCTTTAGCAACAAACAACATCTCGAAGGAGAGGAAGAGGGCAAACAAAAAAAATGCTTAAAATAAACTAACCCCAAGCCTCAACCAACCTTACGGGCTCGAAAAAGTTAATGATTAAAATTGACATTTTAATAGCGCCCTCAGATGTATACACTCGTGGCTCGAGAACGTCTCGGAAACGAGCCGGATAAGGGCAAAAGGTACGCCGTGTGCGAACGGAGCGGAGTAGTGGTAGTAGTTATGCTTGCTACATTTGGCATCACCAAATCGCCCCCAAGAAAAAGGAAAACCTTCCTTCTCTGCTATATCTTTTTGCTCGCCATTTCATATGCTCTCCGTCTCGACTCCGCGAATTCTCGACTCTTATCGCACACGAGCTGTCCATCCAACCGGCCGGGCAGGCAGGCAAACTGGCACGTTAGCCTAAAGTTAATGTCACAGTGAACTTCACTCGAGCCAGCTCACTTAGCCAGGGTCGCTTGAGCTAATATTTTGCTAGCGTTAACTGGGCGGCTACTGCCTACAGAGGACTTTAAAAGGGGTGGCTTCTGAAGAATTGGGTTTTTGCTGCTGCTTGCAGACCAACGACAGCGTACAGCTTCATCTGGTGCACAAGAAATTAGTTAACACGCGGGCACGATAGCACACGTACGCCTTAAGGAGAGCCATGTTAAGGGGATCGCGAGAGCAAACAAATTTATTGCTCACACCCCAAAAACAACCGACCCTGTATGATGAATGGATAGTGGTTGCCTTTATTAAAACAACCTTCTGCCTCTGAGCCACTTTTTTTTATCGAACGACGCCAGTTCTTTAGCAGCACAAACTTATCACGCCAACCTTTCAGCGCGATACATTCTCCGAGGAGCTGAGGTTTGGATGGGGAAGCAATTTGGCGAGCGCGCAAAAACCAGACACCGAGCGCCGAAACCGATTTCAAATCACAAGCGCCAATGATTAGCCAAATGCCAAACTCGTGCACGGTGATCAGTGATTAGTCTGAGGGAGTAAGGCTCAGAAGAGGGAGGGGGGAAAAGCGAAAAACATGACCGAGAAGGCCTAACGCTTGAGGAAATATCCATTGGTCGACGCTGTGGCGATATAAATATTTACATCGCGTTGCTTGGTATCTGGTATTGCATTCCCAAATGACAGATAAATGTATTTGGAGCAAAGGGAAATCCTCATTCCTTTAATTCGTCAAACTAACCATGGACATGTTCCATATGAAGTCTTAACATGAAGTTCTGGCACTCACATGGTTCATTATAAAACTATTCCGAACATCGCATTCGATTGAAAAGATCAACGTCTACTCCTTCACCGCATATTGCTCAGATTTGCTACAAAGTTGTCCTAATGCCGGAGTCTGTCTTATTTCACAGTGTAATGAGATCCCCCTCCTGCCCCTGACCAAACTGTCGTGAGCTAATTAATCGATACCGGTGCAGAAGCAGGAACTCTCCATCTCTACATCCATATTGGCCAGCCTGCCTCGGAGGCGACTGCGATCGATCAGATCTTAAGACAAAATAAAAACACCAGCAATCATGTCGTCGAAGGGTGCTCCCGACTCTTGTTTTCGATGGTCCGCAGGCAAAATCAAAACGAAACCCATCGCTTAATAGGGGACAACAATCTTCACTTCAGGACCCCAACCGGCGTCCTAATAGGAATCTAACTTGTTGCATTGTCTCGTTAATTGCATTTTTGTCCCCTTTCCCCCATGTTTCTTTCCCAATGCCTCCGTCATTTATGTTGGGCAGTTGGTTGCGGTATGTTATTTTGTTATTACTTTTTCTTTTCGTCCAGTCTGTGTTTCTCCATTGCATTCCATCTAGCATCAGAGGGGCTAACAAGCACCGTGGACTGGACCAATCAGTGCGAGATACATCTCGATCGGATCGGGCGCACGGAGTGCACGTGATGATGATGATGAAATTGCAACGCCGATCGCCGGTTGACGTCTGACAACCCTCGGGTCTTATTGCTCGTGGCAACATGTTTGAACTTTTCCGAGTTCTTTAGCGCACCCTTTTCCCCCTCCTGTTGGCCAATCCATTATTGATCTGGTCGAGGCTTTGCAAATGTCCGTTGGTCTGCTTTCCGGCGATGCTGAACCCCGGTGACACTTCAACTCACCGAGATCCTAATCCGATTGTTGAGTTGGACGTCTAGTGTTTTGTGTTTTCTTGCATCACAAGAATGACAAGTGCTTACCACATGTTCTAGAAAAGGATTTCGCAACCATACCTGCAAAAGGGGAAAAGACAAAAAAGAAAGTTAAAACATTTGCTTAACAATGCAAAATTGTATTTAAAATGTAACACTGAAAAATAAATATTTAAATGAACAAAAAGAAATAGCAGAAACATTGCCAGCATCAAACCCCTATCGTTACGCTCGCTGGAGCACATTATACAACGTTAGCCTATACCAAATCAACAATCGTTCCCCGCGGACCCCCTATCACACGCAGAAATGAGTTTAGGCAACATATTTTATCCGCCGGCCCCCAAAGGCTCGCAGCAATCTTCCAGCAGCCACTCGGACGCGGACAGCCAATTTGAATACTACACATTCCAAAAGCAGTATTTAACCAAAAAAAAGGTGAAAAGAAACCCCTCCTCTAACAAGCACATATCCCCACCGGGTCCGGTAGCATCGCGCTTATGTAAAACGATTTACCGAAACACAATAAAATGATGAATGCGCCGGGCGGAAAACCGAGAACGAACGAGCGAGAGGGAAATTCAATGATAAAACCATCCTCGAAATAATAGAAGAAAGAGGGAAAAAAACTCTCCAAAGTAAACCCAAGTGAAATAAAACAAAGCTTTCAGAAACGTCCGGAAAAAAAACATCGTTAAAAGTAACGTAGGTAAATAATAGTTTAGCAGAAGGGTAAGAAAAACCAGCGCCCGCTGTACCGGTATCACTAGCGAAAGGGGTTGGTGAGTAAAACACAAATTCGTTTCCCTTTCGCACGGTGGAAAACTTTGCTCCCGCGAGGTTTATCCAGCGGACGCACCCGTGTGGGTGGCTGTAAATGAATAAACGGTGTTTCGGATCGTTTTACCTTCATTTTTATATGTTCCGTTGAGCGTATTTTTTCGTTCATGTTTCTTCGGATCTTTATCAGGTAAATCAACCTCGATTAAAAAAGGCAAAAAAAAGAAAAACGGTGTGACCGGTTGGGCTATCTGTTTTTCTCTCGATGCAATCTAACAGCTTTCCTTTTCTACCGAACCACCGCGGAGTTCGTTAGCATAACTCTATTTTCCCTTTTCCTGATTGTGCTCGGTTGTTCTCCTCTCGCTATTCATCTCCATCATATCATGGTGCCGCCTGTTTTGTTGATCTTTCCCATTCAATGCTTTATCGCTTTTCGCGGGAGGGTTTATGTATCTTCTTTTTTTCCATTCCAGTTTTATTATTGGTGCGCAGGTAATGTTAATGCTCATTATTGCTGCGTTTATGGAATCGTTTATGCCGATAATAAGTAGGTAAGCCGCCGGTTTTCGGGATTTGTTGTTGTTGTGCTCACCGCTCTCACTCTAATAGCCACCCACGCGCGCAATCACGATTTGGCCACCGCTTAATGCTAATGCCTTTCGTTTGTTTAGTGTGTTCTCCCACCCCCTTTCCCGGCTCCGGTTGCGTATCCTCTAGCTTGATCTCCTTGGATGCAAACCCCCGTTTGTCTAGCACGGTGTGTTGAATTTTTCTCAAAAATCGACCCTCTTCTTCTCGCGTGTCCGATTAGGAACACCCGAGCTGGAATCTATGTTGTGCTGAGTGATTCGTAGAAATCTACATCTTTAACTCATTCACCCAAAAGGCGGGAGTACATTTCCCCAAATCCAACGAACATTGACTTCTGGGCTGATAAACAGCGGTTCCAACCGGGCAAAATACTCTTCCTTCGTCTATGTACCACGCCAGCAGCAGGAAGCCGATAGGAAAGGAAATAAAACATGCTTTTTGCCGCGACTACGTGTTTATGCTCCACTCCATCGTTCAATTCCATCGTTTGAACCTTCCATCCCCGGTCCCAAATAAAAAAAAACCTCCCAATTCCCGGCATCATTCGTAGGAGGCAAAACGGAATCCATTCCTATTTATTTGAAAGCGCGGCAGTAAAACACCCAACATAACCTCCAGTAAGAGATCGGATCGGAAGGACTAGGTTCGGGGTGAAGGGAGAGTGTAACGGATTGCCGCGCGCTTCGAACTTATCCATTGCGTAAAACGCTATTTTCGACTGCGAACACTTTTGCCACTGTGGCCTCCCGCCGCCCACTTTGCAATTCCCGCGCGATAGCGGGGGAGCACCGAGGGAAAAAGAACCAAATAAAGACTTGCACATACACGTGCGCCCACTTAAGGGCCAGAGAGACCATCATGCCAGCAGCCCCCGCCTTACGTTTACGCTACGAAAATCTTGAACGTCTTCTGCAGTAGGGCAGGAAGAAAACTGATACTCAAGCCTCCAGAAGGAGGAGGAGGAGGAGGAGCAGGAGTACGACTGGGGGGGCGCTGGCATCGATCCAATTTTCAATGCAGGGATTTTAATCACCACCTTCGAAGGGTAAAATTACGCGACCATTAGGTTACGTTTGAGCTCGGTAGGAAAATTGTTATGAATCAGCTGCTAATGGACCGAGCGGGTGAGAGTTCGTTGTTCGACGCGCTCGTTGATGATAACCAGGAACTTCCGCGTGTGTGTGTGTGTGTGCGTGATTGTGGGGCAGAGAAGGTGAATCAGGCAGGAAGAGAGATGCGTACCAAGCGTTGGACGTGTGTTCCATTTTGCCCGTTAGGCATTGCGGAATTGTAATGGATTAAAATCAAAATCATTTTCAGGGCCAAAATTCCATCCAAATAAGACAAACCCGTAACCAAAACTTTTAACAGAGTTTCCCAAAGTCATTTTTATTTTTGAATTTGGAGGATTGAAAAAAGGGAATTACCAAATTTAAGAACAAATGAATAATTTATGTTCTCCATTTTCAAAAATAAAATATGAAAAATTAATTTAATACACCTAGACGAATAATGAACTGAAATGACGCGTCATTTGTTCAAAAGGTAAGCATTTTCAATTGCATATCATAGTTTCGCAAGACTGAAAATAAATACCCATAAAATATTCGAACCTTGGATCTGATAAAAATAAAGATCAAACAAGACGATACGATTGCATGCAGCGAAACTGTCAAACGTAGGCAGAGATCAAAAGATTGTCCTTGGAGATAATGCTTTCATAATTTGCATCCTCATCGCTTAAAACCCGGATGATACTGCGCGACAGCATAAAGCCAGCGTACTTCTAAATGCTAATTAGTTATAAGCTAAATCCTCACGCCGCAGATCATAACCGCAATGGAAAGTGTGTACTCGCATTAAACGCGAATGTCACTCAACGGATGTCATCAGCATCATCTCTCATCGTTTCCCGAGCAAAGGGAGAACGGTGGACGGAGGTGGGAGGTGGGTAAGAAAAACCTTCACCGAAACCGAAACGAAAAAGACAAACCGCCGCCATTCAGCAGCGCAAAGCGAAATAATGAAAACACGGCACGGGGAAAAACAATTTTTCCACTTCGTTCGTGGGCTGGCGTCGCGGCGACGGCATTCCTTCAAACTGTCAGCAGCGCGAGCTCCTGCGCCGGAAACTGACACCATCCATCCATGTCGTGGAGTGTTTTGCTGTCGCCTCCCCCCTCGCACCCCTCACGCGTCAGTTCTTATCTGCCATTGCTCGAGCTCTCGGTACGCGCTTATCTTCACTTTGGTCTCGCTCGCGGTGAGGAAAATGTTATCGAGACGGAAAAAGGGAGGCAAACCAGCCAAACAACGGCCTCCTCCATCGGCACGCTCTCGGTGGTCCATCAGAACCGGTAGCAGAACCGAGCTCCTAGGGGTGCCGGAGCATCGGAGAACAACCATATAGCCAACCATTCTCTGCTGGGGCGGTTGGACGTCGTTTTCTTCCCGCCCCGAAACGATATTTCCCGCCATGAGAAATGTTAACGATGAAAATGATGATATGTGATATGAAACATTTTCTCTTGCAACACACCTCCACTCGCGCTCCACGACAGGTCCCCCCCTTCCCTTGGGCAAGCTGTACAAACCAGAACGATGCTCCGAAAATAGCTTCCACCGGGTGTCGCCTTTCGACTGCGATGGCGTGCGATATAGAGTGCGGTTTTATGATGGATCGCGCTTTCACACAACTACAAGCGATGCTGCCCCAAGCGGGGGCCAAACTGAAGTCAGATCAACACGCCGGAAAGACACGGGGAACGATGAGGAGACTGAGGGGAGTGAAGTAGTTGACAAAGAACATCGTGCAGTTATCTGAAGGCCATCATTGCCACGAGATATGAACGCAAAGGAGCGAACGAATTGCAGGGAAAGTTAAATTAAAACTGTTCGGCGGATAATAAAAAAAGAAAATGACACCTTACTTCCGAGGTCCTAGGAAGCTCTATAAAATATAGGAGCTACTATTACAAAGTTCTAATCGATTTGGTGCCTGATCCACAAAATCATTTGTACTTTAAACTAGAATATATAAGACATGTACAATTTGTCATAATCGTAAAACAGCTCATCTCTAGTAACCGGAAACATCGTATTACATTTCTCCAACGATGGTGCACGGTTTCAAAGAAGGTCCCCATTAGGAAATGTCTACTAACAGGTTCTTCTTGCAGGTGAATCCGATGCTCGGAAACGATCGGTGATGACATCATAAATCATCGAGCGAGGGCTGCACCGGAAGCCAATTGAATCGTAAAATGGGCTGCCATTAGGGCAACGATGCTTGTGTCACGCATTTTTCTTAATGATTTATGTAAGGGCCAGGTTCCCGTTCTAGTCGGCGTCTTCCACGAAGCAGCATTTCGTGGGGCACAAAAGCAGCAAAAGCAGACAACAGGTTATCGTAATTCCGCTGCGAATGTTGTCCCCGCGAGAGCACAACTGGGTCAATTCAAATGCGAACAAATTTCAACGAATTTGGCCATATTTCTCCCAGCCAGCATAGCGAGAAACTAATTCATTACAAATGTCATTATTATTCATCCGTCAAAAAGACCTTTCACCAGGCGAGGGCAACCTTCCTTCCTTCCCACTTGGGGAGCCGCAAGCGTGGTGGCGGCTAAGAGGACCCTCAGCTCAAATAAAACGCTCGACCGGTCGTCGGAACGGCCCGGGTTCGGGTCCTCCCGCGCAAATCGATCACTTCCCAAGGCTGTTTTATGTCGACCTGCCTCAGGCTGCCTGCAGGGCTCTCCGCGTAAGGCTCCCCAAACTCCTCGACCGACGCAATGAAACGGACGGTTCTCGGCGCCGAAGCGAACCGGGCCGCAAAACCTACGCTACGATGGCTCACTTCCGTCCGCGCTTCGAATTGTGGTCGCCGTCGGTTTTCGGGAGAATGAATTATTTATTTCCGTGCACATTATCCTCGCCAGCATCACGCGTCCCTTTTGCCCCACAATTTCCCCACCCGCGTTGGAAAGCGTCCTTTTGTGCGATAATGTGGCGAAAGGCGATGTAAGGAACAAGGGAACGGGGAAACCCACTCACTGAACCCACAGAAGACTAACGAAAATCCCAACGACGACCAACTCGTCTCGCTGGCTTCCCGGAGTGGATACGCCGAAAGTGCTTTTTCGCGAGCGTGGAGGGAACCATACGCGAAAATTTGGCCTATTTTGAATAATGATGATGAATGCGCGACTGAGCGAACTTCGTCTCCTCCGCCCCCCTTAAAACCACCATCCAGGAAGAGTGAGTACATTAAAATATCTCATTTTTAATGTGGTCATTTGGCATGTGCCGGTCCAGTCCTGGCACATCGAATGGGCATGGAAACTGGGGACGACCAAGGCGAAGCACGCGAACAGAGATGATTCACACTTGTAAAGCCCGCCGTTGGTCGATTGTTCCGTTTGATCGGGCACAGCTAATTGCACAGAACCACGAGTTATCAAAAGTTGGGCGTGCCTTTGGAATGTGGGCGTTGTGCTGTTTGAGTTTTCATAATTTATTACCCGAATTCTCCTGGGCGCCATGCAGATGATAAATGTAATTAAGAAATATCTCACTTTTGCTGCAAAATAAAAATACACCCCAGAGACGAGATTTATTGCGCAGGAGGAATATTGCGTCACCATATCGGGAATAATTGTTTATTTGGAGCAATTTAAAAATACTTTATTTAATGGAAATTTTTCAATATGTTTGAAAAAAATATGTCAAAAGAAATACATCTTCTCATTCCCTATGCCATCTGAGAATGCAAAAGAAAATGGTCAGAGTCATAAACAATGGCGCCAACAAGATACACAAAAACAATCCAAAAGGGAAGACAACACACACACACACACACACTGGAGCAAGCCATCGAAACACGCATCTTATCAATCCAACCTCGTAATAAAATCGCGCCAACCATTCGCCACACAATACGTGACGCAATTACGCCGTTGCCCACTCGGAACTCAACCCGAACGGAAGAAGATCTGGAACGCCACCCTTCTTTGCGACGCAGTTTAAATTGCCGGAAGAGAGGTTTTCTTCCCTCAATTTCGGGGCCCCTTTGTGTTTCAGACTCGGACCGAAGCAAGTTGGGAACGGGAAGGACGGAAAAAAAGTTGTCCATCGGAGCGAAACCAACTTTCCTCCGGAGACGACGCCCGACTCCACAGAAAGAAAGGTACGGAGGGGTTTGGCGTTTGGCGTGCCGTGCTGCGTAGTCTATGATACGCATTGGCGAACATATCAATTGCGTGCGACCGGAACGCTCGTTGAGACGCAGAATTTCACCAGTTAACTGTAGTTTTGGGGAAGGAAATGGCTAGAAGGTAGATCGATCCCGTTCTATCGCGAACCCCTCCCGGTTTAGGAGTTTGGAATTGCGTCTTGTCTGCGGTACGGAAAATCGAACACGGAAGTAATTCATCAAATCAATAACAGTTCAAGGACAACGCCAGACAAAGAGAAAACAGGATCGAATGGGGTGCGAGTCTTATTGAGTGGAGAATACTAAGGCAAGGTTTTCCCCCAAAGAAGAAAATTTGCCAACGAGTCAAGACGCCATCGATTTGGTAAGCTGATCGATTTATTTATTATTCTACAACATAAATAAACAGACCTTTGAATTGAGTAAAACAAATCCCACCAAAAAGGAACAAAACATTTTCCATTCATGATAACAACGTGACATAAATTTTAGAATAAATCCAGAGATTCTTATCGATAAAACATGACAAATGTCAAACCGTACTTGATTGGAACGTCGAAAAAAAGGGTAACCACCGTTGTGGACGTGAGTCACCCTGGGTTATACGCTTCCAGAGCTCAGGCACGATTCCACCGTGGGTAGTATCGGGGAATGTTGCAAGAATCTGTTTTGAATACAATATGGCACGAAGCGGCCCGGTGGTTCCGACCGCATAAACATCTTGGATTCAATTTGATGCCTCTTTTGCTGTGCCTTGCTCACATCCCAGTAGAATATGCTGCAAATATGGCACAAATTACGCCATCCCCAAAAGTTGCCCCCGAGAACTGCTTTATGACAAACGCCTGGCAGAGGCGAAAGCCCATGTTTCTTCGAAGGTACACGAAGAAAAAAGAGCTGGAACTTCCCAACCAAAGCCGACGACAAGGGTTTGCAGGATGTAGGGTGGCTCAGAACTCCCACTCCCGACACTGGCTGTCGTTCTGTGCGAGCTTCAGAAGGCTCCAGTGGAGAATGCCTCTCCCAGTGCAGTCTATGTCTCGCCCGTTAAGCAGAGGCAGCAAATTTTGGGCCCATTAATACTCATGTCATCTGTCGACGAGAACAAAGCAAAACAGAAAACAGATTTTGCATAGCCAATGAGCATGTCGGTCGAGTGGTGTCTTCCTCCACCCTTCGCCTCACCCTCTCGACAGGGATGACTCTTGCCCAGGGTTTTGGGAGGGACGCAAACGCCAACGAGCCGCAACAACGAAACACTATCAATAAGCCACCAAACCAGCCGTCCGCTCTGGTTCACCAATCAGCTCCATCCGGTCTAGCTCTGGAATCCGTGCACAGCCATTGCCAATCGATAGACGTTCTCCTGCTGGACACAAACTTGCCGCCCTGCGACTGGAGGCGCTTTTTTGACTGTAGGTAAAGCCGTGAGTCAGTCGTTTCTCAGACAGACGGCGAGGCTGAGAAAGGCACATGAACTCACACTTCCCGTGCGGGATGGTTGGGAGGTTTAAGACGATTAAAAACGTCACAAGAAACGGACGTGGACCCGGGAACCGTTTCCCAGGAGACATTGGAAGAAACTGCGGCAGGTGGTATGAGGAGTCGGCAGGACGACGGACGACACACTAAAGACGATAAAAGTGTGGTTAAAAGGTACCGAGTGGCGAGCCCGAGCATGCCGTTTGGACTTGCTGGCTTGCTTCTTGCCTGCCACAATGTTCATTCGCATGGCTCATTGGACCAATAAACCACCGCCACGCCATCTCTTCTCCGACTTCCTCGAAGGCACAATGCGCAAGGACCGAAGGTACAACGACATCGCCGCCCGAAGGTGTCGTAATCCCCTTGAGGAGCTCCATCTGTCAGTGCTGGTTCCGAAACGGTTGTTGCTGTTGGCGTCTCATTCTAGCTCCTTCTTGTTTGTTTCCCCCATCTACTCGCTCGGTCAACCACCATTTGTGGTTCCTCGTGTCTGACCCATCTGACCAACCATTTGCCGCCACAGAATAACCTACAGTACCCCGTGCAGTACCCCTCGCAGGGTCTGATCTACACTACGATACACGGTGCAGGCACGCAAACATCCACAGATCCGAACCGACACTGAACCTACGCTGATGAGAATGAATGAGGTGAAGAAATAATATAATACACCTTGATACCGGCGCTGGCTATATATAGTCATCACACAAGTCTCCGATGGAGAACTCGCACCCCCTTCTTTCCCACCCAAGGCATGGCGGTTGCGTTGGCCGCTGGGAAGAAACTTCTTCTGACGAGGCGAAGGCGATAATAGGCAAAAGAACGGATGTACATACACCGGAGTGACGACGCTTGGTCGATGGCATAAAGGTGTGCGCTCGAGGCATGTCAGTTCAAGTCGCTCCATCTGCATGCGCTGTGAGGAAATCTTACCTAACGAAGGGGGGATAAGGAAAAACGCAAAACGAAAACAAAATCCAGTACACCAATGAAGTGAAGCAAATGAAGCGACGCTGTAGGGATTAAGGGTGAAGGAGGAGTCGTAAAATAAGTCAGACTGTAAGCCACATTACCTCTGCCTGCACACATGCACCACCGGCAGGAAACTGCTTGCCAAGTCTCGAGAGTGTGAAGCAAAGAACTCCCAAGGGCGATTAAATGCTTGTACAGCCTTGGAGCTGCGAGTCATTTCGAGTTATGCGAGATTAAGACGGTACAGAAGAACACTAAATGCTTGCATTCTCCAGTGTTACATAACTGCCAAGTTTAGACACCGACTAGTTGGAAGAACCGAGGGTTGGAGATCACACAGAGTGACAAGCTGAACTAGTTTTGAAGTACCTACAACAATCTACTTCCAAGAAAAGAGTCCCTGTGAAGCACTGTTTGCAAAATATCATATTTCACCACCATAACCCTTGTGAAGTTTTTAACAGGTCTGTCGGTAAATCTGTTTTATTGAATCATTAAACAACTGACAACACACCAAGCATAACTCCACCGGACAACCCAATAACCCTATTGTACAAAGTGTCTGTATCATACCTGAACTTTGTACTTCCTTCCTCAGATAGGATGAGTAAAAACAAGAAACAAGCTAAATGTTGGCAATTATTTGTTTTAAGCTGTCCTAATTAGACACACGCCAACGAAAACGGTACTCCTGAACCGATAAAAACCGGTATCGGATATCGGGGTTCAAATATGGTTGCCCTAAAATACTACGCCGACTTGCTTACCACACTGCGACACAAGTTCAAACGGTTACTCAAAGTATCCGGAAGAGGAAACCTTAATCCTTTGCTTCCCCCTCCCAACCAACCGAAACCCGCTGTTGCTCTTTGCAGAACAGCGATGGATGCAAAACGGAAGAGGCCGCAGCACCGAGCCGGACGACGAAGCCAACGAAAAGGTTAAACTTTTTAATGAAGGTTATGAAATTTGATAACAGCCGAAAAATCGTGGAAGGTCCAGGCCGGGCCACACTGTGAGGCCAACAAAATCAAAGAAGAAAAAAAAACATGGCTGACCTCAGAACTGGCTACAGTTACACCTGGACGCTTTTGCGGAAAGGCAGGTAGTTAAGGTAATTTTATGGTCCAACCAGATGTCGCTCATAATAAAAAGGTAAACTTTCGGCCGAACCTGACCGAAGGTGCTGGGAATAGCGCAATATTTTCCATTCTTACTCACCGCCGGGGAGAGGAAAGATGGCGGCGGTTGGAAAAGACGAACGGCCGATGGTCGATAAAGTTGTGCAGTTTCATAAGTAAAATCTCGGACGTGACACAGCGTGGTCCATAGTGGGTCGGCTCCCGGGAGATATTGTAGCTCCGGGGTACAATATAAATGTTGCCATTCGGAACGGTCACAATTTATATCAAGGAAAAACTACTTTTCAATACTTGGCCCGGAAAAGCCGGACAACACATTCGTTTTACAACGTATGCACCTTGCAGTGCCATAATCTTGTTCTCCATTGCTCTGAGACATGCATTCGAGGATAGCATTCAGTACGTTTGACATAAATTTAAAATGATAGATTTACTACCCCTCTGTAAGGGCTAAGGATCATACAAATCTTTTGCTCAAAAGTTTCCATGCATGGTTGTTTTAAAGTGGGCGAATGTTGTAGTGAAATTACAGCAAAGGATCTACTTTTTTCGATTTAAAGCTCATATTTCAATAATCAAGTTAATGCAAAAAAAAGTTCTACCCCTTTCGATTAGACTTTAATCCTTCTGAAAAATGATCTTGCTGATGAAAAGAAACACCTGCTGGCAATGTCGTAGGAACAAGAGCTCCAACAATTTGGACGAGAACGAAAGACAAAAACGGAGTACCACTTTTTGCCTCTGTCGACTCTGACAGCAATTGCAACATGCACTTCTTCATAGAAGCAGTTAAAAGCACCCCAACCAAACCCGCCCTCAGGGGGACCGAAGCTATGGGGAAAAAGCTTCTGTTCTATGCTGATGTACCTTGCATTTTCCTCGCTCACCTTTTTGTGTTTTGTCTTCTCAATTTTCCAAATGTTTCGCAACCGATCCGAGACGAAGGCGACGGCGAAAAAGGTACAAAGCGCCACTGCAGTTTCCCATCTCGTTCCAGGTCGCGGTACGCTGACATTGCTTCACCCGCAATGGCGAACGAACAAATCGGTGTGCTACGTCTGCACACCGCCGATGGAGGAAATGACACATCACGTTTTCACGTAGCTGTTCCAGTTTCTGTTCCTGCATTTTACATTACCCGGAGACCTCCCCAGGGCGAACGTTGGTGCGGTCGTTGGACCTAACGTCGACTCGCTTGCCTGCTTGCTTGCTTGTCTGCCACCGGTCTGTGCGTTTGTGTGTCGGTAATTACATTTATGATTATTGTAAGGAGCCTTTGCGGAACGTTCATCTTACATAAGTGCCGTCACTCGGTGTGGAGTGGGCGCCCTCCCTCCTACCGTCCCCCAAAGGCTTCTCCCAAAGAGTATCTCGGAAATGATGGACACCTTGGATGCTTTAATTGGGATTAACAGTTTCCTCGAGGACATTCCCTCAATTTTCGTTGTATCATTTTAAATCAAATTGGACACTTTTCTTTTGACAAATTGACACAGAAAAATCGAATATTCGTGTAAAATATGCACAGAAAAACGAACCTGGTGTCAACCGACATCTTTTTCCGGACTTCGAAATTAAATCAATTTCCGGACCGGATAGAAAAGCCTCCAATTAATAAAAATCCCTGCTGACAGTTGCGAGTGGTCGCGTTCGGTACGATTTAATCCGCTCAACTTGCGACCTGCAACGGTCGTGCTGATGAAACAAACCATACGCTCACACACAGTGGGACACTTCCGCAGTTGACACTTCAACATAACAAAAAAAAAACAAAAATGAAAACCCCACAACTCCACTTCGAAACCAAACTGAATATCAAAAGCCCCTATCGCGCGCCTGCATTAGATTACGAAGCGGACTGAAATTTAACCTTTTTTAACTACCTACCCTACCCCAACCCAACACAGCAGCGTTGGAAAACTCGCTGACTCGAATGTTGCGAAATTGAAACATATAATATAAAAAAGTGTAATCAGTTTTACTACCGCATTCCGTTTGGATATGCGCTTTCTGGGCGGCGATAAACGATATCGGTCCGCGTCTGGCGTGGAGGGTAGATCTGTGTTTTTTCGCTCTACACCCTTCTTTTTTTACACCCTCCTCCCAAATCCCAACTGCATCCGAATGCACCGGTGGCAGACACTAGACAAGCTGAACAACCACCACCACGCCATCACCACGCGGCGGAGCGTCCAATTTCACACCTTTCCGTTACGGTGTTGCACCGCCAGCGCCGAGCCTTTCCACTAAACCCGGTCCCGTTTGAAATCGAGAGTGTTGTTAGCACCGTTGTACATGCGGTACCCTGTGTGGGACGCCGGTCGTGGTCGTGTGGAGCACGGTGCAGTTGCAGTTGCAGCAGCAGTATGCACCAGCTTTATCGCATCGAATTGATTGGAAACGTTTCGGATGAAAGGATGGAGGAAAGCGAATAAAAAACCAAACACCCCTTCGAAGCGATCGTGGGTGGGCTTTACACCCCCCCAACACACCCTTCCTCCCCCAGGGCTCCCTTTTACCGTAGCCCTGCATTTGATTTGTTGCGTTATCGAAACTTTCCACTTTCGATTTCATTTGTGCAAATTATAGCGTAAATAAACCATCCTGGCGGAAAAAAGTAATGCACTCGTAATGGCGAACTCACTCGTTCTTTGCACACACTTCCCTTTTTATGCTCACTGAGCATTGCGTCCTCGGTTCATCGAACATTGGCCAATGCAATCATAAGTATTTTTCCTATCAGAAACAAAAACCGCTGCCAGATAAACCAGAACTTCGCGAATGTAATTGAAAGCCTCATAAATCGTAAAGAACTTTCAAATAATCTGTTGAAAACATGAGTTATGAAAAAGAGTTTGTTAGAATTTCAACAAACATATTAAAACAACAAGTATTCTAATCCAACCACTTTCCATCCATCCGTGATGTTAAATAACGATAAGAAAAGTTATAACATTTTTCCTGAGCTATTGCAAAAATCCAACAACAAATACAATCGATTCAATATTAGAGAATTGATTGAAAAAGGTTTCAATGGTGATAAAGTCCCACACGAGCGTGAGCCATTAGTGGTCGATCGCTAACGCACGCCAAATGGTTAGCCAGCAGCTTCAAATTGGGAGCACGAATGAACGTGAGAAACGGGAAAAACCTTAATAACATCAGTCGACTTCGTTGACTGAAATGCACCTATCTCCGTCGAGTTTTCCGTTTATTTCTCAAGAGTGTGCGCCACCCGTGCACGAAACGGAACACATTCTCCCCGGCACGCAGCATCGGAAAGCAGTTCCACTTCCACAAGGCGCCGGAGGAATTAAAGCGCAGAAAAGAAGGATGGAAGGAAGAAAACCGCCCCGACGGCGGTGCATTTTGATTAACAAAATGTTTAATCATAGACCGGCGCCGGTTCGTGCGAGTTGCGTTGTGTTGCTGTGGAATGTGTTAGATGAAATGGTAGGAAAGTGTTAAACACGTTATAAGCAATTGTCTGGCGAGTGGATAGGGTGGGGAAGAAGAAGGAGGAGAAGTTTGAACCACCCATTATCACTCACGCCAAGTTTGGGTGGGAGCTACAACTGCTACGAGGTGATTAGCTGATAGCTGCTAAACGTGTACCTTACCTTATTGGAAAGGGGGTTTTGGGAGGCAAAGTTGTTCGGACCATAGACGCTTTATCTCGCACCAACCCCGGGGACAAGCCTGCTGATGGTGAAGATTAACATTTTCCTGCAAGCTTTGGCACTCGTGAGTCAAATGTTTCTTATCATCAATATTGAATTTTTCCTTGCCTAACGAAATTCATTCATATGCTCTCTACTTATGCACAAGAGCTACTCCTCGAAGGTTTGGTGAAATCCCGATTTGACGAAAGCATTCATCAATCACATTTGCATATCGACCTATCTGGGAATTCTGCCTGTAAAGTCCCTGGGTCGGATGGAGGAGTCCAAGTTCATTACAATTCAGTGTCGAACGTTTTCGAAGCCGACACCACTCGTCTACGACGCCATTTTGGAGTTTAGCGGACGGGGTTGCAATGGGAGTAATCGTCTTTACCTCCTGGGCAGCTTGGGTTGAGAAGTGGAGTGGATTCAAAAAGTACTTGAAGGCAACGTGGGCTACTCCTCGGTTTAGGACTCGCGCTTATCGACCGAGAATCGAAAGACGAGAGAGCGGCGTGATATGAAATGCAAACCTCTAACGTCTGAAAGAGTGCTGAAGGTTTGAGCTTGAGCAGTAGTGACTCAAGTGCGCAGCCGTCGCCGCCACTGCTGACAACGCCGACAACGATGACTGCTCCATCACCAGCGAGACACCATCAGATGTCAAAAACGTCAGCCCCGTTTTCGACACGACACTTCAGCTGTTTTCCCCCTGGTTTTACCCTTCGCATCTCGTCGTTGTCAGTTTGTTTCATTTCGTTTTTACACGCACACAAAAAACCAGGTCAAGAAGTGGCCGTAAGCAAACCGACCGGACCTCGGAGCTGGATCCGGAGGAGGTGAGTGGACCGATTGCTCCATCCGCGTGGTCTGCCCCACGTTCAAACGTCCCAGAGACCACAGAACTTCGAGACATGCCGCCGCGATCGCAAAAATTAATCACCACTTCTCGCCGACGGCGACCGATCCGGAGCCGGCGCGTTATCTCATCGAACTCTCGGCCTATCTCGGGGGAGGCCCAGCGTGGGAGGCATCTTGAGCCGCGGCGAGAAACACCAAGGAGTCGTGGTTTCCGAACGGACAAAAAACAAGTCCCCATCGAAGGGCAACCCGGTGGACGCCCGCGCACCCGAGATTTAGGTTTTTTCCTGTGGGTGTCGTGATAAACAACGGCAAACCGAAGTGCGGGAGGGACCGGACGTGGGGAGGGGGAGGGAAGCGAGTTCTGCTAAATGACCCCCACTGTTAAGCGATAATGCGCGTTTTGATGTCGACCGGCTCTCTCTCCCTCTCGGCGTCTGATTATGTAAAGAGGCAAACTTTTCCAGCATCGTAGCAAATCCTCGACTTGACGTCGGTGGTCAGAAGATACCCGGGAAAGGTGACGCCGCTTGGTCCGGCACCGAAACCTTTGCCCTTGTGTGTGAACAAACCGCGTACCACACGCTCACAAGCGGACGCCATTGATAAGTACCGCGCGCGTGTGGCACATTTGAAGACATGCGGCGTCGTAAAGACAACTTTTTCAAAACTTCCACCTCAAAGACATTGCATTCATTCGGCCCACAATCAGGCGGCGTATTGACCAACGCGGTCGAGTGGTCCGGTCTGTGTGTGTGTGTGTATGTACCCGCTGGGTCGTTAGCGGAGCGAGTTCTTCACGCCATTTGCAATGGGTTTGTGAATGAGGTGGCGAATTGGCGCCCTGGGTCTCATTGAAGAAAGAAGTCGTCTGTAGGCGGCGTGGCGACTTAACTCAATCCATGTCAAAGTTAACTTCACTATCGGAGTTGTTTGCATAGGACCTTGGGCACTGGTCTACTTGGAAAAAAGACGCCACTGGAATAAACCATCTTTAAATAGCGCTCGTTAGAACAAACTTTAATTTGCCGAAAAACGGAACATTACCGTTGGATTATATCGATTCAACGCCCAAGCCTTAGGAACCTCCGCTAGAGTACGCTGTTCGTTAAGAAACTCTATCTCCATTCCAAAAAGGGGGGCGGGGGGGGCACACCAAACGAAAATCAAGCGGCAATTAAGAAACAATTACGCGCTAAGTATCACGAGATCAGCTTCAACTGGGCTGCAGTAACTTCTTCAAGAGTCCAATTACGGCCTGTTTGGAGAGTGGCTTGGCTACCTTGAACCATTTCGGCGGTGGTACCACCACTACTCCATCAAGATATTACCCCCCGGGACTGTATCCGCAAAAACAGAACTCTGGTAAAACTGCGCACCGCATGCACCACCCAACGCCTTCCTTCTAGGATGCTTTGTTCGTCGGTTCGTCTTCCTTTCCCAGTGGGCGCCTTTCCGGCGGTCGACCATTACTCATGCACTTGAGACAAACAAATTTGCGTCGTTGCGGAACCACCGCCTGCGTGGGTGAGTGGGTGGAGATGTTGTTGTTTCTTGCCGGTGCAGCAGATACGGAATGTGATAAAGTAAATGGAAAAAGGTGCATTCGGAATTGCATGCCCTTATGTAAATAGCTCCACTTCGGTGGTGGAGAGAAGTCGACCCACGGACGAGAACGCTAAAAAAGGGGGCAAATAATAATATATAATAGCCGACTTTGAAGTGAGAAACTCGTTTGCACAACGACCCCGAAGCGGTGCGGAAGGCCGCAGACAGGACCAACCGCCAAGTCTTGGCAGGCAGCAGAACAAAGAAAACCTTTTTCCGAGAAGCTACCGAGAATGGTTTCCCGGGAAGTCCGCTCCTTCCGTTGAAGAAATTTCCGCCATAAAATGTAGAACACAAATGGCTGCGGCTCTCGACGGACCGGGGCGTCAAACTGTCTGGCGTGCTGATAAGAACCAGCGGTCGACTTTCCTCGAGGTCGGTCTGCGATAAGGAACCACCCGACTTCCGACGGCAGTAAGAGAGCTCTGCTGGACGAGCCCCTTCTTATCTTAGCGCCACCCGGTCCTACTATCCCTCTCTGGCACGGTTTTCCCACGACCTGCCCAAGCAAACCGTGCACCCGGGGCTGCGGTGTCGGCTTATCAGCGAAACAGAGCAAATATAATATACATGCCACGCGCGCCTCGAGTACGCCATTCATATCAGCAAACCGTGGGAGTTTGGAGGTTGAAAAGGACGGAAGACAAGCAACATACACACTTGGTAAATATTGATTCAAATGTTTGACTAGGTTTGAGGTCGAGAACAACCCGGTGGTTCAGTTGCTGAAGTACCTATTGATAAGCTTCCCGTCGCGGTAGAGACAGTCTGCGCGCAGGTAAACACACACACACGCCGTCACGACCTTAGGGTAAGATGACAGTTATCAGTCCGGGTGACTGTGTGTAACTAGAGCACAAAAGTTATTGACTGGAACTAGCGCGAGGCGCTGAAGCGTACGGTAAAACATTTGACTCCTGCAAACACACCGTGTTTGACGTGTGAATATATTTATCAACAAATAAAGGGTAATGATTTTTCGGGACATGTTTACCTGAACTCCCAAGTCTGTTAGACAGGTGTCTAGGGTCTACAGTTGGTTATCCCGTGGTTCGTTCATTTGATATTTCCCCACTAAAGAGGATTTGAAAATAAATGTCTGACAAAAGTCTGGGATTTCCCATGCTTCACAGGAGAAAAAGAGAGAGCTTTGCAACACCTACACACAGGAAACAAAATTAATCACCAGATTGAAACCATTTCTATAACCTCATTTTCACAGCGGTAGATCCCCATCGGAGCCACGCAGGAAAAAGGTTGGATTAATAATATTGATTAATGACGCAGAGATATAAGTTCCATCCGCGGAGGAAAGATGCGAACCGATGGGAAAGATTTCCTCCACACTGTGGTCTACCACCATTACCATGTGGCGGCGCGTTCGTAGCCAGTGCGTAGCCAATCCCTTTCACTTCCGGGCAGCCAAACAACACACACACACACCGGGCTGGCTGTTGGGTAATCCGGCGATTTGATACGGAAAAACTGTATTTGTTTTCTCCCACGAGATGCACGAGGAGATGCCCGACCATGCGAACGGGTAAGATGTGGGAGGATCGTTTTCGTCGAGGCGAGGCGTTTCATGCCTCCTTACTAACTCCTAGCCTACGAGCGGAGCCGCATCTGCGAGCGGACTGCGGAAAACAAATCGTCACTAGCTCAGGCGGTCGGATACTTTCCTATTTCTTCGCGACCGAGGTTTAGTGCTGTCAGGCTCTCGATAGTTTGACGCAGGCAGCCGAGCTCGTAAGGGAAACTAACTTGCCACTCGCACTCAACGTACTTACGATTTCGATCTGATTTCGAAATGTTGCATGTAGAAGAAAAAACGGACCCTGAGACATAGAAGGCACCGGAGTACTACGCGTCGTAGTCGTCGTCAATTCTTAGGCAGAACTCACCACGTTCCACCGTTTTCCCTAACGACACTTGCTACACTACGGGTATGATCAAGTGGTAGCGATGCCAGATTTCGAAACTTTCCCAGTAATCAACGTTCACGAAGGCGAACGAACGAACGAACGAACGGTGACCAGAAAATGAGCCATTCTAATCGATCGCCCATGTCGATGCCGGAGTGCTGATGTCTGAGGCTGAGTTCGCTCGTACCGCCACCAGCCAAACCAACCGGTAGCTCCAAACCAGCACAAATCACATGGAGTTTATCTGGAAAACAGCGAGCCAAGGCAGAGACCGAGAGATCCAAGTGAACCAGGGCCCCTAATCCTCGCGCCTAACAACAGTTGCGGATCATTAGAGCTCGATCTACGGGCAAACACCATCAGAAGACATCCACTGGTTACCAACCGATCGTCGCCGACAAGAACGGACCGTTTTTCTTTAATTAAATAATAATGAATCATTTTTCATCACCGCGGCCATGTTGGGAGAACTAAGACAAGGCGGTCCCACTACTAGCTACCGATCATCGTATAGGAAATCGATACTCTGATCTTCCACGCCTTCCACGGTGTGTCTCGAGCCGATCGAGAGCCAATGATACCTTCACACTCTGGACGGTGCTGCAACTTCGCCGTCGTAAATACTTCGGAAGGAGAAATTCAAAACCTAAACGCCGATCCTTTCCCACTGCATAACGCCAGTTAGCAAAAATAGTGATCATTAGATATACAGAATCCGTGGCTCTAACTTTGATATTTGGATTAGCCAATGAGTCTCAAACTTTTTCCCAAGATCCACACCACGGCATTATACTATTGGCCATTAAGAAACTGAAATAGGTCTGCCAATATCGGATGTTTTGCGTGCGAAATGTGCTAAGTCTACGTACAATGTCGTTGTATTGACGCGATGGTGCGGATTTGCAATAGCTGATGCAAAGTATTCCTTTTCAGAGATGGACAAGGCACGATTTTCTCCATCATTCCTGGGAATCAAAACATCCCTGTTTTCCTCCAGTGCTTCAATAAATGTTGTAGCACACCTTCCGGAACTGTGACGTCCTATGGTCGTCACGAGAGGTAATCGGCAGCGTACGTCAATCGTGCCGATGTTACACCGTTCTCCATTGAACCCGTTACACACGCAGAACGCAGCACCTTCGAAAACAGATCCATCGTCCCTATCAGCAATCTTCTAATCGAAAAGCCTACCGCCGGAAGTCATTTACTTATCAAACGCCCGGTTCGATATACTCTCACCCATCACCGTTGTGAGTCGGTTGCAAAACTCATTTCGGACGTTTCGACGCCAGGAGTCATGTTACTTCGATCGGTAAGAAATGATTTCCAATCAGCGTCCCACCGCTCCTAGGCCTCAGCACGTTGCAAGGGCATAAATCGCGGGTGTCTGCATCCACAAGCCGAAGCTTAGTTTCGTGCCATACAACTCCAACAAGGACCTTCGATAGCCGGAGGTTGGTTGAAGGGAACATAACGGACAGGAGGAAAGAGGTATTGGCTGCTGGTGGGTACAATTCGATTAACGACATTGTTGAAACATTTTTACAATCCATCCGTTTGGAGGGAGGCTCTTTCGAGCCGGTACAGAACGTGGAGCACAGCATGGCGGCGGTACAACACACAGAAAATGTGATTACTGCCACCCTGAATCACGGCACGGAGAAGGACGGGGACGGATAATACCTAGCGCGATATACGTGATGTATTACACCGAGGTTCAAAACGAAAGGACCATAAGAGACCGGGGCATACACGCGAAATCAATACTAGACCCTGCGGCGTTCCAGGGTGTCAGGCAGGTTGGTGATCAAATATAGATCACGCGAACGGACAGGTAAAAGCCGCCCCCCCGTCTGACTGACATTTGCTAGAGTTCTGGACCCAGAAGGCGAGCGGTTTGCATGGCCGACATGGAGCATGGTGACGGCGAAGGACAAATTCTACAGCCGAGGCAGTAATGACGTAAGTGAGAGAGGTTTATCTCTGCCAAACGGAACGTACACAAAGTCAAACAAACCGTTGCCTGACGGTTCGGTGCTCAGTTATCGATAAACTAGTTACCGGCAATGGATGGATAGGTGTGTTTGCTCACCCGGCGGCGACCCAACACCGGCTCTATATATCGGGCAATGCAGAGGGTAGTGGAGAGGGAAAAAATCTCACTCACCATCACCTCTCCGTCACCGGACCCAAGTTGGCAAGCACCGCTGGAGTGTGATTACCACGTAACATGCCATCCAACAGAGTTCTGCTGATCTGCTGATAGCGTCTTGCGCGATTTTCGGTACGCCATCTGTCGTGCGCATCCACCACCAGTGCGCTCCGAGCACGCCATTGCAGGAATTAGCATTTGCAACCACTCACGCCGTCCTCCAGCCTTAGTGCCTTATGGCTTCAGGTTGGCTGGTATTGCACCATACAACGTCGGGCGGTGCACCGGCGCACATTCCCGCACGGAGAAGCGACGGCCGTTCGGTCGCTCGCTCGAGTAATGAAGTTTGCGATAAGGTAAATTAAATCCAGTGGCCAGGTCTTACGCGCTCTCGCGATGATGTGGAGATGATAAACCCGGGGAAGGCTTTGCTGTTTGGTGTCTTAATGGAAAGGCGGATGGTCGGAAGAGTTTCGTAGCCAATTCGCAAAGATAGTAAAGAGTGCAATTAGTGCTGCCACTGTTTCACAACCGGTTGCTAAATGGCAATTAACCTCATGCAATAGTTAAAGACGCCTAGAAGAAAAAGACAAACTAAAATGTCGATCCTTCAAGTGAAAAAGACATAATTCTTTGTAGAATCGTACATTTGTTATACAACATAGAGTGCTTCAAGTAAGTACACCTTATACAAGAAAACCATAAAACACCCAACGAAGCATAAAACATGTAGAAAACAACGAAGCCGCATTGCATTGCGTTAACATGCGCTCACTTTTATCTACAAATCTAATCCCATTCGAATTGCAACGTCGCATGTTTCGTTAACACGCCGGTGCAATGCGATCATCAGCTAGATTGGATTCAGTTTCTCCACCATATCCCTGTCCCTCACCAACTTACAGAGCAAGGGTACAATGTAAATAATCACCTTCGCTGGTTGTTTTCCTTTCCCTGGCTATTTTTGATCCCCGCGCTAGGTCTCACTTATTGGCTTCTCGTTTGCTTTATAATTGAAATTTAATCCCCAATCGTGCTGACGCATAGCTGCTAAGCCGCTTTTCGCTTTTCCTACCTCTTGGGAAAATCTCGGGAAGGTTGATTTCAAACCCACGGCGGTGGTGTTGAACGATAACAAACAGCTTTTTCCCCGTAAGGGACTTTTTTTTTTGCTTCGCCTCCGTATCATTACCATTTCATTACAAATTCCTTCCGCAGTGTCGCAGTTGGGAGTGAGTGGAATAAGATTCGCTTTGGTTTTCATCTTTATTTTTAGCTCGTTTCTTTTGCGTCTCTCTTTCCTTTCCTAGGGATATTCTCAAATCACTCGGAAAGCTTTCTTGCTGGAGAAAAGCTGTCACGCAAAACATAACAAGCCCGCCGGGCAGCAATATCGAGCGCGCGCGCGTCATGATATGGAAATGAGCGATTGTCATACGGCGCCAAGCTTCCGAACGCTGGACGGGACGCCCTTTTTTGGGGGGCGCGCAAAACCGAACGCGGTGCAACGACAATGTTGCAAAACTGCAGACCAGAGACAAAGTTATCTTCACCCCCGGGGAAAAGAAGTCCTTCCGCAAGCCGAGCTACAAGCTGTCGTTCACTGATTGGCCGGCAGTCAATCATGCCAGTTGACAAACGGCGCTTCTCCTTGCGCTCCTTCCGTTCGTTTTGGCAAATGCTTTTGGCTTTCCGTGCACGAAAAAAAACCAACAAACAAACGACTTAAGACGAGGGAACGGCAAGGGGGCAAAGTGACCGATAAGTCGTCATCGCCCGTCGTTCGGGTCGTGTCGTCGACGTCGTCGTCTTGGGGCTGGCAGGCTAACGAGCGGCTCAATTTTTCCGGCTTTTCACCCCGAAGACAAATCTGTCATCGGAAGCTAAAGTATGTCGTCGGGTGCGGGCGAGATTCTGTCGCCGGCTGCCAAACGCGCTTTCGTTTGGGAGTTTGCTGCGTCTCGCTTTGATTGATCGATTATCCGGCATGGAGTCGATGTCTTCCGTGCATCTGACGGTAACGGAGCATACGCTGTTCATCGACTTTTCTTTTCAATTATGCACAAGTTGGAGTGAAGTATCTCATAATCGCCTATAAAAGAGCAATTACGTTCAGACGTTTGCTTTTCAAACAAGGCATTTTCCAGTGCGAAAGTTGAAAACTTTAACTACAGCATGAATTACCTTATTTTCGGTTCTTGTATCCCGCTTTTAACATTGCCCTTACCTGAAATAAAAAAAAGAGAAACTCGTTAGTTCCGATGCTATAAAATTAACAATTTCATAAAATGGCTTCGAGTACACCTTCAAACCCACACAGGACTATTAATGAAGTATTTATGCGTTGCCTAATCCGAAAACATTATCCACACCGGCATGTAGCAAGGATCCCACCGACATGAAAACAACAACCCACCATTCATTAATGTCATTAAAACACACACTCGACTCGACACAACACAAACCGGCAAAAAACAGGGAGCCAACACGATGCTCTCTTGCGTTTCGGAGTGGAGTTTCGAAAACTGGTTCGATATAACTAAAGTAATTATCAAAACAAACCGTTTTTCCATCACCCCCGACCGGTAGCAAACTAATTTTCGTAATAACTACCCACTCTGCAGGGAGGAGGGGGGTGGTGAAAAACGACCACCGAGCGGGGAAAGGGTGGAAAAGAGGCCCCCTACATCAAACTGGGCATAACTTTTGTGCAAAGAGCCGTGAGCCCGGTTTTGGCACATTGTTTCGGGATGATTCCCGGCTTCTTAATCACAGGATAAACGTACCAACGATGTGCCGAATGCGGGCCTTCCCCGTCCTAGACACACAAATTGTATTATTTTCGTCCTCTGGCGTTCTCTCCCTCTATATCTCTCTCTCTTTTCAGCACATACCAACACATACAAGATTACTGCAATCAGCGCCACATAAATACTAATCCTTTTTTCCCAAAAGCACCCCCTTTCCAACAGCACTCTACTATTTTATAGCTCTCATTTCCCTCCCAGCTGGTATGGACAAGGGGACGGAGAGGGTGGTGGATGTACCATCGGCCAGTGAAAACAGCACTTTCCGCCATCCGGAAAACCTACCGAGCGGGCCATTTATTCTGCCACCGGGCCGAATTTTCCCGTCCAGTGTGCGAAGGTGGACGGGCCGTTCACGAACGCCGAAAACGCGAAAGATTCCTCTTCAGCTTCGGCTCGGAAAACTCCGCTCCAGCCAAAGGCCCTGGCGCGCTCGTTGATTCATTAGTGGATCGATTTTCTACCACCCTCCCCCGCTCGGAAAACCGTTTAGCGGGTGACGTTATTTATGGCATCACTTTTTCCCGGGCCCGGGCCTATATCAGAGCGCCATTCGCCAAAACCCGGCCCGGCTAGAATCGCGTGCGCCAAAAAGACTGCGGAGCCAAGGATAAAAATTATTTACAGATAAACAACAATATTAAGATAAATAATGTTTCCATTACGGCAGCAGTGGCGTAAAAAAACAGCTAAATCGAATCCTCGCTAACGCGACCAATTAAAATCGATATAAACGACATTTCTAACGACTTTTCTATTCTGACACCAAAAAAAAGACTATTTGGCAACAGAGTTTGCGACTTTGGAAATACAATTTAATCTGCGTTGGACGCAGAAATGATCATAAATTAAAAGTTCTTAAATTTACACAAAAACATGCGATTCATTTTCTTAAAAAGTCTTCTGAGCCCTTCTCTAAAAACATAAGTAATATGGTACAGAATTCTTCTTTGCTTATAAATAAGCTCGTCCAAGTCGTAAAAAAATTTCCCAAAAAACGCACCACTTAACCCTCGTCTAATCGCTGCGACAGTCAAAGAAGCGGAAAAATAAACACTGGTCTCATACTTTTCCGGCTACCGGCAGCTGAGTCCTGAATCCTTTCCGTTTTCCTAGTTCTGCTCTGTACCCATTTTCGGTACACATAAAGACACACATACACACATGCCAACGCTGACTAAATACAGGTTTGGCCCAACGCCGGAAAAACCGGATAACTGGGAAGCAAGTCGACAGCCAGTTTTTCTCCGGCAAAACATTCGCCAGCCAGAAGTCGATTTTGGTCCTGTTTGGTTTTGAAAGGAGGACCACAAAAACAGACACAAACACACTCACACTGGTGGACGCCACGCATACAGCATTCCAAAGCGCGTGCAGTAGAACCGATGGATGCCGTTGCAACGGGGAAAATGTCCCTCACGTCCCGCTTCTCATCAGCCAAGAATCCAAAAACTCGAAGCAAGGATTCGCCCACTGTCTGGTGGATCAATAACCGTAAATCACACGCCCTCCGTTCATTACATACCTATTCCCCTATATCCCGATCGGTTACCTCCATACACACACACACACGCTGGCTGGAACAGAGTAAGTGTAGTCATCCATCCATGTATCGTCGGTAGCAGCCCAACCTTGCCTGTTCCGGTAACGTCAGCTTTTTTGGGGATGAAAAATTGCCCCCGTTATTTCGGAGGCTTTTGCATGCAACGTGTTTCCGTCTCCCGAGGTGGTCATATTTTAAACTTCAAAGGCCAATAAACCAACCTCCCGTTAAAGGGTAATAAGCAAATAGAGTGAGCGCTCGCGTAATGGTTTCTTTGCTGATGAAAATGGCTACCGGAAGTGGAACGTTTTGCTCCTGTTTTTATCTGATGTTACGAGTTTGTTTGGAAGGAATACCTTTCGCCAAAGACGTAAAATAAAAATAAACAAATGAAAAAAATAAAGTACCTTTTTTTTATTCCTCGTTGTAAACTTCAAGAATCTCATTTCACTCTTGCAAATATTTACCGGGAGCTATTTTGCGTAACAGAGTAAAGCTTATACGGAAAAAAAAGGAGGACAAAGGAAAAAGAGGTAAGTCTTCCGGATTTCCGCCATCGAACGAAACGTAAACCTACACCGCACGCCGGTTCAGTTTTCTTTCTGCTCACAACAGGAAAAGCAGACAAAAAATACCCCCCGACAGTTTCGCAGCTGGTCTTTACCGATTGATTGATAACACTTATCGTCGGAACAACCGGGCATGGCGAACGATAGTGGTTTATTATTATTTAGTATCAAGCACCGGACCGGCTCGTTCCGGTGTGTAGGGAAAACTAAAACCCGCTGCCAACGCCCGGCGTTGTTAACTTTCCACCCTCGGCTGGCTTCCGGATTGTGTATAATACGTTCAACAAACCGTCCGGGCATTCCGTCGAGTGACGGTCGCCACCACCTCCAGGGATGGATGAATCGATCCGAAGAGGGGTGCATGAAATATACAGACAACTCGATGCTCCCACAATCGATGGCGTGGCCGAAACACACCTTTACAACCACCGAGCGATATGAGTTTGTTTGCCGATGGTTCGGGTTCGAAAACGGGATATTATATGCACTTTTTGCTTGATGGCAGGCCAAGCGGTTTGTTTTCCCGGGACGACGAAAACTCGTGCTCTCGAGCGGAACACGTTGTCCACACGACAATTGTGAACCGCCGCCCGATGAAGCGAAACGCCCTGTGGCTCTCGCCGGGCGGAGTGAGATGTGAAAGTTAGATTAATCATAGCGTAATGGTATGACCACATCATGTACTCCAACTCAGGGAGGGAGTGGGTGCAACGGTCCATAGCTTTGTGGACCATATCGGAGAGAGATTGGCCGAAAACAAATTGGCAACCGTGTGCCGCGTGTCCGAAAGCGAGGCTTTCCTTTATCAGCCCGGATGAATCTTCCCCACCGACGGTTATCTTGTCGCGTCTGGGAAAAGCCTCACCGAAGCCAAAAGATGATAATCTTCGATCCAACCGAACCCCGGTTGGACCGCTTTCATGGGGGGAGTTGTTTTCTCGCCCGGACTCTTTCCATTTCGTTCACTTCGAGGAACATTTTTTTAAACTCAAACCAACTCGTCTTATGTCCCATGACTGTATCCCACGGTCTCCCATCTTCACCAAGCAGCGCGTCGATTGGAGATCATCGATAAACGCAACAATCCCTCCAGCACCCTCCCTCCTGCACCCACCCGTTTTCCACCACCATCCACATAAACAAACTTAATTCGCCGCAATTAGAGCCCGTGATAAATGGCACTTGACTTGAGCTCTCGATCGATTCGTTTGATCGCCACAAGTGGCTCCACCGGGGTGGCGTTTTCTTCTCCACGCGCCCATACATATTTTTCCATTCCCGTTTTGTTTTGCTTTGTTGCTCTATCAAACCGGGCCACTTTCCCGACGACATTCGGTGATTCGGAGAAAATGACTCGAATGCCACTGGGGAAAAGTAAACAGCATCTCACGAAGAGGTAATATTGATGGATTTTCGCTGAGAAACACATGTCTTAGTTGAATTTTATTACTAATTTTTATAATTAAAATTATAACTGTTTATCGTTTATACAATAAAATAATTTTCAATTTTTTTCACCTGAAAATTATTTAAATCTCAAATCAATTTACCTGCCAACCAAGAATTCCAAGAACATCGGAAAATCTGGTCTGAACAACTGATAAACTCCCAAGCCGTTGGATAAACAAAGTTACCAAACAAAGTTAGCAACCTAAACACATCCTACACTCGGTCAATCCTTACATCCATCGCAGATCATCGCTGCCTGGGGGGGTTTTGCAAAGAAAAACTCTTCTGCACCGAGGCGTACACCACCACAATCTCGCGAACATAAAATGCTGTCCGTGACGGACACCACCCAACACTCTTGCTGCGGTTGACGGCGATGACGACGACGCCGCGAGGACGACGGTATGATTATTCGATTGCCCTCCCAACCCAGCCCGTCCCAGACGTTTACAACAGCGTCACAAAAGCGAGGCCAAGTGAAAACAAAGGTTTCCCAGAACCTTCGCCGGACCAGGGCGGGGGTCGAGAGGGTAGAGTGTGTTCATGCAAATCTGGCCAAAACATCTTCTGCAGACGTTCACGCGAGCGCTGGCCTCGAAAGTCTCTTGAGAACGTCCCGAGCACAAACCATGCTTTCATTTTCACTCTTCGTCCCCTCGTCCCGGCCCACAAAAAGCTTAAAAACCTTCGCTGAAACACCAACCGGACGAAGCACAGGGCGGGCCACGAGATGTGAGATAAGCGAATGGTTGGAAGCTGGGTGGCTCGAAACTGCGGGCGCGAATTTTCAGCTGGCCAACCGAACAGAAGAAGAGCGACATAAAAAGCGCACCTTTTTGCTGCTTGCAGACACCGACCACAAACGGATGAGCATCTTGTGACGTGGTGTAAAGCGCGATGCTTACCGGGGGTTTTCCAAGCAACATTGTGGGCGAACGACGAAATTATCAGAACAACCACTACAGGGTCGGTAATCGTTGTGTAACCGTGGGATGTAATTAAAAATTATATCCTGTAACCTCGGCCTCGGTGGAAAAAGGGTGAAATCGAGGAGATAATGTGCACAAAGTAGTGACAGAAAATAGCAGAGCACAACAAAATAAAAGGATTAAATAAACGAAATTGAGAGAAGTGTTTTCCGTTTAGTTTTGAAAAAAGTGAAAGACACAAAGATGATTATAAATAAAAAAAGTTAAATTATTTAAAACGCGTCCATCCCCAGACACAGTTCACAACAAATGGCCAGAAGTTTCATATGAGGGAATTTGCCATATTCACTCGCTACCCGGGAGTTCCCAAGCTGGTTATCGAAAACACAAAGGTAGGAGAAAATAGGATTAAATATCTCTCTTCGGGGAAAGTGACCGTTGAATGGGGTTGTAAAATAAAAACCTTCCGATGATCAAACGTGATTCTCTCCCGACGGGACGCAGCCCAGCAAAAGCGGACCAACAATCGCCGCAATTAAGCCCATCGCACCTAAAAGCCTGCCCTACCAAACCACTTGAGAGGGGGTAAGGGGAAGGGGTCTTTGGTCATTGCCAATTTTACCCGCAATCGAAATTGTTCAATGAATTGGATCGTTATGTAAAACTCGTATTCGGGAAAACCAAACGAAGAGTGCGCATAGCGCGTGGAAAAGGCGATTATATGGTAGAACTAAGGAACGTGAACATGAGAAGTGCACTGGAAGGGAATATGTGATGGTGGAGATTTATTTTTTACTTCGTGCGCTGTAACCGAATACGCGTAACGTACGCATTATAAATTTTCCCTCCTGAAATCAGATCAAACGCGTGCGCTTTCAGATTTTTAATCACGAAAATTTAACATTATTGATCGTAAAATATGTAAAGAAAACATGAAAATGATTTTCCATTTCATTTCCTATAACATTTTAAAACAGCTTCTCAATGTGATAACTTTATTAAAAAAATAGTATAATTGATGTAGATTCATAACATGTTGGAGTTACAGCTTCAATTTACACAAACGTTACAATTTTTAGCTAAATTAAAATAAAGCAAAACCTGGTCTCCACCGCCCGATAATCCAAACGTGAAACCCGTTTCGCTCCTAACTCTATTTCTACATGTTTGTTATCCCGGGGAACGGCAAATATTTGGCTCCAAAGCTGACCACAACCCACCGATCTTCCAACGCGAGCAGGGAAAATGGGTGTGAGGAACTTTGCTCGTTTTCCGTTTGATTAAACGATGTTTACAGACCGATCCTTTGAAGCTCGCCAATGTCCACACGTTATGACGACGTTACGCTCCATTTCGCGACCGCGCCGACAGACAGACAAGCCAACGCCGATGGCAAAAACAGTGCAGCAGAGGCAGCGGCAGAAGTAGTATCGTCATCGGTGGCGGCATTTGCATTTACATAATCCTTTGATCAAGCTGCATCTCGGCTGCATCTATTTTGCCAGCTGCGTGCATGCATGCCTGCACTACCGGAGGGGGTGGTCTGGTGCCCCAACTGAGGATCAAAAGTAGGGCCAAGGAAAATTTGAAAAAAAGAGCAAATACTCTCTGTTTCGACCACCGTGCAACCAACAAAGCACATTGGGGGAAAAATAAAAACAAACGACCAAACCCGGCTAATCTAAGCAACGGCGCTCCGATGCGGTCAAGAGCGCGATGTGGTTTGTTTAACGAGCGCAAGATGTATCATCAAACTCGCCCGACAAACCCCACGACGTCATGCACTTTCCCCATGTGCACCCGGAAATGTGCAACACCACTCATACACATACGAACGCTGGACCGGCTCGTTGCTTTCGTTTATTTTTATTAATTTTTGATAAACACAAATAACCGTCCGAGTGGTCTCTGCGCGCTGGTTAGCGAAACTGCAAAATCGAAACCAGCCATCAGCAAATATTGATCGTGAAATCGAAATCTCCTTCATTTTGCAATCTTTGATAAAACTTTTACGATTACGACGACGGCGACGGTCGTGATCGCGATTTCGAGTAATAAGCAACCAATCCATACCAGCAGATTGGATTCGATAGACTTTATTTGAATGTCTCTCTTTTGCTCCGTCTCGGCTTTGTTTTGTTGCAGTTTCCAAGTTTACTGAAGGCAAACTCGGGTCTGTTGCTTTCACAATGTTCACAATCGTTGAAGGTAACGCTAATCTGCGAACGGACCACGATTACGACAACGGCCAACCAACTCCCACCGCTGAAGGAGGGAAAACACAGAGGAAGAAAAAAAGCCGGGAAGCAAAAGATCACGCCGTGCACCATAAAACCCTTCCGGAGGACAACAATCTTTGACTGGCGAAGAGAATATCATCGCTGACCCACTTTAGACCCACGAGCAAACATCAAAAGGCCATCGGGACATCGTGAAGCGGAATGGAAATGCAATATTGACAATTTCCGGTTGCCAATCGGACTGAATTTCACGATCTCAATCAATTCCAGACTCGTTGAATGAAGAGCAACAGTTTCATCGCTTTGAGGTTCAGGGGAGCTGCTTCTTCAATCGAGATGATCTATCTTTTTCTTTATTGGTACAAAGCAACAAACCCTGGTCATGACCAATGATTCGTTTGATCTTCGGCAAAGGCGCCTAAGAGAGGGACTTGTTGCTTTGAGAAATATTATTTTATCAAGCGACGTTAAATGTCAATAACGTTATAACAGAACCCGTTTTTGCACTTTTAACCATTTCAAATGCATCAGATGTTCAAATACGTTCCATCAAAGTATGTTGATACGGTTCGGTCTTCTATTTTTCTCTCTGTCATAAGAGAATTGAACCGTTCAACATCATCTTTAAAAAAAACACCGGAAATTCACATTCGATACTACATTTCCTTGCAGTTAACATGTTCATTCTTGACCGTAATTATATAAAAAAGGGCTACATCTCTCACTAACCAATCGCTGGTACGACGGGACCGTACCGGGTCCAATCCAGGAAGTAATCCACAGATTGCCCTCATCGTTGCTCCGTCCGGTGATCGTCGGTTTGATGATCGAATTAAGGTTCGGTCTGGTGCGCGCAGCTTAAAAAACCATCGCTCCCCGACATCAGCTGGTGGCCAGCAGCTTCCCATCGGTGCTAGGGTTTCCTCCGCCGTTTCAAAACGTCGACTTGTCGCTCGCACAGTACACGCACCGAACAACCGAGGAATCGGTCCGCTCTCCAGATGGTTGACGAAAAAACACGCGGCCCAATCCGCCGCTGGTGTGGCAAGTGTGGCAGCTGGAAGCTACGCCCGAAAATCGTTTGTTGCCGGGTTTGGGGTGAGGGAAAACTTCCTGCGGGGATCGACAACCTGAGACGCGCTACTTATCCGCGGTGCGTTAACTCGTCCAGAGTATGTTGCGTCTCGGAAAAGAAATACTACGCGGCATTAAGAGTAGCGGGACAGAAGAAAACAACACACCGAAAACCACCGTAAGTACCTTAAGCAACCAAAAATTTACCCATTACCGATTAAGCTACTCGTCGTCGTCGATTTTCGTAGGGAGAACCTAAACCATCAGCGCGTGCTCCGGTTAAACACGAAACAGAATGAAACAAAATAAAACGGAACGCAGAAGAACATGCTGCAAAGTCCCGCAAGTTCTCAACTACCCAGCAGGTAGTTTACCTTCCCGTTCGGCCAACACCCGTTAGCAGTGGGGAAGTTTAATTAAATTAACGTAATTACAGCCCGAAGAATGCTCATTGATACCCGCGACGAGTCTTCGGACATTTCCGTCGGCCCCAAAAACCGTGCGTATCGAAGGAACGAACCCTTTTGCAGGACAAACGCCACGCCACAAGAACAACCTGCTGTCGAATGCGTGTGTTGTGATCAGCCCTTATAGCCCACCTCGGTTGCGCTCTTTAATTTGTTAAGCAAACTTCCTCGGAATCTTAACCCGGGCCGCTTCTGGACTTAAGCGTAAGCGATACCAAACGATCCATCCGAAAGGGATGTTTTGTCAAGGAGGCAGAGAAAAATAACCCTCGCAAAAGATAAAAAAAACACTCACACACAAACGCACGCCAGAGGGAGCCAAAAGCTCATGAATTTCATTCGACTCATTATCGTCATTATCGACCATCCCGAACGCGCACATCCTGGCGGCATTAAAAGGATGTGCGGTGGAAAATGGAATGAAAAACAAAATAACGCTCAATCAGCTTTGCCGACCGATGGTGAATTCAAAAAGAACCCGAAAAACCTCCACCGTGGTTCTTGGGCGGCATTTTCGAACTCAATGAATGTTCAAACAAAAATGCTCTCCAGCGGTATCAGAAGAGCACTTGTCGTAGTGCTTCAGTTATGCTACAGCATAATTTGGCCTCTTAATGCACCCTCATTTCCGCGGTAGGGTTGATGCACTGCACGCAGGCTTCGATTATAAAATATGTTTGTACCGGCTCGTTTTCATCTCGCATCCATTTTCATTTTTATATAAAGCGCTGAAGTGCCAAAACACCTGAGAAAGATGAATTGTTTAAGTAATTGTTTCCTATCACTTGCAATTTATCTTCATCAAAACAAAACAACCCTATAAATAAATAATCTACATCACAAACTATAGGTTTTGAAATTTGTAACAAAAAGTGACAACATGAAGAGAAAACAATAACCAAACTGAAGATGTTATTGGAAATAAATAAAAAACATGAAATTTTCTAGTAAAGAGGTCAGTAACATATTAACAAACCTGACCAAAGGTCCATACGTAGACCATTGCAAGAAACGCAAAGATGTGCTTTTATTTAGACCGGCACTGTAACCCTTTTCCTGTTATCGTATCACATTTTTCATCCACTTGACCGAACACTCGACACCTCATGAAGGGCGTCATCGCTGGGCGTGTTTTTGCCCAACCAAAAGTCCTTCCGATCTGCCAACATCATACGGCTTCTGACGTGTGACCTGACACATTGTCTTGCGCATCCGGTCGCCGGCGTTGATCAGAAGCAATTTTAAAGCGGAAGATAAATAGTTCATGGTTTTAATGCCGTTCCTTTGTCATTTACGTCATACGTTTTTTTGTAAATGGACTAAAATTCATACAAACATACAATCAATCGGATCCAAACCCAATAACATCAGTAGAAGAATGATTATCATTATATTTACCAAATTCCAATAAGTTTTGAGATATTATACGGTTCGTTATACACACCTGCAAGCAAAAGAAAAATGGAAATACATTAATAAAATGATAATAATGTTTCACAACGATCATAACATAATAGAATCTTTTTTTATAGAAAAACATAAGTTCTCCATCAACTTCTCTTAATCATCAACAAAAACCCAAGAATGAAATTCTTCCCTACAACAAACAACAACTAGTCGATAAGCGATAAATTTCGTACAGCAAAAAAACCAAGTCAAACTCTGAAAAAATAGGCTAAAAATAGAACATAAACAGAAAACCCATAAACCTTAACCGGATACACGCAGCATCACCAACACACCCGAAACCAAAGGCACAAATGCACCACAAACATGACAACCCAGGGAGTACCACGACCTAAAGAAACATTAATCATATCAGCGCAGACAGCTTTTTCTTATTTAGCCTTCCTTTTTTATGAACATCAAAACAGTTCGGAGAAGGAGAACAAAATCAACTCCGATCCTCTGATGGATTCCTCGAGTGTGATGTAAAACTTTTTGGGACGATTTTCGTGAGCAGCAGCAAGGAGTTGGACTTCGGTTTGATGCAGTAGGAGATTATTGGATGATGCCGGGAAAGAAAAGACTACCAGGTGAAGAAAGCCGTATTAGTCTTTATCGGCGACGAGCGAGCGACCGAATGAAGGAAGAAATCAAATCCATTCTTTGATTTCCATTGAGAATACGAGCGCTGCTAGAGGACATAAAACGTCTACAATCGTTCAGATGTTGGAAGGTTGTTTTGTCATAAATGTGTCCAGGTTCTCCATGAAGTAATCCCCAAGACTTCATCAAACGAACTTCCCCAGTATTGGAAGTGCTCTTTACTCTCTCATGGGTGAGTTGATTATGACGAATTCGATTGAATACCTTTTCCGAAACCGGTGCCTTCGCTTCCTTCTCGCCGGCTTTATCCTCCAATTGTTTGACTTTTTAGTATCTTCCCGTCGTTCCTCACATTAACAGGGAGGTATGGGACCTTTACCTTCTTTGCACAGGCCTATGGGAGCGTTGCGTTGATGAAGCAAACTTTATCAAACCCGAGGCCCGGTATCTCCCGCGATACCACCGCGCGGCACACAAAAACCAATGCATCATCATCACAATCTTCATCATCCTCGTCACGGGCTTCAACTTCTTTCTAAACCCACCCGAAAAGCACGCCATCAAACATCGGAAACCTGGGGCAGGCAGGGAATCACACAATCTTAACCCCGATTACGATCCGCTTCCCGATCCGTTAATGATAAGTAATTTAATTTTGATGATTTTTTCTCCCTCGAATTCGCCCGAAACCGCGTCCCGTGCATTGGATGATTTTAAGACGTTTATTCCGCGTTGTGGGTCTGTGCGTTCTCACTACCGGATTCGAGCCGAATACGCCGTTGGCGGACGCTATTGGTAATGGAAAAATGATTAAAGTCTAGATCCTAAATCGAGCCCAAAAAATTAAAAATAAACCTTCCGTCGGCCGGCAGGTGATGATAATGGGTTCCGATTGAGGTTGTTTCATTCAGGGTGCGGGGTTTTCCACAAATCCGACGAAGCATTATCAAAATTGATTATTTGAAGGGCATTCAAGCGTGACTCCTTCTTCCAAGTCATTACAGTAAGAAAACGGCACTAAACCAACGAAATCTTTAATAACTCTTCCAAAATTAAAAATGAAGGGGTACAACTGATATGGAAAAGAAAGAAGAAAAACACTTTAGAAGAGATTTATCATGAAAGTGTTCTATAACATGCTCAGCAGAAGTAATAAATAAAAACGTTTTAATAAAACAGAAAAGGTTAATCAGTAACATAAAATTCCACGAAACGGTATTTTTTTATCTTCTAAATACCACAAATTGATACCAATTGGATCAAATTAAATCGCCTGGCTAGCCAGAGTGTAGGCGGAATTCAATTGTACATTTAATACGCCCTCGCGTCAAACCTTTCAAACTGCGGATCAGTGATTCTACGCGATGAGAATATTTTATCGGGTTACACACAAAAAGGTAAAACAGAAAAATTGACGTTCCCAACACCCAATGTCGATTCGTGCGGGTTTTTGGGGTGGAAATAAAACCGGGTTCCTTCGGGCCCTACCAATACCAATAAAGGTTGCCCCCGGGGGCTGATGTGATACCGTTCGTGATACTTCAACTTCAGACCACGCGGCGGGCTCCGAACACGGCGAGCGATTACATTTTAAGCTTAATCCAGTCCAGAAACGTCTGCGGAACGGAAGCGAGGGGAGAGGGGGGGGGGGGGGAGCTGACGCAGAATTTAATCACGTTAATCACGACGAAACCGAGCTCCGGCCAGATCCGCGTATATCGCGTATACATGTATCGGCGGAGGCCACGCAAGGGTTCAAGGTAAGAGAGGCGTTGTTCCTCGCACACGAGCACGGGAGGGAGTTCCTTTTCTTGCGCGGCATTGCGAGGCGAACCTATTTCGCTACAACATCGTGCAATCGTGTGGCCTTCTGCTCGCCTGCCCTTCCCCCCGCTCGCTGCGAGGAGTTTTCGGGAGTTTGCCTTTTCTAGAACACCGCGGGTTCGCGCCAAGTGACGTCAGCCGAGCGGCGGCGAAACGAATTTCGTCTGCAAGCCAACTCTTGCAAACAACTCCCAAACCGTTGTCCATCCGTCTGGCAGGCGGCGCGCTATCAGTAGCATTATATCACTTCCATCACACGCTCGCACAGCGTCCCGCACCCGCGTGGAGTTGGGTTTCTTGCTTAATTTTTGCTTAACGCGCGAGTCTCAGACTCCCGACCAAAGCATCGCGCCGCCAGACGTCTTCGACAGTGACTCAATGTATGTGTGGTGGTTGTGGTTGGTGAGCACTGTTTAACATTCAGTCATGATTTTAAGACAGGCCCCCCCACTTCCCTCCCTTTGAAAGTGCGCCCGTAAAGTTCGAACGAAAATAAAACAGTTCTTCAGGCATAAGATAAATGAAAAGATACAGCAGCGAAAAACTCCACTCCACTTTAATGTTCCTCCTATCAGCCCGGGCAGTGGGGGGGTTGTGATAGTGGTCGCGCGTTGTTGGTCTCTTGTGGCTTCAAATTATGGCCAGTATTGCTGCTGTTGCTTGGACTCTGTGGTGCGGTCCCATGACTCACGAAACGAAGGCGACGAAGACGATTTCCTCCGCCAGACAGGGGCGAAATGAGAAGAAGAGGTCGAAGTAGCAACGCACACGAACCAAACGGACGCCGGACGAACGGTTGGCCGAAAAGTCGTGAGAACTATTTTCATGAATTCACATCATGCCCACCACCAAGTTTTCGTTTTATTTTTCGTCTCTTCCTGCGGCCGGAATAGATAAAAATTTAAGACATCCTCAACCGCGATGATACGGGAACCCGCGAACTCCACACTATCAACCTTGACTCGTTGGGGCGCGGGAAGCCGGATGATGATTGCGTTGTTTTTTTTTTTCTATCTTCGTCTTGTTCTGCTCTCCTCCAAGGAGGTACAACAAGCAATTTCTAAATTGCCCATCGCGCTCAAGATTACTATCAGGCCGGTGTTCTAGGCCGACTCTAATGAAGCGATTCATCGGGGGCCAATGGTTTTATCTGGCCACGATCGTAGATCGTTCTGTCTCGCACGCGGTTTTATTGTGGAGTACAACGCTTGATATCCGCTTCGAGATTGACTGAGAAATTGTATTTTATCTTACTAAATGTAGCGAGCGTTAAAATGAAAAAGAATAAAGGTATCAACTTTGTGTAAATTATACTTTGAATATTCAAGGTTATTATTTACGCAATATATCTCCGCGCGAAAACCGAACAGGAAAAGCTCTAAATTAAAAACACTCCCAAAAGGCATCACCCCTATATCCATTTTGGGCACATATTGAACCACATTATTCATGATGTGGTTGCCACCCGCTCGAGGGCTTTTTCGGGCCCTCCTGGAGCACCCATTTTCGAACGCCATTGCGTCCACTCCGAGTTCGAGTCAGCTGTCCTTAACGATCGCTTAAGGAGAAGGAGGCTCGGGAGATAGAGAGTAGAAAAAAGACGAACTCATACGCAACGACCATAAGATAACCCCCATTTGATAGTATTAGGCACCCCCTTCACCCAAAACGGATGGAGAGGTTTGGAGGGTTGGCTGCCACCATCAATCGCCCCTTCCGAAAAACCCCGCAACTTCACCCATAAATAATCGTAATCACAAATCTCGTCCTCGATCGAACTGTAACCCTACTCCGCATACGTTTCCCCCCACGTATATCCCCGTCAAATTCGCCCACTTATGGCCAAAGTTATGGACAAATGGTCGGCAGTTTTTTGAAACCGGCAGCAACAAGCAGCATCGCCGTGCCATGTGGAAGTAATGTGCGGCCGCGTCATAAGTTTCGCCGAACGGCTGCGAGTTCGAAGGTTGCTGCGGACGCGAAGCCACACCACAGTCCGATTCGAATCGACCTCTTGGCGGCTGATCACAATAAATCTGACTAATGGCACTCGAACAAATCAAAATATACTTACTGAAACGAAGCGCGCCGAGTCTTGATGGCAAACCGAGAGCCGACACTCAGGCGACCGAAATATAACTCCATCGAACAATCGACGAACTGTGCTGAATGTAGATTACTGGAGAGTGTTTCAATCGAAAACATTCCAACGATAAACTGTGGTTAAAGTTTGTCACTCAGTGATCAAGACAGAAACAAGCGAAATGAGTTGGTAATTTAATCCTCATAACGGTTGGATCAATGTAAGAGGGATGAAGTATGCATTAGGAATACATCGAATTTGCTCCACCAAATTCAGATTTGGCAACAAACTTTTAACCACCAACTGTTTAATGTCGATATCATACGCAATGTACTTTTTCCTTGCCTCTCTCTCTCTCTATCCATTTCATCAATGTTCACCGAATGGCGCAACATATTTTCGTTTCCAACATCCAAAAAGCAACCACACCAACATCGCTGGAGATTTCGTGCGCAAGAAAAGCAAAGAAGCACCAAACCTCCACGCGGGGCGCAGGGAAATAAGCACCAAGACCCCGAAACGAAATTAAGCTGCAGCGCAATGAACCATTATCCAGATTATCAACGTGAGTGCGATTATCATTAAGGCCAACCGCACGTAGACGGACGGTTATTTCTTGCCCGTTCGCGCCACAAACTCCCTTCGTGTGCCACTTTGCTGCAACAAGCCGGCGAGCAAGCAAGCATTACATACGAAAAAAAAATAACAACTTATGTCCACTAACCAAACGAAAAAATCATCTACACTCACACGACAGTAAGGAGGCACACCACCGCCTCGCCGGCCATTCTTCAACCTCGAAGACGAAAACCGACCGACCAGAGCCACCAAAATGTCTTGTGCGGTTTCACCGCTGGAGATGCTGATGATGATTGTGTGCGGTGGGAGAGGGATCGAGGGGAAAACGGGGGCCCTAAAACGCGATTACGCACATAAAGGGGGAGGTAGGGTAGGAGGGCAAGAGCAATTATCTACGCCACACTAACGACGAATTCGGGTGAATGCTCGGGAAAAAGGCAAATAATACATGGTCCCCAAAAGCGGACGAGGATATGTAATTGTTTGGGACGGCAAACAGTCGCACACAAACACACAAAGTAGGGAAATCAAAATTACATACTTAAAAAAACGCAAATCGTTATCGTGTAATATCTATGAAAGCATCTTTCAAAAAAGGGAAAGCCTAAAAATTATTTAAAAAAAACTATAACAATGCAAGAAACATCGTTTTTGATACGAATTCAATTGGTTTAGGCAAGTTAAGAAGATTACGAAATTGATCCTTTCTATTTTATTTTATTCTACCATGAAAGAAAGCAAAAAGAAATCCCCTAAGGCCATCTCGAAAACAACACGAACCGGTAGCTGCCCGACGCTAAATACAACCGGAACTGCCGACTACGTGTTGTAATCAATCGGATGATGACGATCATAACAATCAACTCCCGGCGAATCTCTCCCGGAGGGCGATAGGTGCACGTCCAAGATCAGATGCAGGAGAAAATGTATGAACGAGCAACGAGCGAAGTGATAGCGCAAGAAGGAGAGAAAGAAAAACAACGAGGTTTATTCAATATCCGCCAACGACCATTCCCGGGACCTTTCTAATGTGCACATTTTTCCCTATTAGCCGATAATCAATATAATCACTTTCTGCTGCCCCCTCTTTCCACCCATTTTCCGAAAGCTGCTCGTCCGTACGGAAGCAAATGGCCGTTTGGGCTCCGGGAGGAGTTGAATAAAAGTGACGATAGAATTTTCGCAGCAAAACCGTTTCGAGGTGGCTGTTGACGCACCGGCTGCTACCGTTTTAGGCGTTGCAAGAGTTGGCGAGGCCTAGACGTGCGAAAAATATCGCCTCCCGGAAGAAAACCATCAACGCCGAGCGATAACCGAAAGCGATTACCTTTCGCGCGCGCGCGCGTGCACCCATCTAACGATCTCAAGAGGCACTCGCGGGAAAGAAAAATGAAGCGAAACGGTTTCGCGAGCGAAGAAAAAGTAAAACCACTTCACCGCAGGAAAAACGGAACACCATATCAAATCGGTCATCCCAAACACTTTGAAAAGAAATAAGAGAGGGAAAATCGCAACGTATCGGTGGCGGGAGTAAGGGTCGGTGAAAGGGGGAAGGCTGGACGGAAGGGTAGAAAAAATTGCCTAATCTAACTAATCGTCCAATTTCGGACCGAATCTAATCGCGTACTCTCACTGCGTTCGTTTACCGACGCCTCGTTTTTATTTTTTCGCGTCTCATATATCGAAAGCTGAGCCTCCATTTGCCTTTCGGAAATAACCTAACAATGGCACAATAGGTGGCCACTTTTTTGCAAATTTTTGTAAGACATTGAAGAAAGTTTCTTCAATCACCATACAAAACGTCAGTGAACATCATTTTATCTTCTTTAAGTTTAAGTTTATTATTTCATCCAAGGAAAATGTATCTTGACTTCTATTTAGTTCACAAAAATACTTCTATTTACTTCATCGATAAAAGCAAAGTAATAAGAGAAGTAACTCTAGCTCAAAGGATTACCCAACACAACGAACTGGGTGAAGTGGCTCAGTACAAATCACCGCGATGCAGTTGAATCGATTCAAACAATCATCCGAAAATTTATGACGCAACGAAAAATCTCCAGCCTGCACAACCTCCAACCAGTCCTCAACTGAATGCGATGGAATTAAAGCGCAAAAGTATCTCGTATTTGAGTGCGCCAAACTGGATTAAGATAACTTTGCATACAGTGTGAGTATGCAAGCAAGAGCAGATTGCCTGAAGGTTATCGGTACATTCACAAGCGCTTCAAACGGTTCGAATTCAAGACGTTCGGCAAAGCGAAGGGGAGACAAGATAAACAAGCGGCCAGGAAAAAAAAAGTCGACCCACTGAACGATACAGAAAATAATGAGACGATTTCATTTGATAGAGGCACTGCGGTCTGGCCTACACAATTCAGTCCAAGGACACGAACGCGAACCAATCCGAGGCTCGGTGAGGGTTGGGGAAACTCCGCTGGGAAAGAAGAGGGTTGGAACTGCACCCAAGATGAAATGAATAATTTCGATGATTAATTTCGACCCCGCGCATTCGGTTGCGTTCTCTTTGCCAATCCTCTCCTCGCCGTCGTCGACGACTTCTACATTTCGCCAGCGTCATCGCGCCTATTATCATTATCATTAGTCCGCCGAAGATCACCGAAAATCGAACCCATCAAAACCCCAACCCACCCATCGCCATCATCATCATCATCAGAAGTCATTATCGCGCCCCCTCTCCTCTTTCTCTCTCTGTCGAGGTAGGAAAAAATTGCGCCGCGGAGAGATTGGATACGGATTTCGTCAAACGTAACGTTCGATTATTCTCCACGCGGGCGAGGAGATTTTTGTCGATTGCGATCGATTGCTTCACACGCGCAAATGGAAGGGGCTTTTCGCGGTGGCGATTTCGTAAAGAAATTCGTGCTTCGATCCGACCTTTGCCGCGTGCGTGATTGCACACGTGCAGAATTGAAAGAAAAATTACCGAGCCTAAAAATAGAACCCAACCGAGGAGGAGGAGGGTTGAGCAGCTGACTTTGACCCAAGAAAGATTGATTGTAAGGAGTAGCAGAGTTGATGGAGAGGGTTTAGGCCAGTGGAAAATGACACAATTGTTTTACAAGATGAACATTAGGAATGAAATGTAAAAATTAACCATTTGAGTTTATAATCAGAAACAAAATAAAAATAAAAGAAAATAACCTCAAATGGAAGAAATCATTTTAAAAAGAAAAAAACAAACTTGCTAACTCCAAAACACCACCTTCACATTTGAATTCAACCAGATAAAGGCAAACGGCGTTAGTCGTTGCATTTTACGAGCTGGTAACACGATCTATCCGCCCGATGGCCATATTGGCCCACTAAGCCCTAGTCGGGGCACATTATTTATCAGGCCCACCAGCCGTCAGGATAAAAATGTGCTGCAGAAAAATATATAAAAACAGCCCCCAATCCGTACTTGATGCAAACGTTCGAGAGCCTACAAAGAGCAAACTAATAAAGTTTACTTTATTATTCCGCCACATTGCTATATAGTCGCGCTTTTTCGCGAGATAAGCCGTCAACGGTCGGAGAGCAAAAGTATACTAGCGTGAGACGACATCCAACGGCGTGTGGTGATAGAGGAGTTCAGAGGGAAGGATGCTCGACGAAGCAAAAGGGGTGTACGCCATGTTGGTTAGGAGGTTCGTGGGGTGAAAGAAAAATATTTCACTTCACCTTATCCATGTGTACGAGCAGCACGACACACCGATAAGGATCAGGCGGGTGACCGAAAAATACCCAAAAAAAACCCAACCCCATAAACCACCAACAGAAACACCCGCTCACCACTCCCCCTTGCCACCACCAGGATGGATACCGATGTGGTTAAAAATCAATTTCCGCTCCATCGGCACCCGATGATAATCGCTTGTGGCGGGCGATACGCAAATGTACGCTGGATTTCGCCACGGTTCGGTTTAGTTCGTCTGAAAAATCTTCTCTTTTTGTTTGCCAGCCTTGCAAAGTGTCCGTTAAGCCCGTGCCCCTCACCTAACCACCCCGCCGTCCCTTCGGATCGGATGTTGCTCAAGGCTCGATTTCGAGCTTCATCCGGCGGAAAATTGACTGTCGGAATGGCAAAAACAGAACAAGGTAGAGGAAGGACGCCTTTTTAAAATCTTCAAATCACGTTTCAATCAGAACGCACTGCGTGGAGATAAAAATATATTTTATTAGGGCGCCGGATTGAAACCGGAAAAACTGGTAATGATTGTTACGAAACACTGTTTTAACTATCATTTCCCTCCAGCATTGAACCAGGAAGTTGCAGATAAAACGTCTGTACACCAAAGACTAAGTAATGCATCCATTCGAGTGCATTTATCGGGAATAAAAATATCAATGCAATAACCACCAATAAAATACTGATTATATTTACCCGCAACTTTTAAAGCTGATAGAGCACCAAATAAAGATGCAAACTTTACGTATATCCCAACATTAAAGATCACTACGAGGAGATAAGTTGCTGTTGCCTGTAAACCGTTGCCCTCATCCTTGACGATGACTTTAATCCGGGTTATGCACCGTATTTGCTGTTTTTCTTTGCTCCCACGATAAAGTGGAACTCGAGTACCTTTTTGCTCTGCCGCTAATCGACGAGAACCTCTCGCGGCTTGTCGCATAAAATGCACCACCAACGTCAACACAATGGCCTCGGCGACGCAATCGAAGCGGATCGATCCGCGGGATTAATTGCACCCGCTAAGTGCATTTCTCTGTACCGAACCGACCAAGGTATGCTGCAACCGCCGCCAACTATTTCCGCGATTTCCCTGACCCGAGCGAAACATGTCGTTACGTCGGTACAAACCGTCGCAGTTTCTTGCCGTTGGGAGAAAATTAACCGTAACATTATGCAGCTCCGGGAAACTCCAGTGGTGTTCGAGGGGTGCTGAGTCAGAAGTACACTATGTTAAGTTTTCCATCCACGACCTTTGTGGAAACAAAACACTTGATGGCATCGTGAAAACAGGGTAAGTATGGCTCGTGTTCCAACAGGAGGAAAACATAGCCGTTTTCTTACACTCTTTCGACCAAACGAAATCGTGTGAACTGCATGCAACAAATAAAACGATTAAACGATCATTTAGGTTTACTATTGTAAAGTGCCTGAAGCTAATACATAAAGAGTCTAGGATAATTTAAAAATTAGAAGAGAAGAATTAAAATAACATTCTGTTTAGAGACAAATTGTCACCTATTTGGTATAAATTAAAAGTATTACCACTGACCATTTCCTTTCACCGTCGCAATTGTTTATGTAACAAGCAATCCATTTCAATTTCTCAGCGCGGTTATTTCGTTCCACATCAGTGGAAAACGGCATTTGGGTTGGGTTCCACCAGGAAATAAAGGCACGTTGACAAGCCATCGTCATCCTTCACCGATAATTGCTACCGATCGATCATTTTCATCCTCACCGCACTCCGGACCGAGGCTGACAAGTTCCAATCATAACTTCTCCCCGGCTGAAGATAGACCATTATAAATGGTCACGAATTGGAGACCAATCGATCCCGAACAGCGAGAAAAGGAAAAAGTGACCACAACAATTGCACAGTCGTGCATTCTTTCGTGCGCTTCAGCGTAGTAATGTTTCTTGCTTGTTTTTATCGGCGCAGATTTTACCCCAATCGAATCGGGTTCGGTCCTAGAGTGGTCACTAAAGCATGCGAGCTCGGAAAAGACTTTCACTGTGCTAAAGTGCAAACCCGAGGAGAAATAATCTTTACCCTCCGCCTTTTGCAACGGTTAAGACGTTTCCATTTTGCACGCGATCTTGAGAGCAAAAGAAACTCAATCAAATCAAATCGTGCTCGGTTTCGCTCAGTGTTCGTGGGAGGAAAGTTTAAAATGTCAAAGGGTTTCACATGCTTTACGATCGTTACACGGAGAAATATGATCTTTTGGGAATTGAAATAGTTTTTGCAATGTGCACTAAACATCAAACATTAAACCTACTCCCGACTCTACTGGAACTCTCAAACATTGGCTATCGTTTTCAAGAATCCTCTTGAGGTATAGCAAAAGAAAGCACAGAAAAGTAGAAGCACAAAACGGGCCAACCTACTTCAGGGCAAATGAAGTTGAACATGTCTCCAAAGTCGAACAAAACTTTTCTTTACTACCGTTGTGAAATAACCCCCTTACCCTACGTCAAAGTTCCTCCCCTCTTTCATTATCTTCAAATGAAAGTATGTACATGTGCTCCTTGGCCAGTTTACATGCTCGGTTTTTATAACATTCGATTTGCGCATCGGGGATGCCTGCGGAAAGCTGGCGGATCTGACGAGAAGAATTACAACGACACTTTTTTATGATCCACCGGATAACTAGACGGGACGGCACGGGCCTTCGTGCTCGGCTGTATTCGTTTCCCTTTTCTAGTTCTGCCCCAAGCCTGCGTAGCAGGAAAATGAAACATGGTGCCCCGATGTTGGGCCGTGTCCTCCTCGGTTTTCGCATTGCAGAAAACATGAGCGGTTACAAGACGAACCGATGTTGTCCGTGTTTGTTTGAATGTTTTACCGTTGTGCCTTTCGGTGCAGTATGTTGACGTGGACAGCATTACGGTGGTGTCCACCTTGGTTTGGTGTGACTCGTGAAGTATAACTGAAGTTTAAAGTTATTAAATTTAATTGAGGCACTTAAACTGCATCTTTCATGTTTCATATTACGACTATAATACCAATACGAGAAACATTAAACACATTCGATTGAACGAGATAAAGAGATCAAAAAAGATAATCTTTACAATCACAGGAAGATGTAAAACTCGACCATTCAAACGAACAATGAGCCTGTCAGAAGCTAACAAATTACCACATTTTTTAAAGAAAAAAAAACAAATCTTCAACCACAACACAAACAAACCGACAAACAACGAACGCTGGAAACCGTATCATCCAATCGCTCGTCGTGCGCCAACGAATGGTGTTCCGAAAACAAAAGGCCGAAAAATCCCACGGACTAATCATCGCGCCTGTCGTGGCATCGCCGGAAGTACTAAAGTAAAAACAAAAAACAAAAAGAAGAAGCTTTTTGGCAGAAGAGTGGTCCCATTTTGCGTCACGCTGACCGACACTATCTCGCGTCCATCGAGACGAAGGTCTCGTGCCAGCGTTTCGTTTCGGCGGCCGCAATTTTAAACGACGTCGGAAGGTCATTACAGAAGTTTTTGGTTGAATTATCGGTTGGAACAATGTTGGACGGACAAAACGATGTACAACTGAACTCCAAGAGTTTATCCAAAAGTTAACCAAGAGATCAAGAAAGACTTTTTTTTAATGTGCGAAAAAGCGCTACACACAAAGAACGGTTATCGTCAATGTTTTTCGAACGGACGAACAAAATCAGATCCAGTGAAATTATTGAACATTTCCAATCGCATTGTTGGCGCAGTTGGAGTTGGAAACATCGATTACATGGGAAAGTTTTTCCTGAACTATACGTGATAAAATCTTCTGACAATTTAAAAGCTACAAAAACCCCATTCGTCTTCATTTTCTGATTCCAACTTGCCGGAAACGTCATCGCCGATCGGAAAAGAGGAGGGGATACATAATTTGTCAAAAAATCTGTAACAAAAATCTACTTCCCACCAGTGGAATGCGCCAACCCTGGTGTAGCATTCTTTCGAGTGAGGGAGGGAAAAAGCTGTCGACAAGCAAACAATACGCATCAACGAACACAGTTGTCCAGCCAGGGCCAGCCGGTGATCAACGGCAGAAGATTGATGAAGAAAATCCAAAGCATTGCAGAAGGCGCGGGGAAGGCACTTTTCGTTAAGTTGCGGCGACACATGGTACACGCTTTATCTCCTCACATTGCGCCAGACGGAGCGCAATTCACCACCCAACCAACCAAGATGCTGCTTTTGGGACGGCAAAACACGAGAGACGAAGAAAACTTTTTGGGGAATGAAAAGAAGCAAAGAGTATCTAGAAATCATGCGAACCATGTGGCGAAGGGGAAACAAAAACAATCTTATCTATCGCTCGATGGAGGTTGGTGGAAAAACCGAGTGACGCAAACAGCTGGCGCGACTGACTTGTGAATGGGTTTTGGTGTGAGTGTTTCGGGGAAGCAAGGGACAGCGCTTTTCGCCAAGGAAACGAAATCCCCATCAAAAGATGTGGCCAACACCATTGCAGACAGCGATTATAAAGCAATGGCGGTTTAAAAACGGAACGGCAAGACGAAAAAAAAGGTAAACTCTGGACACAAAGTTTCAGCACAGAAAGATACAAACTTTAACATTATAAAAAAGGAAAGGAAAACTACTCTGTAGAGGAGAAAAAATTGGAGAGCGAGTAAAATGCGAAAGAATGGACTGTTTCGTGTGATGCAAAGGGTAGCAAAGCATAACACCGCCCAACAAAGACAAAGATCGGACCGCGTACCGCCGCACCGAAAAACGCAAACGAAACCGAAACGCGCGGTCAAAGCGCAGAATCGAAAGACAGCAACGAGCGGTATGGCGACGAACCCCACAAATTCTGCCTGCCATTTTGCTCTCTCTTTTTCTCGTTTTTAATTCTCTCGCTCTGACTTTTGGCAGCCAGCAAAAAAATCACAATATTTTCTACCCGCCCCCAGGTTCCGCCGGGCGATTTTTATCATCCTTCAGCGTCGCTCCAATGCCGGTTGGGGCTAGTCTGTTAGTAGTTGTGCCAGCTACAACCAGAAATGGGGTGGACAAAAACACTACGAGAGACGGAGTTGGTTGGAGGTAAAACGGATAACAACCTCCACCCCATCCTTCCACCCCGTCCGGTGCGATGGTAGCCCGAGTGCATCCGGTCGAGACGGTTTTGTTGTCCGTCGCGGACTTCCTTTTCCACTCCGCGCTGGGGTGTGTCACGCCTCTCCGCAACACACAATCAATGAACCCCGAGGGTTTGCGCGGTGAATGAGAATTCTGCGAAGCAAAACACCGATGGGTGAGAGATTGCGCCAGGCTTGCCGGATGATGTACGACCCTGGGAGGGGGGGGAGGCACTCGTAAACAAAAAGGGAAAAAGATTTTCGACTCGTTTTGTTTGTGGCAAAAAAGACAAGCGAAATACATCATACTGCACTAATTATTTGCCCCAGTGCAAAAAGTAGGTCTTCCCCAGAGAAGTCCCCATTCCAATATTTAAAATAAATTGTACCACATTAAAATTATCAAAAACTAAAATGGGCAAATTGTAATTACATTAATTTTGCAAACGTTTGTTTCACAATAGTGGCAAATATCACACAACTGCGCTTCGGTTCTGTTGTCACCCCTATTTTTTGGGGGCACCTTATCGCAGCATCCGAAACGAGTTCGCGATGTGTCTCGCGTCTAGACAGACCCGATAGGATAACGTTGACAAGCACGAGCAAAAACAACAGACAGGAAGCGACGAGACAGAAAACAGAGCAGAAGTCGAAACCCCCCCCCCCGTGTGGAGCTTTCGAGATCGAGATCGAACAGGATTGGTGTCCAATATTTCGATTCGGCTTATCGGCTTTATTGGTTTCGGTTTCGGGCGTGGGTCTTTTTCAAACCTAACCTTTATCGGGCGTCCCAACGGGTTTTTGTTTTATTTGCTTATTATGCCTGGGTGAGTCCGCGCCGGAACAGTTTTCATCTTCGGCGAAACGCTTCCGAGAAGAGTCTGGCCGACGCATACTGCGAAACTGACTCACCATATGGTGACAGGAACAGCGGGGATTATATTCAGCATATAGCAGGAAAAAAGAACGTATCAGTCTGCGAAGAGACTAAATTATCATTCTACCGGTTTCGGAGAAAACTGATATTTTATTCAACCAATGAGTCACGTAGGAAGTTTTCATCCTTTCTGGAAAAGATGATTTGTGATCTTTTCATTTCATCAAAATCTTCTGTGCTTAACATTTTTAGCATTTTTATTTATGTTCATATAATCACAGGCAAGAAATCAATCTACTAAACGCTCATGGTCTGCTTCGCAAATGATATTTCATTCCAGAAAGCTAACGAGTTTTTGCACACCGAAGGGAAAACCGCTGAAACGTATCATTCGCCCCAGCACATGTACAAACACACACACACACGCACAGAGACACAAATACAGATATACACACGTCCAATCAATTCCCTATCAAACCGTTGTTCCGGCTTCGAGAGCGAATTCCGCTTCACGTCGGCGGAAATGATTGAATTCTTAAAACTCCCAATCAAATCATGTCTAATCAAATTAAACTCGGTGACTCGTTCGTTGTTGGCCGTTCGTTCGTTCGTTTGTTCGCTCGTTCGAGTGTTCAGGCGCATGTGAGTGAAAAACGTGAGGTATATTTTTATCCCTTTCCACTTTCCATCCATCCTCTTCGTACCGAGGAAAAACCCTGGTGTATGTACTCCAGCAGAGTGTGTGGCTCTAATCAACACGCGGTTCTCTCGATTGCTGTTTGCGCGTGTTTTACCTGCCATGATGGAAACCCAGGCCAAGCGAGTAGCACTCTCGCTCTGGAGGAGACACTTTTCCGAAACGAGTGTTTGAAGCGCTTCGCAAGTGTTTTTCCGCTTGCACCGGTGTTTCCACTCATCCAGGCGGCAGGATTTGCGGGCTTCAGAAAGCGACAGAACAATTTATTATGTTTCCAAAGACCAACACCATGATGAGACTGATCGTGGTGAGACCGCGACGAGGTAGGGAGTAAAAAGGAACTCAAAGTAAACACAAAGCGTTGGCGTTAAATCCGCCAGTAAGGAGGTTGACAAGCTCGTACGGGAAAACCTCCAACTCCAGAGGCTTTCTTTAAAGATCCTTCCCTTTTAGAAACTCTTCCAAAAGCGTCCTTTTTCTCTTCCTTCGCTTCCTGTTGCTCTATTGAACCGGTAAAGGAAGGTGGAGCACACAAGTTCAACTAAAGTTCGACACATGATACACTTTTGCGATGAATTATGCTCGTGAATTACCGCCGCTTATTTGTAGCTCTTTTTCGTTTGCTCTCGGGTTTCGCACGGTTTCCGGTCGAAGGCATCGATGGATGGAGATTCATCAGCATCGAGATTAGCATGTAAATAAAATCATCATTAATAACCATTGTGCCACCATCAATAAGGCGTAAGGAGGCGATAATACTTTCCAGCCGTAACGAGCCATTTGCATCAAGGATGTTTATCACTTGGGGAAGTATTTTTCCCGCTTTCTGTTCGATTCAACCGAAACGGATAAATAATGAACCATATTTTATTGCTAGATGCAGGGTTTGTGATACGTGGGGAATAACCCAATCAAGAGGACTTCACACTCCACCACGGACTTGGGTATTAATCAGTCCGCGAAGTAGTCACTCCATGCCCTGAGAACGAGTTGATATTCTCATCCTTCATCTGCCATCCGGGGCGAATGTCTACCGATCGTCACTTTTGCGGTCGCTCGAACACAAACGAGCAAAGCGCAGCATCGCGATTCAGCGAATAAAGCGGTGACCTCGCGGCAAACCGTTAACTCCTACGCCATCGCGGTCCGGCTGTGTGACTCTCTTTCACCACCGATGGCCTTTACAGCGACGCACCCAGTTCGGGAGTGGCGCAGACACCGATTTCCACCCAACCAACCCCCTCACAGTCCAGCCATTTGCAATTTGCGCCCTCGAGAGATAATTCATCTCGTATTTGCGAATCGACCGCGTTCGTTCGTCCGCGAGTTCCTATCTTTCCGAGCAGGCGTGTGCGTGTTTGTGTGTGTGTGTGCGTGTTTGTGTGTGTGTGTGCGTGTTTGTGTGTGTGTGTGCTTTTATGCTGGCGGCGACACGCACCCCAAACCCAACACACGCGCTGTTGTTGGTGCCTACGTGTGTTTCATTTCCACCCGATCTCGTATCTCGTGCGGACACAAGGAAGCGGTCGTATCGTACAGTCATCGTGCATTTACTCGTCAATACCATACACAAGGTGAGTTAATCACTTTTTATGCGCCACCAGCACCCTCTTCACCCCTCCTTCGCGAACCGGCACAACCGATGTCGATGATAGTGTCAATCACAACCGAGTCGTGCCGGACCGTTGCGAGCCGTTGGCCACGAAAGCCGGGCGAGTTTGGAGGGACGGCCTGATGTTATTATGAAATCTCCCTCGCTGAGAATCACGCTCGAGGAAAAGGCCAACTCGGTGTGTTAGAGCGCGCGTTGGCATTCATCTACCACGGCTTCTCTGCGGTTCAACCCGATAACAGGCGATTGGGACAGGGTGATAGCATACAACGCAAATCCTTAGGCAGTTACTGAAATTGAAATGGAAGGATTATGTACACGTTTCTGCACACACTAACCATCCATGAGGATGTGTATGTTCTTCATTATTTAACACGCACGCGTTCAGGCGTAGCCTTTATCCATACGACATTCCGAAAATGTCATCGGAAATTAATGGCATATTTGTACTTCAAAGAAAACACCACTCCGTGCCAATATGTAACCGAACTTCAAAGGTGTTTTCAAGTTTTAAGGAACACTTTCCAACGTTTATGTGGCAACACACATCAATGAATCGGTGAGACCGGAAAGAGAAGGACCTCATGAAGGGAAGGAAACCTTGTTTGATAAACTTTAAAATTGTTGTTCAACCAGCATCCATGTAACTGTAGCGACGTACTTGCTCTTAAAGGCACCCACACTCGCTTCGGAAGCGGAGATCGCAGTAAATTTTCCTAGATGCTCCCACCGTGCTCGCAGATAAATCACGCAAAACCGGTTCCGGCAAACCCCCGTCGACGCTGGTGATTGTAATCAATAATAATAATCGATAATTATCGAATGCAGCGCGACGCGCGTGGTGTTGAGAAATGGGTTTTAAAAACAACGTATAATCGCGGGTTGGTTGTTAAACGGTTCACTAAATGGTGGAGTTTTCAACCGACGGCTACTGACGAATGGTTCGGGAAATGCTCGGCGTTGTTTTATGATCGATTTCCGGCGAAAGATTGTTCTTTTTCAAAAGGAACTTATAAGAAACTTTAAAATTATAACGAAATGAATAATGATTTTTTTACCAATACACAGTCGAAATAGATTACCACCTTAAACAGATCTGCATTAAAAACTTGGTGAGGGTAAGCCTGAAATGTAGGCTAAACCATTAAGAGAGCAGATACCAGGAAATTATTTAAAAAACATAACCACAGCCTCACGCTTCCAGATAACGAATTCCGGAAAGCGCGCAAAATTTTTAAACCGAAAATAAAATTAAAAATGAGCCTGAGACATAAAAATCTTCACAATGAGGAAAAGAAACTTGAAAATCAGCAAAAGTACTGCCGGGCAGCAGTTAAAGGCTCCACCAAACGGTATCTGTGTGGTTCGCGCATTTGCTCCAATCTCGCCAAAGCCGACCAGTGCAGCTCGGTCGAACGGCCGTTAAAACCGTTTCGGCAGGAAGTTTGCCATTTATCATACGTTTACTTATCAGTTTTTGACATTTACGAGCGTTGCGGAGCGCTCGAGCTGCGCTCGCTCCGTACACCTTTCTTTTTCGTTGCCCCCGCGAACCAACCGATTCCAGGATGCGGTGGCTTTAAGTCGGCTTCTGCTGTTCCCGCACGATCATTCGAAATGGTCAGAAGAGCTACCAAAAATGCAAACAACCTCCACCCCGGGGGACTTTGGACAATGTTGGACGGACGTGCTCACTGTCGGGCCCTGGCTGGCCAACAAATCAACTTAAATCCATCGAATACTGCCACTGCGTGATTGAGAATTCATAAAAACATGCGATAATAAAGCGACCGAAAGAACGAAAGGAAACGCATATATTATCCGTCGGCCGGGAACCCTTCGATGCACAACGAAATTCGATCTTTTAACGACAAAGGACCCGAGCATTGTGTGTGTGTGTGTGTTCGGTGGACCACCAACGTACGCAAAGGGTCAACTTTGATGACCAACGGCTTCAGGTAGAGCTTGCCAAAATGGTTAAAACGCTCAACTCGCCAAAGTAGCAGATCCTGATTTCCAGTTTCCGAGCGAAGAATAACACGAAACCAAAGTAAGGAGAAACCAGTGCGCAAATCCTTCCACTAAAGATCGGCCATTAAAAGCGCTCAACGCTTCGTTTGGGCATGTGTGTGTCGGCGGAGCTACCTGCGAAAAGCGGTGCTGAAACTTTAAGTCCAAACGAATTTCACGGAAGGATTGAAAACCTCGAAAGCATGCGAAAGACCCACGAAGTACCTCCGCCACTGATGGCAGATATCCTTTCAGCTCTTTTAACAATCCGTAGCAATCTACGAGACGTTTCTAAAAGAGTTAACATGCGACCATTCGCCGACAGCCACGACCCGAAAACTCTACCTGCGCCAAACACAATCCAAGGCTCATCTAAGGTTTTACTGCTAGCAACAACAGCTCCCAAGTCTACCACAGTCGAAAAAGGTTGTAGAACGGTTGTGGCCGCCGCAGCCGGGTCCAGCAACTACCAAAATAACCGGTTGTAAGTGGTGATAATGGTTGCTGCTCTTTCTGTCCACGGCATTTTTCGGGCGTCAAATTGTAGGCTTTTAAAGGTCAGCTATATCTCGACCGACACGTAAGTGAGTTGATAAAGGCGCGTGTGGCTGACTGGGCACGATCGCGGAGCACTTACTGCAGCCTGCAGAGCGCAACCTCGATTGATCGATCGATCAGCGGTGGACAAATTATGCTTATTAAATGAGGATGGTTCATGCTCTACAAGCGAAAATAACAACAACAGCAACTTCAAGGAAGTAACGAGAATTTCCAAAGTGGCCTCCAAAAGTAATTGGGGTACGTCATTATCATATTTCGATAACAGCTTCCGTCTTCAGTTGAATGATTGATTGCTACAAATTACTTCACCTGCAGGAGCTATAATCGAGTTTCGCAGTTTCTTGTGTTGGCAACTTAATCGCCTTATTGAACAGTTATCCTCGGGAAAATCAAACAAAAAGGCTCAATTTGCAAAATTTATTCCCAAAGGAAGCAACAGGAGACGCGCTGAAACTGTATGACGTTCCCAAGCGATAGTCCTAAATCAAAATTCACAACCAAATCCGCTGGTTTCCATTAACTCGCAGTTCACAACTCGATCGTGCAGAGAAATGGAACCTCAAACTCACCTTCCTGGGGTCTGGCGGGGCAAATTATTTCCCATCCATCCCAATCGCATGGCATCGATTTCGTTTGGTCTGACCAAACCCCCTCCCAGACTTTCTTCCCATCCATCCCAGCGACTCCACAAATAACCTTACACAAGCACGCGAAAGGGTAAATCCCAAATCAAAAAAAGCGAACGCTATCGACAACGAACCCGCAGCAACAAAGCACGAGCGTCGGTTAATGGTTCGCTGCTCAAAGCACAAATCGACCAACATCGACCACGACAGTTTCGCCGCCATGAGGGGTGGTCGTGCCGCCTCACCAGTCATGCTTTGGTAATTTGTAATAGTTTTCAGTGCTAATTTCCAATCCAGTGCACCGTCAGCCCGGTTTTTTTTCACCATTTAGCTCCACAGAAGATTGACGACCCTCAGCGATCATGCCTCACTCACTGGGCTCTCGATGGGGACAAACAAATCCGAAGCGAAATACCCAGGAGGACCGAACGGTCGTGTCGCGCGCTCAATCAACCACAGTCTCCAGAAGCGATTTGTCTCCTACCGTGGAGTCGACTTTGTTTGGGTCGGATGTCTTAACTGGAGCCTCAAGAAAGGGTATGCCATGAGTCATACGCCATCGCTCAGTTCAAGTAGGCATCGATCCACGATGGATCGGAGTCCTCCCCACCCAGAGCTCGAGGCGGTAGAGTTCGCCTAATTACTAGACTCACACGCCGAAGGACCGGTTCTCCTCGGAAGCGCCACACACACTCCCAGCGACGCCTAGGCGTACTCGCACCGCTTCCTGCAGCTTAGAAGTAATTTGCCTTCGCCTTCGGATTTGAAGTTACGCGCTGGGTTCGGTCCCCCGGCGTGGGAGTCGAAAATAAACCCGCACGTCCATAAAACACGCTGCAACTGCAACAACGGGGTGAAATCTCTCCCCGCGACACTATACCCCGCCCGCGCCCAAACCCTTGAGAAGTGTGCGTCTCAAGTGGGCGCAGGAAGTAAAGCGTACTCTAACGGCGAAACCCTAACCTCAACCTTCGCGCTTCGCCGTCGTACGTCGAGGTAAAGTAGCGCTGCACAACGCTCGGCCATTACTATCACGCGACCGGACCGGCTGGAAGTATATCAAGCCAGTGTCGCGGAGCACGTACGCAAAAGTAGCGTCTGCGACGGCGAAGCTGCAGTATGTGCAAATATACAACATACCCGGACCCGCGCCGCGCCACACGTTGGCAAATAAATTACACACTCGAGAAGTGAAATGAAATTAGAAGATTTATACTAGCGGTCCTTCTCCCGTTCCGATTCGAGAGGCCACGACAGTCCGCTGGGTTGGTGAACGTAACGGAATACGACGCCAAATAGAGCGAGCGAGCGTGAGTGCGCCAGACTATTTGTGATCGTAATTGATTAGAAAAGTTTCCACTGGAGGTGGACCGTATACCGCATGTTACTTGGGATATGCCAGGGCCCAGGCTACACGGGGATAGAGTTCCGGAAATCACAGATCTCCCCGAGGAGTCGCGGGGGCGACGAGCAGGCGACGCGAAAACCAAAGTTTTCGCGGAAACTCGCAGAAGCGAATTAGTGCAACAGGATGTTAGCAAGGCGGTGGAGGATGATACTCCAAACAACACAAACTGTCTGTTTGCGCTGCCGCTCTTCAAATGTGCCAACCCACTGGAGGAGGTTCCACGAGAGGGAGGCGATAAGTTGTTTTTCTTCCGACAAACGTGGTAGACGTGAGGCGCTGAATGGCGAAGTTAATGTTGACTCAGGTCTTCAGTCAGTTCCTACTGTCTCGGGATGGATGGCGGGGATGGAAAAAAAGGCGAAACGATTCCAGCAAAACCATACCCAAAAGTAAGCGTACACACTCACACACACACGGGCAACATTAGCTACGCTATTTCATCAGCCAGCGCAAATAGTATCGGGAGAAAGTCCTGACATGGTTCCGACGCGGAACCGACCAGAACGTTGACTGACAGCAGCTTATTATTGCGTACACAGCCGTAAAGTGAGCAGTTTACCGTGTCCCGGACGAGGAGGGGATATTTCATTTACCGTCCCCTCCGCCCCACCCCACCCTCCATCCCACTAAGAGCCTCCGAATTCGAACGGAGTGAGGCAGAGATTAAGACTGACTGAATGAGTCAAGAAAGTTGTGGAGACAACAAACGCCGCAGGCTCCTGACTTTACTGTCTGTCACCTCACTGGCGGCCAGAAAACCACAAAGAACACACACACACAAACACACGCACCACGCGTCCGACGGGAGACTCATTTGTCTTATGTGACTTTTCGGTTGGCGTAATCGGTTTTTCTGCAGCCAAATGAAACATCCATCCTTCAATCGACGGAGCACAGCGGGATTTTGCGCGTCGAAATCGAAAATAATAACCCACCCCCCCCCCCCCCCCTCGGGGTGGAGGTGGCTAAGAGGCATCGGACCAGAAGTCCCAATGGACAAACTTTATAGTAATTCATACAGATTTGTTATGTGGGTGGGATGTATTAATGGGTCGAAGTGGTATCGAAGAAGTTCGCCAGAAATCAGAAGCTTCCGATTGAACTTTTCCCATTGATAAGAGTTCGAGAAAACTTAGGACATTCCCGACCCATGAAGCAAAAATTAATAAAATGCACCCCCGCTGGTTCTCGTCGTCGCAAGTCTGAGAAGTTCACAGCTGGTGGAGAGATAAAACTATATTCGCGCGTGCTCTGCCTTTACCCGAAGCGATCGTCGTGCTATATGGATTTTTCCCGGTGGTCTATTTTCGTAGCCAACGGACCAAAGGAAACGTCCAAACTAATCAACCAACAAGTCAATCGTTAGAGGCAGCCGTCGGTTTCTTCTTTCCTTTTTCTCTATTGCACAAATGGTTGCCAACATGTCCTTCATCCTGCTATCCATGTGTTTGCGCTCTACCGTGTGATTTTAGTTGGACAAACTGCATAATGGCATCCCTCAGGCTTAAGAACTCCGAACTGCTGCTACAGGGAAGCAACGGGTCAATATGTAGCATACGTTCCCTTCGGGATTGGCAGGAACCCGGCTGACCTGGTTTCATTCGCTCGCCATTGAAGTGACCAGCCTGACGTCCGTTACGTCAATGTCGGCGACTCAGATCTCCCCACACGCCCCCCACATTGGACCATTTAGATACACATATCCCGGAAATCCAAAAGCCAAACGGTTCGTTGCAAGATGCAATGGATGCCAACTGTTGTTGGCACTAGCCGCCCGTCCTTTTCAGGGTTCGCCCGGGATGAGGCCGCCATTCGCGATAATCGTACCACGATGGACTCGTTTGCGCTTCAAAGTAGCATGAGGAAGACTGCAACCCGTTCAACCCGAAAGAGCTGCGCCGGATTTACCAGGAAAAAAAAACGTGCACCATACGGCTGAAGTTGACTGACGGAAAGGATTGACTTCACCAATTGGGCCTCCGTTAGTCCATCGCGCAAACGGTACTTTTTCGGTGGAGAGCAAAACTATGGAAAAAAAGGACCAACACCTGCACGAGTTGAATCTGCATCGATAGTTTGTGTTCGGATCCGTGCGATAATGCAGTAACGAAACCGTGCACTTCCATAGGCAACATCATGGCGCAACTTTTGGCGTTGTGGAAAAAAGTTATTCCTTTCGCAGCGAAACAGCAAAACCCAAACAACGGCCCGATTCTACTCCAGAATGTGTATAAGCCGGTGCTAAAATAGCGCATCGGTCTCATCGGAGCATGCAATCCTTGATGCATCGAAACCCCGCCCGCTCTGGCGAACGTGTGTTTCATTTGCGTTACACCGGTTACGCCAAGGCATAAATCCTTTCTCCCGTTCCCTTCCTCTCGGGGTGGATTTCTGCTCCCGAGAAAACTGAAATGCCGGCAGATATTTCCCTGCACCATGTGCGCTACACGTAAAAACTAGGCCATAAAAACGCTAACAACGCGTTGGAATTATTTGCTCGGGAGCTCTGAAAAAGTGTTTGCAAATGTCCAATTTTTACACGAACGACCACCAGCACACACGGGCGAACCGTTTCCATGTGACAACTCGACTATGTTTTACACCTACTTGCCACGAACAAACGATCGATCCCTTACTCCAGTTTTTGTTTTTTAGTTCCTTAACTGCCTGCCCACCTCACGTGTTTGTCCTGTCAGTCAGTCAGTCTTCCCTGGTGGAATCAGAAATGGTCTTGTTCTACGATTCGTGCACATGTGTGCAGCTGCAGGTTGTTACGGTTTACTGCGTTGCGCAGGTTCTCGATGCCGTTAACGATGCGGCGGATCGTTTAGTTTGAGGGCATTACCATTTTTTTATCGCCTATTCCCTTGCAACCCTACGCCGGTATGCTTTGCAAGGGCCATTTTCATCAATCACTGCCGCACGATGCTTTCGTCCTCGATGCAAAACCATGTGAAGTTGGCAAGGTTTCACTTCTTGGTAGAACTCCGTGTAACACTGCACCTTCTCATAGGGGTAACATCGTTGAAAGGATCCCTTCCAAACATGCCGATAGTCCCATCAATCATGGACCAGATGGGCGACCGTTTGGTAGGACTTTGTGTCTTATCGTCCCACATTTCCATTCGACACAAGTTCAGAGTTTAGTTAAGAGAAATGCACACACCAACTTTTGAACCAACTCCCGGAATATCCTTAAACTCCTAAAGTTCAACGAATTTTAGAACGCTCCAAACTAGTTTGAGGTAAGAGTGTCCTCGAATCTCATCAGCATTTGAGAAGGCACAAATATGAAATTCTGTTAAAACCGCCTCCAGGAAGATCCCTGGCAACACCGGGTAAATTCTTAATTTACCAAAACTAGACCATATTCAACCTCAACCTTAGACATCCTCAACCTAGGTTGAAGACAAGGTCCCTTCGAATCTCATCATTATTATAACTTGAAGTGGATTAAACTTCTACTGAAGTTGAATACAGTCCCATCTAGGAAGATCCCTAACAACTTCTGGTACGTCCTATATCTTGAAGCCATATTTCGGGTGAAACCAATTTTTCGAAAAATCATGTAATCACCTACCTTAATTGAAAGACAGGTCCATATCCGCTTCGGAAGATCGGGGCACATGTTGCCGGCACTGAAAACATCATCATCATCGTAATCCTCGTCGTCTTCACCGGCCTCGGCGATTCCGTTCACCGGAAGGGCACTTGCTTGATCGTTCTTGCTTTCGCAATCCCCCATCATCATCTGACCATCATCGTCCATTTCGATATCACCGCCACCATCGCCACCGCCACCGCCACCACCACCACCACCGCCGCCACCGGTGTCACTTTCTGTGTCAGCCGGAGGTACCTCCGACACTACCCCGGCATCGTCATCGGTGCAGATAATCTCCACGTTGCACTCGACGATCGGAAGGTGCTGATCCGGCTGGATCTCGGTGGTCTGTTGCTGCTGCAGATGGCCATTGTGGCGATGCGGACGGTGGTGGCGGACGCTGGGATCCGGCTGCTCGCGGAAGTTCACCGTCGACTCCGGCAGATCGCAGTCCCGGATCGTGGTCAGGCACAGGCGGCACAGGGTGTAGAACTTTGGCGGTACATTACACATGTTGGCGGACACACTGCTCATCACGCTCCGCTGTTGTATGATGCGTGTGTTTGTGTGTATGTGTTGTGGGTGTGTGTGTGTGTGTGTATGTATGCTTTCTGTCGTGTAGGTGTGTAGGTAGATTCCACCTCGCTGGACACACTCTCCCTTTCCGTTCACTCACATCCACTTGCCTCCTGCGGATCGGCTAGAGCTTCGGACACCCGGAGGGTTAACACTATCCTTTACGCTGCCACAATTGGGGGTAAGTGTGAGCACACTGCTGTTACATTGGCCGTTTCCGCTACCGGCTGCGAACGCAAGGCGCCGTTGCGTGGAGCGACACATGCGTGGAACCGACGCACCAATTCTTCGACTTCGATTACTTTAATTTTTCTATCTCATAAAACCTCCGGTAAGGATTCGGACGATCAGACACTCACGTGCATTCGAGCGACGGGTACACACACACACTTTGCTGGACGAATTAACTGAACGAAAAATAAAACACACGACACCGGGACAAACATCGGACCGCACACTTCCACACGCAACTAAGAACACTTGCTTCCGGTACAACACACTGTTTTCCACTTCATCGGCACTGAGTAGCGGCCTACTGAGCCTTTTTTCCGTGTAGGTGTAAATTCAAGTATTTCTCTGTAAAAGTGTAAAAGTGTGAACATTATTATCCGGTTCTGCTTCATCCGCTCAAATTTCCCAATTCTATGACGCGTGAAAATGTACGCAATCGTAACGATAAAAGTCAAAGCTCGTTCGATATCCGATTGCCGATTGGAAAACTTTTCCACACTAAACTAGGAGCTCCTAGTCCCACGCATCACGAACTTCCCGGGGCACGAACAACACGATCAGCTCATGTAAACAATTGCATCGTCAGGACATAAAACACTCCCAAACACGAACTAATCATTCCAAAACTACTATCCAAAGGCGGCGGGCGCATCAACTGTTTCATAGGAGATAAATCTTTCCGTGCCAATCATTTTAAACAACACTTTCGCTTCGAATATCCAACCCCCCCGGCCACCCGTTTTCCGCACACGGGAAAAGTGGTTTCGTTTAATACCGCGAGCTCGCCTTTCATTGGGCTCAAAGGCATCAAGAGATGAAACCGATATCCTTGTGTCGAACTCGTGTGTGTGTGTGTGTGTGGGTGTGTCTATCTGTGTGAATGTAAAGTTTGCACAAACGGGTGGATTTAATTAAATTTGCTACATCTCGTAAAACTGAACAATTGAGGCCTGCGGCACACGCGAGAGCGAGCGAGGAAAATGGATGGGAAAGCAACCCTTGGCGGCGTCAAAGGCACTACTGGAATCTTGATATCCTGGTTTAGTCCTTGTGTTGTGTCCTCCCGACCAACGGGGCTGCCGTTGATGGCGGTTTTACTGGTTGTGTTGTCGTGTCGTCTGGCCAACTTTAGATGATAAGACCGCAACAACGGGTTGGGTATGATCTGGAAGAGAGAAATAAAAGAAAAGGCAATTAGTTTGTTGAAAGGTTTACTTAATTAATCGAAATTGATCTTGCTGACACCATTTGTAAATCATTTAAAAGAATCCTTTACGCAGGATTTAGTTCTTTCTGCCTACTTTTCTACTCTTTCTTGCATTAGATTGTTAAATCAGTTGTTAAATGTTTTTAATATTTTAAAGCAACAACTTCTTAATTAGGATTCCAACAACCAAATGAATCGCGCTTTGTTGTTCTTAAATAAATTATCCTTCCGCCACTCTTTTCTATGCTCGGGAAAGGGCAGGTTAAATTTAATTCAACATATGATTCTTTTCCCGTCTTTTGCCTCCTTCGAACGATACAACGACGTGCGTCTCTGTAGTAATGGTCGCTGTCGTCGAAGGTATCCGTGAGCACGGAGCGTTTATTTTATTGTTATTATATACATTTACACGTCCGTTCCGTTTCCCTACGCGAAGGGCTTCGCAGCATTTAAAAATCCAATCCATGAATTGCTGTCTCATGGCCTCTCGAGATTTTTTGATTGATTCCACCTTCCACTTTTTCGTTTTGTTGTTTCCTCCACATACGATTCCGGCATTCTTTCCCCCGCATTCGAGCATACCAAGAAGTGCCACCCTGTTACCCAACCCCAAAGACGGTCCCCCCGCATCCCCAACCGTCGTTGGATCAAACATTCCCCGCGCTGTTTCCTCCCCACTGTCTTGTCTTCATTCATATCGTATCGCTTGGGGTTTACATGTGTGTACGTGAAACATTACTAAAGCGTTTTATTTTCTCTTCATTTGTTGTTATCTTAAGCGATGTTGCTCGCGGTCTCCCTCCATTTAGGGAAACCCTCCCCTTTCCATTCTTGCAACCCACCACAAACCAATTCCAAAACCAAAGGATGCGGACGGTGTGGAGGGAAAACGAAAAGGGAAAAATGGAAAAACAATCCCGGAATGATACGGGAAGATTTGTGTTCGTATTGCGTTTCATTACGGAACAGTTGGTATCCGCCACGGATTACCTTTTGTTGGTCGTTTTTTTTGTTTTCTTTATTTTGTTTTTTATTTGTCGTCATTTTTGCTTTCACATAATGCATTCGGTGTAGTGAAGGAAAAGACGGCAGCTTCCCCCATTTGCGCCGGCGACAGACAGATGACGTAAATTCTTGAGGAACGACGTCAACAACCACAACAACAAGGGAAACACAAAAACCACAAGAAAACACAAGAATCACCCAGCGAGGCTTGACGGTGGAGTATGTTGTTTCGATTACATTGACATTCCGGATTCTGGAGTTTTTTAACTCATTCATGGACCGGAGAAAGATGGAAGAAACTTCCCGGCAAGACGTGGAAAGGAAATGATAAACTCAATTGAAAAGGAGTTTTCTGTTGTGAAACAATGTCTGGTATGTAAATGAGGAACAATATTTGTCGATGGTTAAGGATTGTTCGCGAAACGCCGCATTGATTGTAATGTCGGCATTTCACCCGGTTTTAAAGTGATTGAAAAATTGTAAAACCGCTTCTTGACATTGTTTCCGCCGCCAACAAACGTTACTGCTTGAATAAACTTGATCGCTGCATTATTAAAAAGATCGCCGAAAGAAAGTAAACCCAGAAAGGATTACACTGAAGGCTGCAATGAGTTTGAAATTTGCCCGAATGGGCGCAAATATAAAATTTTATCGCCGCTCATTCTCTCCACCTAAAGATAAATAAAAACCTCTTCGCCCTTGTTTTGGCAAGTCGCAGGCAACGTTCCGTCCGAACCATCGGGCCCAAATCGACGTTACTTCTACCCTTAAACAACAATTTCGCGCCGCTCCCTTCGGCCGAAACGGAATGGTTTCGTCCTTGAAAGCAACGTCAAGAGAAAAAAAGGAAGAGCAACAGGAAGGAGCCCCTTTATCGGCAGGGAAGAAACGAACGACGAGGTGCAGGAGAGTGAAGAAAATAAAAACACAACTAATGCCCATTCTTATCAACCGATCACGCTGGCTGTGGCACACACAAACGTACAAACATCAAGATATTGTACCGGACGGGAGGCAGCGAGACAAAGACGGACCCTGCCAAAGAGGGCTATGATGTGTTGCCGTTCGGAAATGCTTCTCCAGGTACACATAACATCCGAGCACGAGGGGAAAAAGGTGAACTAATTCCCCGTCTTATGCTACCCACCCTTCGACCCCTCGATCCCTCTCCCTCTCCCTCTCTCTCTTTCTCTCCCTTCGATCGGGTCGTGCCGTCCGGCTTCGTGTCCTTTTGCCCCTCCTGCCCGCCTAGTCTCGCTC
>KE525396.1:218502-242830 GCA_000441895.2 Anopheles sinensis
GTTTTCCATTTTTATTGTACGCCACGTTCCTCCACTGCCGTGTGCCCTTTCCGGATTTCTTTCCTCGGCACGACGACGATGGCCACGACTGCCGATGCTGATTTCGAATGTTTCGATACCGAAAGGAGCGGACAAGAGCGGCTCGAGAGCCTATGGCTTCCTTCTTATCGTTGTTGCCCCCTTAACGAAGGACCCTCGAGGTTGTGTTCTTGGGCCACTGCCGGTTGTGTGCGTGCGCGGGTATGTGATTCCTTTTCGGGTGTCTTTCGTTATTTTCCTGCACCTCAGAAAGCACATGCTTAAGAAGGATTGAAGGCTCGTTATCCTGACAATACACGCACGCACACACGCAACTGGCCGCACACGTTCACAATCAACTGATCCATCGCACAAAAGGGTCCTCCGCTTATTGGCTTATTCTTTTCCTTTTATCGAGCGAAAATACGCCGTAATTTCGAAAGCAAACGGTAGTGGAAAATCAATTGATCGATGAAAGCAAAACTAATCACCGTACATTACGTTAAACACAGTTAATTATAGCCGATGTAAGAAAGTGATAAGAAAATTACTTAAAAAACACACCTTACGACTCTTTAAACGGCCCTTTAAACAAACTGCAAGCTTTAGTGGCTTTCTCAAGAATGCTGTTCGAAAGTCGCGTGCCCACAAAACAAACATACGTTCATTATCACTGCACAACAATCACTGGCTCTCGGGACGGATGCACGGCCGTGTTCGATAATTCCCACTTCATCGATGATTGCATTTATCTCTCGTACCACTCGGATTTCACCAGAATCAGTTTGCTCCTCGTTTTGTTCTGTTTATTTGAATAACAGCGTTAGTACAATCTCCGCGAAGGATGACGTTCGGAAACAACACCAACACGTAAAACAATGGAAAGGTACAGGAGAGAAAAAAAAGAACAACAGGAGCCAATCTGTCAAACGAATAATCCGCGAACGAACGAACCGAACGAAACACCAACACCACCGGGCGACCGGTTTCGAGGAACTGACAGTGCGCCACTTGGTATCTCGATATCAGAGCGAAAAAGGTTTGTTGTGTAGCAGCAGCAGCAGCAGCAGCCGGCAAACACACATACACAGGGAGAAAAACCCTATGCGCGCGGAGATGAAGGGAGCGAAGGGCACACAGACGTTTGGCCCCAACACAAACGCCACCAGACACGACACAATTCGACAGAGAGAGAGAGAAAGAAAGAGCGATAGAGAGACAGAAAGGATGGAGAGACGAGAAAACACGGTATCGTCGCGATATCGTAATCCGGTCCTTCTGTCCGCGGGTTCGTGCTAGTGAGTGCGAGCAGGACAGGGCGACCGTGGACCCCGCATGCCTTCTCCCGTTTCCACCCGCAACAAACCGAGACGCGGATTGGGATTCGGTTTTGGGATTCGGATTCGAACGGCGCGCACATGGTGCAGAAGGTATATAGACACACCAACAAGCCGCCACCATCCGTCATCTCGTCATCCAGGAGACCGCCTGCCCGTGCGTTTGTTGTTGTTCGCTTACTTCACTTTCCGCCCTAACCCAACCCTCAGAGCATCCCTCTCACCCCCGCTGCGCCTACAACCCAAATCAGCCGTCGTTGTTCACCTTTGCGCCGCCGTTCAGTTCATCCAAAACCGTGCGGCCATCTAGAGATCTCCCGTGTTGTAGGTTCATTCCGTTCATGCGGATGCTGCGTGCCGTTCGGTTTCGCTCGCTCTCTAAAAATATCCGAACACGGATCGTTATCGGTTAACAGTGCGACGACGGTTGGGAGAGCTCAGGCCTCGGCCTCATCTTTCGCGAACTGCCCCTGCTTGTCTTGTCGCATACTGCACGTTGCTCTCACTTTCATATCTCCACCGTCCTCCCCCCCAACCCGGAAAGGGCCTTTGAAACATGGCATGGACCAACGTTTTGGGGCAATGTGCAATCCATCCACCGTGAGGGAGACCCAACTGCGAAGGAAGGGAACCCGAACCTTTGCCCACACGGTGGCGATTGCGAAAACACAACGCGAGACGACGCCAGGGTCCACAACAACATCAACACCGCGCCAGCGAAGCCGTGCGGGACATGCTGTTTTGATTTCTTTCTTGCGCCCATTAGCTTCTAGCAAGATAAATAAACGCCAACGCAAACTCCGACCGACTACACCGTGCTAGATAAGGGAGATGTGCTGGAAAACGCACTGAGAAACTGATCCGATATGCAACACTGTTTACAAAGCAACATAAGAAAACGGTTTCGCATCGGAACGTCGAGTGCAATCTCAGCATGCTTTTAATGTTTCCAGCATCGGTGCATACACACCTCGAAGCGTGTGTGTGGTGTTCACCCCCACCGGACGTGAGGTGCAATGCAACTACATCTTTATTCCATAGTGGATAAAAATAAAGAACGAAACCCCACACAGACAACGATGATGCACACAAACAGAGTGATTTTGTTTTATCAAAAAGAAGAATAAAGAAGAAATCAATTGACGAACACCGAAACGGAGAGACATAAAAACCTACCGTACCGCAGAACGCCAAGACGGGTGTCTTCAGCATCGAACGCAAACATACACACACACACACACACACACACACACACACACACACACACACAAACACGGTGCATCGCTACTGCACTCGTCCCTCCCAATGCTGGATGAGATTTCCTCTTCTCCGTTCTTCACCTACGCCTACGCAACATTAAAAGGAGAACCCGGTGGAAAGAAGAACCGTGCTACTATTAAGAAAGACAACAACAACAAAAAAAACAATCCTGTGCTGGTGGTGTGCCGATGATGCAGCACGATGCAGTAAAGCGCATCGGGAAGCACACGACGAAAGGGAGAGGACAACATCGAGGCGAGAAAAGGGAACAAAAAATCATCTCTTCAACACGTTTCTTTTTCCAGCTGTAGCTTCTCAGGGGAACTGCACTGCTGAGTTTTGGTGCTTCCTGTCTCTTTTACGAACGTACACAAACCGGACCACACACACACACACACACACAGAGAAGGCGGCAGGGCAGCAGGGTGTGGGGCAGATAAAATTATCCACACGGTAGGAGTGCGCCATATAAGCCGGTTAGTAGCATAAACTTCTTCATTCTTGGGCATACATTGAAAATGGATTAGATTTCTTGAAAACTCCAAACAAGTTAACAGAGAGCAATGCAGAAAATTTTAATTTGAAATAAAAATCATGTAAAATGTAAAAAACTGATCAACTTATGAATTTGTTAGTCAACTGCCACACAAGACTGCTTAATAATAGAAACAGTTCAATGTCGAACACCATAAAATTCGCTTAGTATGAAAAAAAACCTACAGAACACGAGAGTAACGTGGATTATCGTGGAGCAAAAGGTCATAGATAACATAAGATGTTACGGCCTCATCCAATATTCCTACAAACGGGTTGAAGGAGCCGAAGCGTATCGCAAAGTGCCCAAACTAGTGGTCAAAGACGGGAAAGGGAACCATCATGAAAGCTTTTTTGCAATTTAAACAGATTCTTGGGAAAACACTCCATATGTGTCCTTGACCCAAAGCATATTTGCAAATAAGGTCAAGCAATGTTACAATTGGAAGCAATCATTGATTTTAACTATATTTTTTCTTGATGATTTGTGAATTCTATGGTTCAAAACAACATAAGAGTCAGTTGAAAACTATTAAAATTAATATGAGTTAGAAGAAATATCAAACAAATGAAGTTAGCCCAAATGTAAAAGCTATGAAATTCCCAAAGCGAACTATTTCTGCTCATAAAAGTATGCACCACCAAAACCAAACAAACACCACACATAATATATTCAAAAGGCACAACGACCGACCAGAATGGAAAGTAATTCAATCGAAAAATAGAATCACATCGTCGGAACCTGAAATTTGAAGGTGGAGTTCAGGGTGCGGGTCGGGACAAACTTCACAGCACTGTGTGACATTTCACAGCGTACCAAGGGTCTACACCGCAACCCGAGAGTCGCCATGAATCGAGCTCCAAAAACCGAACCACACAGCACCAAGCACCTACTTCTTGGACGCGGTACAGCCAGTGACAGAATCCCGGTTTGCCCAAATACGTTGTTTGGCCTACCCAGTTGTTACCGGACCGGACGAGGTCCGCTGAGAGGAACTTGGGTGAAAACCTTTCGGTCGTCTTTCGCAATTACCCTCTTACCCGTTCCACACAGCCAAAATGGACTAACAGCCAACCTTGATGCCTCCTACACGGTCGGGCCCGAAAAAGTGGCACCGTCTGGAGCTGACACCGAGTCTGGGATCCAACAAAGCACCGGGGGAAAACAATCATCAACACCGGGCTTTCCAGGATTGCATAAAATTTCCTGAACATAAGTCCAATGGAGTGGAAAAATATGGAACGGGAAACAAAAGGAAATAAGAAGTCCAGCCAACTTTCCACAACTTAGAGAACTTGGAAATTGTGTTTTCAGCAATGCAAGTGAAATCCTAATGGATGTGTTTTGGAGCGATTCTGCAGCAATCGGTACCACGACTTACTTTTCTCAGGATTTGCTGCAGAAGATTTGAACTATCCATTGCCTCCCGAGCAACGGGCTGAAGACTTATTTCCCTTGACGCAGAGTGTTTGTTTCTCTTTATCAACATGCATATGCCAATGCGTTCCTTCAGACGAACTTCGGACTATCAGTAGAGAAACCCCGAACTTGGCCAAGAAACTGGCTCCAAGGGAAACCAAACAGACATAAGAATTATCCTGGGGTTCCGAAAGTGATTCTAACATAGGCAAGCCACAACTTACACGTCCAGTTGCAGACGGAACGTGGTGAACCGTTCCGTTTACAGACACTACTACATGTCGGGTTGAAAAGAAGTTCCACCAGAAATGGAAGGTTGCCTTTCGTTCGCAACACACCGGAGTTGCGCTCCTCCTATTTGACATCTGCCAGCCGTACTTCCTTAACCACTGGTTCACGGGTTTCCAGGCACAGTCTAAACATCTTCCAGGATCACCAACACTGCGGTGCACCGTTGTTGACCAGTGCGCCCTTTCCTGCCTCCGTTTCTTTGCTTCGCTTGCTCTCCCTCTCAAACACCCTGCTGTCTTACGGTCTTGCAACGCAGAATCATTCTTATTTGCCAAAGGCTCCTCTGCAAGTTCCTCCACACAATAGCAAGGATCTTGGCACGAGTTCTTCGCATCAGCGAGTCTACTTCATTCGTTCGGTAGAGCAATCTAACTGCTGGACCATCTTCTGCAGCATCTTAATCCCTGTGCTGCTCTCTTTCTCCTGCTGCCATTTGTCACGCTGGCGCGCTGAAGGTGCGGCAGGTATAATATTTACCGCTTCTTGATGGTTCGCTCCCAAAAGGAATCGCTCGAAAGGGAAACTACGGAACAGGCACCGATCGAGCGATACTCAGTGTGAAGCAAATGGAAGGGAAACGAAGCAATCTAACGGCAGGCAAGGCAAACAATGTCATCGTCATATGTGGTCCCGTAGTCCCTGCGTCTTTCTTCTCTTGTTCCTGTATTCCCTTGACACACACACACACACACACACTTACACATGTCCTGACATTGCCCTCGTTGCCCAGTGGTTTCACCCGACAAATGCCATTTATTGATATTGCATTTGAAGCGAATTGAAAACGTCTACCACAAACCACTCACCAAACAGGATAACCTTAATGGGATGTGCAAAACCCGAATCCAAAGTTCAAATAAATTTAAGCAACGCTTGCCTCCTCGGACTTACAAAATCGTCCAATCAAAGAATGAACCAGTTTCCAATTGGAAAATCGATTATTTACGGACCATTTCTAGCACTTCCAGAAGACAAGTGATTTTATTCCTGGAAAGGGAAGGATGTTGCCTGGCCTCGTGGTGAAGTAAGCACAAGGTTACGAAGGCGGTAATAAGAGTTTGAATATTGAAAAAGCGTTCCTAAGGCATACTTTACATTTCATCTCAAGTCATACGGTACAGAATCTTATTTAAACACCAACCGAAGAGTCTTTATTTCTAATTCTGAGAGCTTGCTCATGAAGGTTCATGCTTGGAGTATTCCGAACTGCCATCGCCTACCAGAGACATAGTGTTGCACTGGACATAAGCCAGCTTATCTTCCCGAGGAACAAAACCAAAAACCCAACGTTTCATCCACCGACGCCATTAAAACTAATGGACCCAGTTGGGAGGTTCTGCATTCTTGCACACTATCTCCAAGGGGTAGAGAAATGTCCTTCCGTCGCTCTTGTCGCAATCGCAGCGCATTTGTGTTTTTGCTTGCCGTTTCCTAATATAAATATCAAACACACACGAATTCACATTCCGGTCGACAGTTAAAACTGTAAATTTGCAGAAACTAACTTCAGCCTCGGGAGGCCGAAAACCCCCTCGGTGGGTTTGTCTTATTATTGCCGTATGCCGATTCGTTTGCCTTTGATCGCACTTCGTTGCGCGACGCGGGATTCATTAAATTTTCACGATAAACACGCCACTTCACTTACACGATTGCGTACGGGAGAAAAAGGACTACGCCAGCCGGTTTTTGGCGCTGGGATGAGAAATCCTCGCCTTTTTTCCTGTACGACGGACAGAGTGCGACCACAGAAAGCGACGTTCGGAAGTTCCGCAGTCGATTTGTTGTCGTTGATTCTATGCGGAGACCGAGGAAAAAAGGATACGCCCGGCCAATGTAGGGGATGGGGCAGAATTTTATTATCAAACCAAGGTACGTTCGTGTACGTATACGTACGTTCATTCGTTCGTTCATTCGTTCGTTCCGATCGTCGGTTCTTTTCTTGCCGATTTCCCGATATCCTTGGCTCGACTTTAGAACGTACTGTCTACGCTAAGATAGTTTGCAAAGAGGCAGCAGGGCTAAAATGTGATTTGCTTGGCAGCAGCAGCACACTTACAGCACGTACCATCACAGCTCCTTCCTCCTCCCTCCCTCTCTCCCACGGTTTATCGTCCTTTCTCACGCCGTTGTTGTAGCAATAGTGACACGGTTAGGTTTGGACTTTTTACGATACCATTTCCGAACGCAAATACAACAGAAACACGTCCCCGGTGTTGGTGGCGCATTGCACAAGCACCACCAAAGAGCACCACATTTCACTATGAACCGACCGGACCAAGAAGGAGGAGGACGAGGAGGATGAGGAGGAGGCCTTTTGCCAGCTTCCGCTTGCCTTGGGTTTGGTTGTATTTAGCTGTCTAGTCGTGGAAGCCAGTGTCATCTTCGATAAAATCCCAAAACCTTCTGTATTCTTCTGTACAAAGCCCCGGTGGAAAACCTTATGGTCCAATGGAAGGCAATTTTTTGCACTTCTTCAGCCACTGAAGGAGAAAATGGCTAACGGAAAATTACGTTATTGCCACACAAACGAACAAACGCACATACGAAACACATTGTGGATATGACAATGCAAGTGACTCGCCTTTAGTTTTTCCGCCTCAGTTTTCACCACAAACTGCTCTTAGATGGAAACTATTTAGAAATGTTTGAAGAGATAACTTGACAACTTAAAGGTTAAATGTGCATTTCTCATATTTATGCATATTTCGTCAGTTCTCTTCTTTTTCACCAACTATGTTAGTTATCTCTTGCGGATCTAATGCGCAATACAATTTTCATATCTGCCCCCATAACTATCAGCGGCATCGAATGAAATCAGCGAAACATCAGATAAAAATAATTCATACAGCAACCCATCCGTCATTGGTGAGGAAATTTTTAAGCTAACATTCAAGCTAACCGGCAAAATGCCAATGAATCAGACTCAGGTCGCCTTCAAGACGCTTCGCGGACATTCAAACACAGGACAAACACCGCTGCTTAGAATGGTGCCGCAGGGAAGCAGGTTTTGGGAGGATGCTCACTCTCTTTCTGTTTACAGTTGGTGTGTCGCGCCCCGCGAACTGATAATATCACTGCACACACACGAGCTGTGACTTAAAATAACTTTCATAACCGCAATAATCAGCAGGCCTCAGTGACCGTGCAACGCGGTAATGACTCAGAGGTAGTAGCACATTTCGCAGAAGCGCGACACACAGGCGGACGTCATCCACACATCATTGCTTAGTCAAAACCGGCCGCTAATCACGGATATCAGAAAGTGTGTTTCCCCTTCCCGGCAGGTCAGGTCATCCCAGATGGCGGCGAGACCAGAGATGAACGAAACACCATAATGAACTGCAAGTTCACTAGCTGCGCCCAACGCGATCCTCGAAACCTCGAGATGGCATCATCACCAGCGTCGGACACCACGGGGCAGCTGTTCGGATTCGTTCATCGGTGATTAGGAAATTTCCACCCGATAAGTACGTCATTCGCGGGGTATGCGCTGTTTTTGGTATGCCCGGTGTGGTGATGGCCGCCCAACTCTCTCGCACGTTTCTCCCTACCTCGCGCGAGAAGTACGATCGAGCACACGAAAATCTCGTTGCGTAGCGATCAAATACCGCGGCCAGGCCCTGTACACGTGTGCGTGGATGAAGATCATACACTCGCTGTATCCACTGCACACTGTGCTGCGTTTATGCGAGTTGTGATTTATCTCCGGCATCACGAGCACCGACGAAATCCGTCGACGCCAGCCAGCGAAGCAAGCGCCTGATTATCGTGCGTTTTTAAGGGTAAAGTAAGGGGTTTCTTATGCATCTCGTTCACCTTACACCGTACGCCTTCGTTCCTGTCGAAAGTGACGGACCGATTGGGAAGGGTAACGAAGAGGAAAAAAAACACCCCAAGCATAAATCCAAAGTCGCCTTAAAGCTCGCTCGCATTCGTTCACCCTCGAAACGCGTGGGGACGCGCTTTTGTTTGCCCTGTCGATCGCATCATCACCGCACACCATCATCATCATCAACCCTCATATCGGGCGGGTGGTTGGGTGGTGAACAGAAGAAAAGGGTTTGCCGTCGAGTGACGGATTATGGCTCGATTCTTTTCCTCCAGCCAGGCCTCCAAGCACCACACCACCGACCGAAGCAACAGAGTGATGCGGTCTCACTTCTGCTCCTGCCATCAGGTTCAGGTGAGGAAGCGCGAGAGCAAAAACCGTGATTCGAATCGTACGTTCACCTACGTTCCATTTCATCGACTGAGCACGAGAGAATTGGTTTCCACGGATTCGATTATGGTTCCGTGGTTTTGACGGACTGATAATACCCGGCCGTCACGTTACAGCGAGCTCTTGTTTTGTATTCTGTACCACGATAAATCTGGTGTGGTTACGTAAATGAGAAATTACTCTCCTATCAATATCAAATATTAAAATGTGCCTTTTAATGACCCACATTTTGTATCTTCTCTAAATAACAAAAATCCAGCACATTCAAACGAATCCTTGAGGAGATCATTTATTACACGATCGTAATTGAATCTTTTGACCAACCCTCGAAGCACCCGGGGTTCACTGTGATCATGCCGAGAATGAATTCCACCCGTCTTCCATTTGCGAGTGGGATGTTGATAAAATCGGTGACCGATTACAACACACACCATCAGCGAGAGCGCGCTGATACCGAGCCACACCGGGGAACTGATGGATTTTTTTCGTTTCGCCTCCTTTTTTCTCCTTTTATCGTAATGTGGCAACCGCTGGCTTAATTTTTCAACCTCCAACACTTTGGTCTTCCCCCCACGATCGTACCAAGATCGGGCACGGAGTCAGAATCCGACGCGCGTGGAGCGTTGAAAATAAAACAACCTTTCCTCCCGGCAACCTTTTCTCTTCCTTCCCGCCTTCCCGCGATCTCGCTACCAAATTCATTCCAGTCACGATCGTTGGGAGCGCCAAAGAGCGCATGATCCGCTCGGCGGACGTTGTACTCGCGCACCCATCACCACCACCAACCAAAACACCGCGGCGTCGGCGTGAGTTTCGTGATAGTTTTTTCTTCGAACCCCCGCGATAAACTCGCGAGAAACGTTTCTCGTGCGCTGGATACGGACAAGAAGCAGGCGTACAGTTTCCACCGGAGTTGTTGTGGTGGTATTGGTTGCCAGGGAGAGAACTCCCCCTTCTACCAAAAATTAAAAAAAAATAGCCCCCCGTGCGCAACAAAGAGTGTACAATCACACACTCCCCCGTGGGTTCACTTACGGTCACTAAAAGCCGCGTTCTCGTCACACCGTTTACCCTTTTCCAAACCGCGATATCCGTGTCCTCGATATTGTGTAAACTATCGGGCAAAAGCGTCGTGGTGTTGCCTCCAGCGAAGACCCAACGCAGGAAAGAGAAATAAATACCACGGATCTCGCGGTGATCCAAGGAGTTGCGCAAGCGCACATTACAACGATCGCATTACGGATGATTCCACGATCGAAATGAACCGTAATGAACCTTCCCCCCCGAAGGTATCGAAATAGGACAAACTTTAGGTCCGGTGCGCGTGCTCGAGCCGAGATCCCCGCGAGCCGTTTGGGCCAACGTGCGTTTTAATGCACGTTGTGTGTCTGCGTGGGGGAGAATTATTTTTGGAACGAATCCAACGGATAAAGCAAGCTGGCGCCGCATCATCATCCTGCATGGAGGCATCATCTGGTCCGCTACTACGTGCTACCCTGAACTGCCCGTACGCACATTGACATGCGTGCAACTGCTACAGTGGAAACACTCAAAGTCCCGAAAACTAGAGCACGCAACAAACAAACCCACACACCAGCTGCGAGATGCACCAAAGTTATGATTATTTTAATTTAGTTTACACGCATTACAACATCGTCGAGCGATGGCTGGTTTAATGCCCGTTTATCACAATTGTCCCACACGTGGACTCTCGAACGTGATTAGTCCTAAGTCATTGAATCATTTGGTATCTTACTCGCTGTTTCGCAGCAAAATAACCAGATTTTCAAACCGGCGAAACATGTTTCTGTCTGACCGTCACACCGTAAATGATTATGCAGTCCGAAGGGGTTTCCCGTTGAATCAGAAACGTGAGGCTACGGAGAACGATTGCAAACTGGCATGGTGACTCATGCCGTTGTCCTTCCCGAAAACAGCTGTGACCACGGGGACGCTGTGGCTATCCTATATTTCACGTTCAACCTTTGAAATTGTAAAATCAAATACACCGGAAAACCATACCGCACGCTTTCACGTTATTTCGGTAACCAACATGAAAGATCGATATCGTTCCCAATTCATAATGAATAAACAACCGCGGGTTATCGATTAGCGGCCATCTGATAACTGTAGCGCGGTTAAATTTAGAACGCTCGGTGAACGGAATCTGTAGGAAACGTCCAATACTGAAAGTCTGTACAAGACTTCAGGCTGGCTCATGTAGATTCTTTTTTAAGCATTATTCCGCTTGAACGAACGAGCTTTTCCACCAATGGTATCTATTTACTTCCCATGCCAGGAAGGAAAAAGAGATATTCACTTGCATATTTCATCTCGTTGGAAAATTTCGTTCCAAACATTTGGATAAAAATGGCACAATGAACGAGACAACGAACCAAACGATAAAAGAACACACAAGTGCTTCAGAAACCAGTGTCTGTTGAAACTCACTCGCCTGCATCAAGCTTTTTTCTCCCCTTCCCCCGGATGGTGTCGGTGTTTGTGCCCTTTGACCGTGCCCTGTGAAGCGTGCCGTGCACTGGGAAGGAACGACGACGACGACGACGACGACGTAGACCGACACTGACAAGTTGCAGAGAAAACCGGCGTGGACGTTGATGACCCCAAGAGGGATTGCGCGGCAATGCGTTTATTCGTTTGGTCTCTCTCTTTTTTTACCAATTTAAGCGTTTTCTTTTTGGTTTTCTTTAACTGTTCCAACAGCAGAGTCCATGCAAACAGTTCTACTGGAGCACGACACAGTGAACCCCGGAGATGGATGTCCTTCTGGGAAGTCTTAGCAATCAAACCCCCAGAACATAGAATAACAAACAATAACAATGATCTGAAGGAGTTTTACCCCTAGAGAGCGACAGCGATATCTTTCGCGCTCAATAGATCCGACACTCTAAAGGGGTCGATTGTATAAGAGCCAGAATATTACAAAGTACGGAAGGTGTGCAAAGAATGGGAGTTTGGTTACTGAGAAGAATGTTGGAAGAATGTAAAATTAATCAGATGATTTCTTGATAAAAAGCAGTTAAGAAACTAAGTGAAATCACTGATGTTTATCACACCTAGCTATTTTGGTGAGTACCCAAAAACTGGTACACAGACCAAAAACCACAAACTTTCCAATTGGTATTCGTAGTTTGAAAGTATTTTCGACATCTAAGTGATGCCCTAAGTGATGTCAACCTACTCGTCCATTAACCGAACATGTTTTCAAACAGTAATCCCCCACTTAATAAGTTCACCAATTTAACTCAACTTGCCCGGGAGGCATAACCCGACTCAACCTCCTCCAAAGGAACGGTTTCCAAAAACTTGATTATCCCCAAATTCCTGTTCGTATCAGAAAACTCCAAAAGGCAGGAGATACTATCAATGGATGCGGGATAACAACATCCCTTCATATACACACGTACAAGATCTAGGGCACACTGCAGTGTCTTTATCAATCCCGTTGCCCGCAGGCCTTGTCCCGCCACCGGCAGTTGTGTTTACGGATATAGTTCGCAAGTTCTCTCATCTGAATAATTTGTTTTAATTCTTCGTTCGGCATCTAACCTCCTACTCCTTCACCTACGTTCTATGCTCTATGCTCGGAAAATGAACCCGTACTAGCTTGCGCTTGATCTGCCAGGCCGGGCAAGCATCCTTTCAGCCTTCTACCACATCCCACGCTCTTCTCCTCTTCTCTTGTGTTTCATAAAACGAACTCCGTTCTAGTGCCAGCACTCCGGGACGAAGACAGGTTTGAAAAGTCGTTGCGCAAAAACTTTTCCTAATCACAAACCATTTCCCTCCACTCCCAAATCGCCGTCGAGCCGTGCCGTGCCGTGGCGTTGGCGTCAATGATGAAGCTGATGGTGATTCATAAGGATATCAGTGGCGGTTCGTTCTGCCATCGCCAGCAGCAACAACGGCAGCTCCGGCACGACAAGTTGGCTTTATTGTTGTGCTAACAATGTTCGTTTGCGACTGTTTTTAGGAGTTCGTTCAATTTTTCCTCCCCCCTAGTCCGTGTTTTCCGGACCACACTTTTGTAGTTTGGGGCAGGCCCTTTGGCGCTAGTACCAATTAGCACGCAATGCTGAAACGATGAGTCGTGGGTTCTGCGACGACGACGAGGACGACGACGTTGTGTGCCGCATTTCTCGCACATGACACGAGAAAACAGTGAGAAAAAAGGACCATAAAACAGTATCGAGCACGGAATGTTCGTGGAGGACATACATCAACGGCATGCCAAACCGGGTGGGGTAGTGGGAGGATTGAAAAATACCATATGAAGGGAAGGGGAGGTGGGCAATAGTCATCGCAAGAGGAGGTACCCCAAAAAATTCCGCAGTTTATCGCGGATAATCTCACCTGAAGTGAAGTCATTAACGATTCTGCCTCCGTACGGATACGCACGCACACACACACCTAAACATGCCGGCAACACATGCAAATCGCTCACACATACACAGGTACACGTGGCATCGGAAAACATGCTCATATTTCTGCGGGCTCCTCGGGAATAAAGAGTCGGGGAAAAGAGTCATCTATGAGCCATGATCCATTCGGTTTTGTTGTACAATAACCCCCCCTCTCTAGACGGAGGGAATGTGAGAGAAGAAAAGCAAGGTGGCAACAAAAACAAGAAACCCCCGCGCGAGTAATAAAGCATTTTCTATCGTCTCCCGTGATTTTCGGCACTTACGTCAAACGAAACCATATGGCGCATGTAAAAGGGAGTTTCGGTTTCGATCCATCCACGTTTTCTAGCGTTTCTTCTTCCACACACGGCGTTGTTTTGCTAGCTTTGTCCTGGCCACCGGGGTGGACAGAATGGACAGATGGTTTCGGGATGGAATACCTGCACACATGTGCAACACTCACACCGAGTCCTAGCCACGTTTGGGGATGGATGGGCGAAGTTTATGAGATTCCGTTGGAAGATGTTGGATAGATTTTGATTATGGCTCAGAAGGAATATCCGTTGTCATTTTGGGTGAACCCTTCGATAAAAATAACAATTCACCACAGAGTGGTTATTTGAATGGAGTTATACTCTGTTCATTTCCATTCCAGTAAATAACGGGTAGTATTTTCAGTCAAACTTATACCTCAGTCACCATGTGTTCAAATAGCATTCGCTAGAGTCCGTCCACAAAATGGCAAACATCAACGCCGGCAAACCTCGAGGGAAAAAGCCACTCCGGGAACTCCGACGCAGATAAGATAAGGCTCCCAAGCCAGCGCCGCCAATGGGAACCCTCCGAGGTGACCCCCCGCTCGCATCAGCCAACCAATCCGCACGCCCGGCGTTGTTGTGCGAGTTACCCTACAATCACAACGAGAGAGCGCTGTATGGAGAGCGAAACGCATTCTTATCGGCATCGGCATGGGAATCGTCAGATAGATTCGTTCCGTTCCGCTATAGAAAAAATGATCTCATTCATGAAGTTGCCGCGGCAAAACGAAAAAGGGGAGGCCCCGCGTTTGGGCCCTCTCTCTCTCTTTCCATCCTCTTTCCTTCTTCCACTCTCATATCTCATATTAACACAGCGGGACTCGAACCGCGCAGTTTCTAACTCTCAGCCTAACACGCCAACCGCTAGACTGATATTCTTTGTTGAGAACGATGGGTTAAAAGCGAAATATATATCAAGCCAATTCGATGCTACTGGAGAGTTGAAAGCACTCCACGTGGAGTATACACTCTTCGCTCTCTATGGCATTACGCGCGTAATGCTAAGCGCTGAGCATAAGGCGCGTCGCATTACTCGCTCCGCTGCTGTACGTTGGAGCTGCTCACGCATGTGTGTATCGATGGGCGTTGCAGGTATAATGCGGGAATGAATGAATGGATAGCCATGCATCCATGCGTGTGCGGCTTGCCAGTCAGCCAAACAAAGACTCGATTGTTCAATTCGGATGAACTGCTGCGGAATTCAATTGGCATTTGTATCGCCAAATTCGTTCGCCGACGAATTCGTTTTGCGCTCTTCATATAGAATCGCTCGCACTGGAACAAACGCGAGTGAGTTGATGAGCGCGGTGTGGAGAAATTTCTGGCGGTGACGGGTGCGGAGAGTTTCTACGTTAGCGTAAAAGAGACAATTCTATCACCAACTCACTTTTTCACATGTAATTTTATTTTTTTTCCAAAGCACTGGTTTGTAGGGTAGTGCTCACGTTTTCCCCATAAATAATTACATTCCACCGTTCTTATCGTACCACCAACCAACCAACCGGACCCTGGGGTTCGGCCTGGGCGGGACACACTCGATGGACATTCTTATCTTATCACTGCACGACCGCGGCCTCCATCCGATACGGACCAGAGAGGAGGAGAACGAACGGGGAGCCGGTTGGTCGGTGCTCGAACGAACGAGAAAAAGCCATTCTCGGTGCATTTTCATCGGACACGCAAAACTCGAAAGCTCTCGGGGGGCGAAGGGGCAAAACGGGCGGGGGACGGTGCTAGGTCCCATGACTCATGGAGGGAAAATCCACCAATCGAATGCGGACGATAAGCGTCGGGTAAGTGAATACGTGGCGCTTATCGGGATAGGAATGAAATTACCATTACGCTCGCCGAGCGGTTCGCTAAAAAGGTGAGATGTAGATAAACAATCGAGGCCATGGAGTAAAAAAAGGAAGGAATAGTTAAGCCACTCGTCGAAGCGTGAAGCGAATGATTTTTAACGTTTCTTCTCAAAGCTTGGTAAAGTTTACGTAAAAATATTGCGTGGCATTCTCTGCAGATGACGTCAACAAACTTTCCCAAGCGTTTATCCTATGGACAGGTCATAAAGTAACCGTGAACTTTAATCGCAATTCATTGCACAAACAGATTTCACCGGTAATCACAATAGTTGGTTTTAGGCGCCATTTAATTACCTTACCAGGTACAAAACTATGAATTGATTTCGTTCCACAATGGAGTACTTGTTCCATGGAACAAACATTCCATTTCCTCTTTCATTCGCCGCTCAATTGTTTTCGTGTCCGTAAAAAAACGCCCCCCAACGAATAACGATATGCAAAGAGCAACCGATAAATTCTAAAAATCGATCCCATTATGAATGATTCGAAATTTAAAGCGTCCAACGAGCCTCTGTGGCCCCCTTCCAATTATTGTTGTCGTTGGCATTTTTTTTGCTTTTGCTTTGTGCGGTAATAATTTCAGGCAACAGGGCGCCTACCCTTTGTTTCCATGGAATGTGGGCTCCCGAGCTGGGGGGGACTCGTATGGCTTCTAAGAAATTAACCTCGGGTATGAAAAAGGTTTGGGGTTTCTTGTTTTTACTTTCCCCTTTTGATCTGGTTCGTCAACATGAATTGAACTGCACAACAAACGGTGGCGTTTAGTTTTTTCATTCCCTGGTGGCGCTATCATTTTGAATGATAATTTCCAGCAACTTTAGGGCGACAAATACAAACACATGAATGTACTTTTGATTACTCCAAACTAAAAGCATGAATAATCAATAAAAATTATTTAAAAAAATAAATCAGTCCCGCAATAGAATGCAACTTCTGATCCTATCAGCAGAAACCGGATGTATGCCGGAAAACTCTCCTTCGCTCCCTTTTTCAGATGTTCGACCAGAGTCTAGTCTGGATGACAAACACACAGACACACACACAAATAGACTAGCTATCTAGTGGCAAACGTGTCCCTGCAGATGTCCCCATGCATTTAAACGGTCGCACTTGCTAGGGGTAGAAAACCCACCGCCAACTCGAAGGAGTCACTTCCTTCTTCCTTGCTCCTGGTTCCAGCAAAGGATTCGTCGAATAGTAATAACGTTCGTCCCGTACGCCACCAGAACCCTCATGCATGGGAAAGAAGGGCCTCGACAGGTTGCATCCATCGGACACGCACACATCGACACAGTCAGCCGAGGGCAGCGCTAGGATCGTACTACGCATCCAAGGTAGTCAGTCCCCCGGTATTGTCGGTTTTATAAGTTCCGTCCGTCATAGGCAGATATCCTATGGGTTTGATGGTGTTGTGCCAAACGTCTGGCGGTTTGGTTGGTGTGTTGGTGCGCGATAAAAGAAGTTTTTCTTTTTCGTTGCGCTTCTGGTCTTTCCCTATCCGTGGAGCTATTTTTGGACGGTCAACGTGGATTAGATGAGCCAAGCCGAGGGAAGAGATTCGTGAAGGAGAAAAGGGCAGGAAGGATGAGTTCTAAAACTTGAGAAGATATCCCCCGACGGGCTAACGAACGAACGAAGAATCTTTTTATCACTATCCACTATCTTGGGCGTTGAGGAAGTTTTCTAGTTTCTTTCTACCCAGAGCAAAGACATCGTCGTCGTTAACCACCTCGAAAAAGGGACGGAGAACCTTTTGCGCCCTATCGAGAAAAGGTGGCTAGAAACCAAAAAAAAGGAAGGGAAAAAGAAAATCAGTTGTGACGTGACGCCGAGGCGAACAAAAGCGCGTAGTGATACCGCTGAGTTAAATTTTAATCCGTTCTAGACGAGCGAATACGTCTCCGTCCATTGAACATGCTTCGCTGGGGCAAGGCAATGCGCGAGGAACAATGGACACCGGTGGCACCCCCTTTCCTTTTGTGGCTCCTTCCTGCTCCGTCACGCATACGCGTGTGTGTACGTGCACGAGATTACAATCTCGGCCTCTTGTTTTGATTCGAACAGGCCGGGTGGGGGGAGGTGAAGCACGCGAAACCGCTTCACGTTGCCTTCCTTTTTGTTTCCTACGGATCAGTTTTTGACATTTGAATGTATTCCAACTGACAAACGACAGCGCGATACCACACTGTCGGAATGATAAAGTATCGACGCAGCAGGCCTTGCGAGCAGAGAATGATCAAAGAATACGCTTGGGAATATCTAGCGGATAAATGTAGCAGTCGGCCAATGGCGGCACATGATAAAGCCGACGTAAATTCATTCTGTCCTTTTTGCCATGAGGTAGAAACTAAAATTAAGTACAAATGATAACAATAATGTACCGAATACATTCCTCCCCGTGTGTGTACTTACCGGCTGTGGTCAACGGGGATGTAATTTCACATGATTCGTCATCACAAATGAGATCCTGTGTCGCTGTGTGCGTGCGTGTGGTCGCTCTACTTCCTTTCCGTTGATCCCTTCACCGCCTTTTAAAGCTCCGTCATTTCAAGGTTGATGCCGGTCGCGTCGAAAATGATTCACTTTCAATAGCGGTGTATCGAAGGATCCGAGCCGGCATTAAGTAGTTTGCCACGCTCGAAACTGTTTTATATTTCAACAGTCGATCATATCACACAAAATACACACACACACAAACAAATAAACACACTTTCGAAAACTTTTATCAGTTTATCTACACTTTTTGCACCTCCAATCTCGGTACAAACGTTGGAAGACTGATTCTTGTGTCCCGATTGGAATTAAAAAATATCGATCACTACGAATGTCGTGTGCAAACGAAGGTTGCTTTGATAGGTGAACCGCAAACGATGCAACGGTTGATTAAAAACTACTTGATTCTACAATCCACCGGCAATGGAGACCATCTGTCACGAACGAAAAGGGCCACGGGTCACGATGATAATGAAAATCCTGCCCCACAAAGGACACCAGGTAGGTATTTGGAAAAATAAGGAATACTACGGCTTTCTGCAGCGCAAATGGCCACCGATAAGCCGATAGATGGGGCGTTCTAATAAGATTAGAAACGATAGGAAATGCCAGCCGGCAAATGGTAGCTTAAGTAAACGTCACACATTTCCACCAGTTCGTCGGTGGGCCGGACGATGGGAAGCCGCGTTGAACTACATCCGGCTATCGAACCGGCAAAGTGATACAAACAACCTCACAAAGGATGCAAGGATAACGTGCAATGTAACGAGCGATGTTGGCGTAGTGTCCCATTCGCAAATTCGATGGTTAATGATTTCCGTCTATTATTATCATTTCGAGGAAATTACTATCGTAGAAATAATTCATATCACGGGCGGGCGAGTAAAAATACAATGAAAATAAAATCACTGACGAGAGTATTCCTAACAACAACAGCAACGGCCCAGACAATCGTGAACGTGCGTGCGGGTGTGAGCGAGAGCGAATATGCATAAATTCTAGTGAGTAAAAGGGAGAGAGAACGATACGCACTAGAGTTGATATGTGTGTCTGTCGTCTGCAGCAGAAGATGCCGGGCGTACTCGGGCGAGGAGTGCGACGGGTAGAGAAAAAGACGGAGGCGCGAGGCAGCGCGAACGCGAGTGCGAGCAGAAGGCAGTTACTGGACGACAGAGACGGAGACAGTTGCACGAGTCACAAACAAAGAAAAAGGCGGACGTGTCGACGAACGAGAATGCGAACGAACGAACGAACGAGTGCACGGCACGGAACGCACGTGTTGACGGATCGGTAGTATGAAATGTACTGGTGTGCGCTAGTGTCGGCTCTTCGGACCACGGTCCTGACAAGGGTTTATATTTGTAAACCTCGCGTTCCATCCATTTTGACAAATGACACTCAGGTTGTCGCAAGGACAGTTTTTGACAAGTAACTGTTTTCTTCAGAGATAAGGTTATCAATTTCATCAATTACAATGAAAAATATAAAATTTATGGTTTTAAACCTGATTCAGTGGTTTTCTTATGTCCCATGCTCAAAGCTGGAGCTCATAGGGTATGCATTTATGTCTAAATAAACAGATCCATCGTCGGGTGCGTTTATCTTGGTCCATACCAAGGTAAATGTATCCCAAGGTGTTTGATGCATTTCGTCAGTTTTGTTCGTTGCTCCACGCACGAGAAGCCTCCCGTGTGATATTTTAAACCACTTTAAAAAGGATTTATGCTAACGATTGTTCTTTCCGTTCGTTTAAAGCTTCCTGACCAGTTTTGTTACTATATTTTATTGAATTTAAAGAATAATTGTTCTATGGCGGTTACAGTATTTGTACAACTTTCGGCACACATGAAATCGAGAACATTTCGGAAAAGTAGTCTTATAATCTCGGGTAGAACCTAAATTTAAATAGAAGTACACGAAATTGGCAATTATACATTAGGACAACGTAAAACACCACCCATATCTCATACCACCAAAGATATTAGCCACGCAGAAGGGAAAAGATAATACATTTTTGAAGAATTATAAATACGATTAGACTGATTCATTGAAGTAAACGGAACTAATTGGCTAATTTTGAAACCCTTCTGTTACTAAAAATAAACCGCAATGTAGTACGTTCGAGCATGAACAATAGGATGATGCTATTCGAACGATGTTTGGTGGCGCCTCGTTAAGTCTCACTCTCCTCATCTTCGCTAAAGTCTACCAGCTCATCGGAGTCCTGTAAACTTTGGCTCGAATAATGGTTGTCGTATTCGATACGCTCTTCCTCGGACACGTGCGGAGAACCCTCGACGAAGGAAGCAAAGAGCCGTGGCTCACGCAGTTTCATCATGGTGTTCCACTGTTTGCACTCCGGGCTCCGGCAATATTCTCTCAGATCGTTGAGCGCCCTATCCGTTTCAACACGGCCCTGCTCCTCAAATTCTTCCACCGTAAGCAATCTTCGACGAGCAGGAAACCTGCGTCGGAAACGGTTACGTAACCAGCGAAGGGCGGTCAATGGGACGGAAATGAAGTGCCCGAAGATGACCAGCAAGACCAGTGCGGTCGAGAGCGTTCGCTGATAGCTGCAGAAGAATATCAACGTCAGCGCGACGAGCTGTAGGCCCCACTGAATGACCTGTTTACTGCGTGGATCCTTGGGTGGGCCAAGCCGGTAACAGATGAGAAAACTGATGGAACCAACCACGGTCATATACCAGAAAACGTAGTGCTGATACTGGATGAAGATAAGACGCAAATTCTCGTACAACAGCTGCATTCCGTAGAAGCCGAGCGTCCAACCACCGACCATGAAGCCGAGCATGAGCGGCCGGTATGGCATAAGCTTGCTGAAGAAGTACACCATGGCTAGCGCGAACGTACCAAGTCCTACCAGGATCCCACCGGTATAGTAGAACAGTGCGTTCTGGCTCATGGAACGTGCGGACGAGAACAGCAGTACACCGAGTGCGAGCAATCCGAAACGCCACAGGTCGAATCGATTCAGCAGCACTTCGATCTCGTACTTGCCGGATGATACGATCCCAAGGCAGCTCTGGTTGAACGGTTCCAGCTCGACCTGCCTTCGCTTCTTCGATGCGAACACATTGAAGCTGAAAAGGCTCTGGTCGTCGTTCCAGTGCGCCTCGACTTCGGCAGGATCACTGCCCGCGTACTGGTTGAAATTCTCATGGTCACAGTTCAGTCGAATGGAGACGGTGCAGAAAGCGTTCACCAGGGTCGGCGGTTGGCCGGCGTAGCAGTAAATCAGCAAACCAGGCTTATATATGCTCCATTCGTCCGGGGTGTGCGTCAATGTACGTCCTGGCTCGAGGAAAGTTACTGTAGGGAAGATTCAAAATTGGAAGCACATTAGCAATATGTATTCGTTACCCGTTTGCTACCTGGCTTACCTTTCTTCTTAGGTGCCTCTGTGCTACCATAACATAGCAAAGGATGGAAGCAGAAAACCAGCAAAACACAAAGTAAATTTTCAGACAACTTCATTGTGGCAACTTTTGGCGACTACCAACATAACTTTTGACATCAACTAAAAGGAGATCTGTACGTTCTTGTAAGGAAACTCCGTGTTGCTATTTTTGCACTCCAACAACACTACCTTTGGTAGCGTTTCACGTAAGTTAGCTTTTTCAAAACTGTACCAGCGTAAATCCAACGACACTGCACATTAAGCACGCTTCACGGCAACAATACGTAACTCAACTGACCGTAGGAAACATTCCGGAATTGGTTTTGAGGTCGGAAACGAAAAGAAAAACAGCTCGCGAGACGCCCAATGATGCTGTTGATCTGTGCGTGCCACAAACAAACGAATAATAAAACCGGCTCTTTGACAACCGCGCCAAATTTAGCGATGACGTAAAGGATGATGTATACACCTTGCTTGGTGCACTGTCAGAACGGTCAAGGTGAGCATATTTGTTGCATTTCCTGGCGGGAACGATGTTCAGTAGGGATATAATTTTATTTGGCTATGTAGTCCTTTTATCAATGCAGTTTGCAGTTTCCCCAACAACTTTATGCAATTAGCGATTTATTTTTTTCCTACCATCATCCATCAAATTGTATTTGACAAGAATGATAGCCGATATCAACAGGTATGTTGACAACCACCGCATTGGCAAGCATGCTGTTTGGAAGCAATCGGAACCTTAGTAAAATAAAATCCTTCGCGGCGCAAGGAAAAGAGTTTCACCAACTTTAGTCACTTGATGGGATGATTGGCTTTTCTAAAACGATGCCAAACACGAAAAAACTGTGTAGAATTTGTGGCAACGGGGTTAGAAATGATTGCATTCGGATAGATGCGTATGTAGAAAGTGTGTCCCTAGTGCAAATGCTGAGTTACTGCACCAGGACGATTGTAAGTTATTAAAATAATTTAAAGATAAAACCATTTCATTTCTTTCTTCTTTTTAAAGATTCAATCAAATGATCGAGCGCCCAACGTTTTGTGCGAAACATGCAGAGATGATCTTTTGATTGCATACAAATTGATTGTACTGTATCACAAAACCTCGAAGCGTTGGACAGAATTGAACACCAAAAGTAAAATCGATTGTGCTGTTCAACAAATCGATGTTAATACTGCACAAGAAAGGGATGGAAATAATGCATCCCTTATTCCAGATCCGATTGCAACAACGGATGAAGGGGAAACCGATGGCGGAACACTCCAGAAAATAAGTTTAAAAACGGTAATGCTAGATGGCCAACCGAATATGGTCGACCGCTGTACAACGTGCTCCACATGTGGGAAAAAATTCAACAGTATATCCGAGCTAAAGAACCACCGTAGGTTTGAATGTGATTTGGATAAGTTCATCTTTAAACGCTTGGCCAACGAACGGCTCAAGTGTTGCGGATGCAGTGCGGAATTCGATAACCTAGACCTTCTCAGGGATCACTCAAATACGGTCCATAAACCGGACCTTGATGACGATTCGGCGGATCCACTGGACTGGAAACATTTCGTCTGCAATATTTGCTACAGGCGTTTCAAATCTCGGAGCATATTGCTCGACCACAAGCAGCGTCCCTATCGTACGAAGGACTACCAGTGTGTCCACTCCGGGAAATCATTCCGCGATCGGTACACGCTCGACGATCACGAACGCGTCCACCGAGACGAGCGTCCGTTCGTTTGCGGCATCTGCTCGAAAACGTTCGTCCTGAAGGAATCCTATCGGAAGCACCTTCGGTTGCACACGTTCGACGCGGATCGCTTCAAGTGCAACGTTTGCGGAAAGGGATTCCGCACAAACGGTAACCTCAGAGAGCACCAGGTAACACATACGGTCGAAAAATCGCTGCAATGCCCCCGGTGCCCAAGCCGATTTAGTCTTAAAAGTTGCCTCAAGTCGCACATGCGCTTACATACGGGTGAAAAACCATATGACTGTGAGCTTTGCGAAGCTAAATTCACATTCTCAAGTGATCTCCGGCGTCATGTAATGGCCCACAATGGCGTTAAACCATTTGCGTGTGATTTATGCAACAAGGCTTACCCGAGAAAGGATTATTTAGCTAAACACAAAGCTTCCTGCCATCAAATGGTAAATATTAACTAAGTAATGGAAGTTTTGAAGACGATTCTAGAGGAAGGAAAATGAATAAAAATACTCATAAATTAGAAATCAACTGTAGACATGATCTCACGAAAAGAATAAACAAAATACTAAAGTTACACAAATTTGCATTCATTTGTATTCAAAATTTATTTTGCCCGTAGAAAGTGTCGCTAGATCGGCGTGAATGCGGTAACCTTTTTCAACTTTTGCCACTTCCGGTGTTCCGACACGGTTTCCGCCTTCACTTGGAATCGGTGCCTATCCAGCATTCGATTCGTACTAGCTCTCTTAATAAGTGTCACGTCCTCGGTCAATCTGTAACCGACAATATTGCCAAAATTAGATCCAGGAAAGCCAGTTTCGTCCAGGTGCTTTAGCACTTCGACTTTCACGCTGCAGGTAACATCTTCCTCCTCTTCGCCGGGGACGAATGGAGGGGGCTGGAAATCCTGAGCCGGGCTTGTGTCCGTCTGCAAAGCTTCTACGTTAGCCTTACCCTCCGATTTCTGCTGTGGTGTCTTCGTGGTCGTTTCTGCTTCAGTGTTAGGCGATGCTTTCTTTTCCTTTGGTATTTTTT
>KE525396.1:243431-274143 GCA_000441895.2 Anopheles sinensis
CGGTGCCTATCCAGCATTCGATTCGTACTAGCTCTCTTAATAAGTGTCACGTCCTCGGTCAATCTGTAACCGACAATATTGCCAAAATTAGATCCAGGAAAGCCAGTTTCGTCCAGGTGCTTTAGCACTTCGACTTTCACGCTGCAGGTAACATCTTCCTCCTCTTCGCCGGGGACGAATGGAGGGGGCTGGAAATCCTGAGCCGGGCTTGTGTCCGTCTGCAAAGCTTCTACGTTAGCCTTACCCTCCGATTTCTGCTGTGGTGTCTTCGTGGTCGTTTCTGCTTCAGTGTTAGGCGATGCTTTCTTTTCCTTGGATTTTTTCTTTTCCGGTTTATTTTCCTTGGACTTTTTCTCTTTCGGTACCTGAACTTCAGTGTTTTCCGTAACCTCTGGATTCTGCTGGACTGTGGTGGAGGCCGCTTCGGCTTCGATGCTAGTGGATGCTTTATTTTTCTTGGATTTTTTCACTTTCGGTACCTTTATTTCAGCGTCATCCGTAACCTCCGGGTCCTGCTGTATTGCCGACGAGGATTCCTCAGCTTCAGAGCTAATGGGTACTTTAGTTTTCTTAGACTTTTTTCCTTTCGGTACCTGTACCTCAGCGTCATCTGTAATCTCTGGTTCTACAGTGCTGATGGATTCCTTGTCATTCTTGTCTTTTTTCTTTTTCTTACTAGTTTCAATCGACTGTGATGTACCGGTGTTATTTATATCGTCAACAGTAACTGTTTCCGAATGGTCAACAGTCGAATTTGCATCCTTCTCAGATTTATCTTTCTTAGATTTTTTCTTTTTCTTAGATTTTTCTAATTCCGTAGCATCCTGTTCAACAGGAAGCTCAACATCTAACTGCTCCGGTTCATTTGTTTCGATCGACACTGATTCCTCCAGGTCGGGTTTGCTTTTCTTTGATTTTTTCTTTTTCTTTCTCAGCTCCATGGAATCGGTTTCGGGTTGATTTTCGGTTCCATTTTCTACCGCGACATCGATACTCGTCTCATGCTTTCGTTTACCTTTCTTAGGTGGAGTTTCCGAAACCGGAGCAGCATCGGCTAGCCCATTTTCCTCCGAGTTTTCCGTGTGCTCAAGTCCCCTTTTGGTTTTCTTCTTTTTGGGCTCAACAAGCTGCCCGTTGTCAGCGTTGTCAACAGCTTCAGGATTGTGGTGCGTCCATACTGGTTGTCCAGCGAATTGTTTTTGTCTCATTTTTTCTTTGAAATAATCTTGTACGGATAAACTTGACTTAATGGTTGTAAGGCCAAGCACATTCGACCGTTGATCGTCGGATTCGGAATCGTTCTCACTTGCATCCACGGATGCATCTTTCTTCACCTCAACCGGCTTGTTCAATTCTTCCAGTGAACGCTTACCAAATATGCTTGCCAGGTCCTTTTCGTTCGCTTGGCTCAGATCCTTGCCGCGTGTGAACTTCTTGTAGTGAACGCGGGATCGCGATTTTTTCGACCGTTCCTCGAGTGACTGCAGCTGCGCCGGAGATTCGATAATGCTGTTCTCTTCGTCATTCGCATCGCCACCACCGTTCAAGCGTTTCAGCAAATCATTGAAACCGGCATCGTGCTGTGTCCACTGATCGTCGGCCAGCCCGACAAAGCCAACTCCTTCGGTGTCCGTTTTGAAGCGTAGCATAATAGGATTGACAATGCCATCCTCTTTCTTACCCAACCCTTTGCCTTCCGTCCATCCTAGCTTGCTCAGCATACGGACACCGAAGTTGTTTGCATCTGTTGAACGAAACAAACGTAGAAACAACGTGTTACTGTGACTAGATTTCTGAGATGCAATACCATACCTTCGTACACCGCCTTAGTGCGATAATGCTTCCTTTCCCCGCAAATTCGCTTTTGGCGTTCTTTAACACTAGGAAGGCCATGGGTTCCTAAAGCAGCCAACATTATTATTTACTGCTTAATTTACTGCAAAAATTGAGTAAATTCTTATGTTTTACGGAGCTAGAAGTAAACACTACCGCATGGATTGACGAACGACAATTGACAGCACAAGCTTCTGTCACTCAGGCTGAAGGTTGTTATATGAAAGTAAAATTACTGTTCCAGCACGCCGTGGATCGTTGGTCACTACCAAAATAAACGATTGGCAAAACTGTAAATTCTCATTTAAAAACGTTGAAGTTTTACCAAATTTAACAATAACTACATTATTTACACTTGCATCAAAAGATTGCAAGCGCAATTGTTTAGCTTCATCTATTCACCTTCGGTAACAAAATGTCACAACCGTCAATTTGGGACGAAGCTGCATGGCAGCTCCAAATGCTTCATTTTAATCTAATTCCAGTTGTCCTACTCACCGGAACACACGTGTGGAAGATTTTCATCACTATTGCCTCATAAAACACAGGTAAATATCATCCACCATTTGAATTCTGTACGGCGTGTTTGCCCGCTGATAGAACGAATTTTGAAAAGTTCGGTATTCATGACATGCTGCGAAACCGGCGGGACTGGTGTTTCTAACCTTAAATTTACCAACATTCCTCTCCATTGCAGCTGCGTGCGCCATCATGACCGAAACGGACGTGCAAGTGGCCAAGCCTGAGGAGCCGAAGGCAGAGGGTGAGAATAACGAAAATGAGAACAGTCCCGCACTGACCGCGTCGGAGGCGGCGATCATCCGCCAACTGGAGTACTACTTTGGCGATGCCAACCTGGCGAAGGACAAGTTTATGAAGGATCAGATTTCCAAAGACGAAGGTTGGGTACCGCTGGATGTGTTGCTAACATTTAAGCGCCTCAAATCGCTCAGCGACGACAAGAAAGTGATTGTCGATGCCATTTCCAAATCCGAGGAGGGGCTGGTTGAGGTGAGCGAAGATCGTGAAAAGTTGCGCCGCCACCCGGAACGACCGCTGCCCGAGATGAACGAGGAAACTCGCAAGGAAATCTACACCCGTACGGTGTACGTTAAGGGGTTCGCGCCACAGGATGGCACCCAAATGGACGAGCTGGTCGAGTTCTTCCAGCCGTACGAAAAGGTGGTCAACATTGTGATGCGCCGTTACTATGACAAACCGACGAAGAAGTACCTGTTCAAGGGTAGCGTGTTCGTCACGTTCGCCACGGTGGAGCAGTGTGAAAAGTTCCTGAAGGAAAAGCTGGCGTACAAGGGCAAGGATCTGATCTGTAAGATGCAAAATGATTACTTCGCCCAGAAGCAGGTGGAGGAAAAGGAACGCAAGCAAAAGATCGAGGAACGGAAGCGCAAGAAGGAGGAGGCCAAGATGGCCGACGCTCCAAATCTGCCGACCGGGGCTAGTGTTTCGTTCGAGGGCACCGGTGCGGACACGACACGTGAATCGATCAAGGAACAAATCCTCACCGTTGACGACACCCTGGCGGTTGCCTTCATCGACTTCCAGAAGGGTGATAAGGCGGGTTTTGTACGTTTCACGGAGGCGGATGCGGGTAAACGATTTGTCGGCAAGTTAACGGAAAACAAGGTCAGTAGAAGAGGGCATTACAATCGTTACACAATGAATCACCAACGATCTTTTTATCTTTCTTCCAAATCAGCTTAAAATTGATGAAAGTGAAGTGACGTTCGAATTGCTTGAGGGCGAGAAGGAGTCGGAGTATTTGGAGAAAATTGTTCTGGCAAAGCAGGCTCGACGGAAAGGTGGCAATGTGAAGGGTAAAGGTGGACGAGGTAATCGGGGTAACAACAACCGCCACCATGGAGGCGGACACAACAAAAGGCAACGCGACAACGGCAACGACGGCGGGGATGATGAGCCACCGGTCAAGAAGGCCGACACGGCCGACGCCGTGAAAGAGGGGGCAAAGGAAAAACCGGCCACCGAAGAGAAAAAAACACCAGCGAAAAGTGAAGTGAAAGCGGATTGAAATGTTCGTTACAATTTAACCGGGATTGACAGACGACGGTATATATTACATATATATTTTTATCGTAAAATTTCACTGTAATTTATCCCTAGCTTTTCTTGCGTTGTTTTATGTAAAGGAAACTTCGAAAGAGTAAAATTAAGAATGCCTAATGTTAGTGTAAACCGAAACGCTATGGAACATGTAAGAATATATCAACGAGATGTATTTGGAGACAAAAGCAAAATGATTTGTTTATATTCATTTGATTTACGTAAAAGATCCATCGTTCTCACCACTTACAGCTTCTACATTTTCCTTTCCGGTTACCTCTTGCGATTGGGCCAATTGCCTTGCTTTACGAATCTCTAAAGCCCTCTTTCTATTTTCCTCTATCTTCGCCATCAATTCATCACTAACACTGACCGAACTTTCCGGTGGCACATCCTTGGGTCTAACGCTGCTGTTACCCTGTTGTAGACCCTTCTCCTTTCTTATCGTATCGAAGGTGGTGTCCATCGAAAGATCTGCAATGCCGGAGGTGTTGCCGAAGGATGTTCTTCCCCGTGAGATTGCAATCTGTTCGTCCAGCATGCTGTCCAACGGGTCCAACGGTAGGTTCAAACGGTGCTGCACAACACCTTCATCACCATCGTCATTGTCGTCCGACCGGTTGGCGGCCGCTTCATCGATTTCCTGCTGCAGCAACCCGGTACGGTATTTGTTCATGTACGCCTGCACGATCTTCTTGTTGCCCAGCTTCTCTATCGTGGCCACACAATCGTCGAAGTGGTACTTGGGATACAATCGGTGCGCCCAGTGCTCGTACCGTCGCATCATACTATCCAAATCGGCCAGCTCGTAGCCCTTGCCCCGGAACCGGAAGTCTTTGAAGTGCTCTTGCAGTGCAATAATGCCACGCGGTCCGCACAGTTTAGCCGCGTTTAGCATGTTTCGCGGGTTGCGCACCGTCTTTTTCTTCGGTTCCAGTTTGATCGGTTGCGGAGGGCCTCCCGTGCCATCGTCGTTACCGTCGCCTCCGTCATCGTCGGCAGGAAGTTCGCCGTCCGATGGAATTTCTCCCTCATTTTCCTCTTGCGCGAGCGTGTCACCGAATAGATGATCGTAATGGTCCATAATTATCGCAACACTGATGAAATAAACGATTTGATTGTGAACGAAAACAAACGTAAATAAACAAACGCGTCTCAGAGAAATGCGCGCATTTTAAAATACAAGATGTATAGAACCAAAGGTAAGTGATGTAATATTTACAACTTTGTGTCAATTTGTCTTGGCCGTCTTGGAAGAAACCATTGTTTATCAAATTACCAGAATTATTTTTCTGCATAATTTGATAAAAAGATGTTTTAATTTACTAAAACACTTCTGTTACAATCTGTACAAGGTAAGTAGACCGAAATACCAAGCATATTTGTCAAATTTTAAAAATACGTAAAAACGTCAAACTCATGCGAACCGATTTGTTTACCATCGTTTAAAAGGCAAGAAACTAAAAGCACCACTTCGACGGACACAAAGCTGTGGTGTCGCAAAAGCTGTCGTCTAAAAATATACTCCATTTTTTACGGATTTGCGCGTTATATTTATGCTTCCCATGCAGTTTACCCGTTTGGTTCGTCGGCCATACACAAAGTCTAGGGGCCGGTTCCTGGTCGGTCGTGCGTTGTCTGTCTGGTTCCAGCTAATTTCGTAACAAACAACGTCGCACGTCGGCTCACGAGGCGGATGTTGGCGCGATATTTTTAAATCATCCCCCCGGTGCTGATGCAGTAATTAGAACGTTCGTAGACACCGGTTGCGTGCAACGTTGAAAAAGAATCTTTGTTGTGGTCGTGCTCTAATTTAGCTCCACTAGCAAACCATCCGTTGTTGCATACGGTCGGGCAGTGTGAAGACTATAAGACCCTTCAATATAAGTATGAAAAAATCTTTTCACCGTCGAGGCGATCTGATCCTGCAGGAGAAACCTTTTGCCTGCGTTCTGCAACCACAATACCGTCAGCAAAGATGTGATCGTTGCTTTAAACAGTGAGTTACGGCCCACAAGGGAAGCATCCATTTTTGAAAGCACTTACATTCTGTTTCATTTCAGGGGAAAAGTGTTGAAATGTTCCAACTGCCTGTACGTGCGCTACTGCAATCGTTCGTGCCAGACGGAGGCCTGGCCGGATCACAAGGACGAGTGCGCCAAACTGAAGGCCCTACCGGCTGGTCTGGTCGTTCCGGCAGCGGCTCTGATGATGGCACGTATTATAAGACGTTTGCAACAGGGTGGTGACTTTCAGAAGGGTTACTACACGCCGAAATACTATCGACGATTTCATGACCTGATGCCACGTGAGTATCCACGCCGAGTTCGTTCTTTTACCACGGGGATCTTTATTACTTGCTTCTATTTTTCAGTAGCTCTTGTTTGGTAGACTATTTACCATGAGCTCGCCATTACCTAATGTCTCCCATCGTTTCTTTTCAAACCATCCTTATGTTAAGGCTTTAGTTCTGTTTAAAAAAAGGTCCATTAGCCAGATAGTAAGTTGAAAGGACTCTTCATAAGATCACGTTTGTATTTCACTCAATCGTCCAAATGGGGTATTTTTATATGGTTCTAAATTAAGTGTTAATCGTTAAGACACTGTATACTTTATGCAACGCGTATTTTAACAATATTTTTTCTAATAATCATTTATATGTTCAACTTTAAAACTCCGTGATACATTCAAGGGCTTCCTGTATCACCAATAGTGTAAAATGTGAGGCTAAACTTGTTGTTTGTGTGTTTGATTTTTGTTGGTTCCTTAAGGTTTTACTTTCTTTGAATTATTTTTAATATACTGTGAAACCATTTGACATGAATGTTAGAACAAAAAACCGTCAAAATTTTTCATCTTTTGCACGTTAGATTATAAGCTTTTTGCTTTTAAAGTATCTCGTAACATGATGACCACTCTTGGCACCTAACACCGGAAACGCTTCGTTGTTAGTCATTTAAGACTTTTTTCTTTCTTTCGTTTACACGTCGCATGCGTTTGGTCCTACAATCGGTCGAGAATGAAACGCGTTTGAAGAATTTGAATCTAATCGGGCAAGCTTGTGCCGTTTGTTTTTCCGCGCAGATGAGGAAAACATTCGAAAGGATGCCAAACGGATGGAACACTTCGAATCACTGAGCGTTGTCTTGTTGCGTTTGCTCGACGAACCGGCCATTCCGGCGGGTGGAGAATTGCTACGAATTTACGGCAAGGTAATGTCTACCGGTAAAAGGAAGATCGTTTTATTGTTGATTAATTTGTTTCTCTCCAAAAAGATGTGTATTAACAGTTTCAACATCGTGGACAACGAAACGATCACCATCGGGACGGGCATGTACCTGGGCGCATCGATCCTCGATCATAGCTGTCGGCCGAACGCCGTGCCAACGTTCGTCGGCGACACGCTGCAGATCCGACTGCTGGAGGACTACACCGGTTCGGAGGTGGACTTTGGTAAAATTTACATCTCCTACATCGACCTGCTCAACCCGGCCGACGCGCGACAGAGTGAGCTGGCCGATCGGTACTATTTCCGGTGCGAGTGCGATCGCTGCCGGGATGAGGCGGAGAGGAAGCTAATGAATGCGGCCGCTTGCCCGAATGCGGACTGCGACGAACCGCTCGATCTGGATGGCGGCAAGCTGACCGCGTGTCCCGCTTGTAAGACGGAAATAAAGGATTCCCGCCGGGAGCAGTTTGTCGAAATTAGCAGCTTTACGAAGGAACAGTTGTCCAAAATGAAAGATGTTGCTTGTGAGTATTTTTAAATAGTAAGCGATTTCGTTTGAAATGTGTTTTAATATAAGTTTGTCGCATTACAGATCTCGACGTTTGCCAACTGTGCCTCAAGCGACAAAAGGGAATCCTTCACCAGTACAACGTGTACTACCTTAAAACGCTCGATCACGCGTTCGAGTGTGCGATCGATATGGAAAAGTGGACCGAAGCGATCGGGTACGGTTTGCGGCTGGTGGACGGATTCCGGAAGTTCCACGGCCAGTACCACCCACTGTTCGGGTTGCTGCTGATGAAGGTTGGCAAAATGCAGCTGTACCTGTGTCAGTTTGCGGAAGCGATGAAAAGTTTGCACGCGGCTGAAAAGATCGTTCGGGTTACCCATGGCGATCAGCATGATCTGTACCGGCAGCAGCTGGTGCCGTTATTATGTGACGCAGCGCGAGAGTTTGAACTAGCGGAAGAGGCCAAAAAGGGCTCGGATAGTGGTGTGGAAATCAGGGAGATAATGCAGTAATGCGTGTGTTATTGGATAGAACATATATTTCCCTTTTGAATAATGCTGGATGAATAAATTAAGCGGAAAGTTATTGGTTAACATTACGAATCAATTTATTAACCAGTATCCTGTCATTGTTCTACTATCGGTAAATTGGTTTCGGCGTTTGGTTGTTTCTGCACCCTATCATTCCTGATTTCTCTGACTCGTCGTCCGGTTTAAGACGACATGAATTGCAAATACTAACACAAGGACCCAGGGTCTTAAAGGTCCTTCCATCGGAGGGCGTTTTGCACCCTCTTAGTCGTTTACCGAAGTAGCAGCGGGTGTTTTGCGATTGATACATTCTTTTACTACTTATTTGAAAGGGGGATTGTTTGCTTGGGTGGGGCGCAGCTGAATGTGGGAGGATGCGGGGGTGTGTAGGGGCGGTTTTTAACCGACAACAAGGAGACCCTCATCCGGGAATTCGTAGTACGGCACTTCCAGGTTCAGCGGAGCCGGTCCCTTGCGGATACGGCCGGAGGCATCGTAGTGGGAACCGTGGCACGGACAGTAGTATCCACCAAAGTCACCGGCGTTCGCGATCGGGACACAGCCCAAATGCGTGCAGACACCAATCACAACGAGCCACTCCGGTTTCTGGACGCGCTCCTACAAAGTGAAAAGAAATGATTAGTTTTTCTCTAGCCATATAGCCCCCTTTTTCAGTCGTTTGCTTACGGTATCGTTCTGAGGATCACGCAGGGTCGCCACGGCCACCGACTGCTCCGCCTCGATCTCCTGCGCCGTACGGTGACGGATGAACAGTGGCTTTCCGCGCCACTTGAACGTCACCGACTTGCCCTCGGGGATGTCGGCCAGCTTGATTTCGATCTTCGACATGGCCAACACATCGGCGGAGGCGCTCATCGAGGACACGAAGGTTGAAACGAGCGATTTGGCGACGTACGCGGTCGACACGGCGGCACCTGGAATGAGGGAAGCAAACCATAAGTTCAGAGAGGGGTCGGGTTGAAAATCAATCAATGTGGAAACTTACCGCCCACCAGCAGGTACGTGAAGGCGGCACGGTCATCGGCGGTGTCGTTCTTGGCGTTCGGGCGCTTCACCTGTTCCCGGCGGTATTCGGAAAAGTCCGGCACGCGGATGTCGGTGTGGGCCAGGCGAATCTGGGTTGCTCCTGTTGGAAACAAGGACACACATTCGTTAAAAAAATCACCTGATCCTAGCAAGCTGGTGACGTTTGGGGGTTTGTTTTGGTACGTTCTCGACGAGAAAGGTTAGATCACAGCGAATGGTGAAATAGGTTCTTTTACGTAAAGCGTTTAGGGGGACATTCCGGCCCAATATTCGTAGCTGAAGATTGTTTTGAGAAAGCCTATGTTTCAAGGGTAAGCAAGATTTCCTGCGACTTTACCGACGGTCAAAAGATTGCATTACATAACGAAAGTTTTGCACCGTCTGGTTCTCGATACACCGAACTGTCAAATTTCACTACGTTTTTCGCAGGATACTTATGCAACAAAAATAGTGCGAAATGCACACTATTCCCTATTTTCACTGTACGCTCGTGGTCAATGCTAATTATTGGTTTGAGTATTAACCTGTGACGCCTGAAACCACCCGATAGTTGCAGCTCGGCAAGTCGGCACCAGCAACATTGCTAACGAGGGGAATCTGACCTGCAGCGCTGGCCGATTTGCTTTCCACCTTCGCGGCACCGGCCACGGCGGGTTTCAATCCATTGGTGACGGTGTGCGAGACACCCCGGAGCGCGGACAGCTTGGCCAGGTTGGGCAGCATCGTTAAGTCGCGGATATTTCGGTTAAAACTGCGGAAAACGAACTGGCACAATCACCCGATTGGAAACTCAGCGCACAACGAGGTGTTTGGTGGAAACAGGTAAATACATAAAGTGCAAAATGTGACAGATGGAGAGAAAACATTTGACAGTTACGTTCGGGTCATACCAAGGTACGTACATTTCTATGGTAACACATCTCGTAGTAGATGCATATTTGCTTAAATTTCGAAAATTAGTTTCGAAAACCACAAACACGTGTTTCGGCTTCTATCTACCACCATCTGAATTATTCCTGTGTGGTAATATACAATTATTTAAAAAAAAACAAACCAAAACAAACGCTCATTGTAAAAAAAACGGAGATCTATCTGTGGGAAGCATACAAGATGTAAATTAGGATAAGCTCATGGTATGATGTACCGATGCATGCAAACGAAAGTATAAATTTCGTAGCCTCTAAACAGGGTAATTTTATTTGTGTCAAAACCCGTTACGTTGAAGAAGCATTACACTTACGAGAAACATAAATGTACAGAGTCGTACTTGTGATTTTATGTGTTGCTTCTGCAGTGGCATTCACCGCAATGTTTGAAAATGTTGAACAATTTATTGGTTTTGATGATGTAGATTTCCAGATTCGCGTGCGTAAGTTGAACCGTACAACAATGGTTCTGAACGGGTCGGCAATTGTGAAGCTATGGGCTGGGAATGACATTTCGGTAAGAATTTTGTTAGAACGGGTCCGTAGTTTTTATCGCGTTTACAACTTACATCCCTTTTGTGGGCTCCAGATGTCCTTGGATTTGTTCCATAGTCGGCTCGGAAACAAACAGTTCAACCACTATCCTATGAAGCTTCCTACGAGCGGTGTCTGCGATTTCATCGACCACTTGCACAACAACTATAAGAAAACGTTTGATATGATTAAAAATTGGCCTGCCAAAGGAGAGTGCCCAATTTCGCCACGGTCCATAGACGTCAAGGATCTTGTGTTTCCAACCGAAGTTTTACCCCCCGTGATGCCTAGGGGACTCTGGAAAGCGGTCATCACTGCTGTAATATCTGAGAATATTTTATTTTCTTACGATTTACTTGTTAAAATCTTTGACGATTTTATTTCATGAGACAGATATAAAGATTTTAATATTAAAGACATTTTAACATACATATACGTAGGGTAGTGTGGGGCAATATATACTGGTGGGCACTAGCATAGTGTAGCTGCATATTAATAAAAATGTTTTGATTTAGGACACAAGATCATTTGGAAAAGTGATGAGTGTGAAATCTTTGTTTTCTTTCAAAATTGGGAGTTCCCAATTTAAAGTTTTTTTTCTATAAAACAAATTCAATAAATCATGTATTGAAAATGTACCGAATTTTTCCGTTTATAACGACCCCTTTTTATACAAAAAATGAACAAAGTCTAATTTAGGGCGTCGTTATACACGGTAGTGACTTCGAACGGTAGAATCTTTTTTTACCATAAGCATTGAATAATTACTTACGAGGGTCGTTATGCACGGAAAAATAAGATACTTTTTCATCAACAAGTTATTTTTGGTTTTCACTAAAAGGAAGTGGCTCTTGATATTGAAAGATCCAAACCGTGGCCGTACTGATATCGAATATGGAATATGGTCTATGCTAGTTATGATTCCTCCGTATCATGCACCGTGTTTTATAAGCCCGTTTGTAGTAAAAATCCGATTACAATCATTTTTCAGAACATGCCTAGCATTGCGTGGATTTTATAAACTAGCTGATTCATTATTATCCATATACTCTGTACAGAGAGTTCCGAGCTAATCAAGAGTTACCTCGCTTTACGATGATGCTGTGCGTTTACCGATAATATGTACACAAACTACAACAAACACATTATACGGTAGAAAACATGTGATAAACAACTGATGATAACAGTAAAGCTTCATCTAATGGTATATATTCTGGTGCAAACAGTTCCATGTACTTGGTGAAGTTGTGTGGCTTGAAAGTATAAAATCATGTACCAGGTTTTGTTGCTCTGCATGTGTGTAGTTTCAACGGTAGCCCTACATGGGATGTTTGAAAGTTTTGAGCAAACCAGTGGTGAAAATATAATATTTTTTGACTTACGCGTACGTAAAATAAATCGCTCGACATCCGCATTAAATGGAACGGTCATTGTGAGAGAATTTATGGGAAACGAAATCCAGGTGCAAAAACAAAATAGCAATCGATTTGATTGCTTATGAAAAATGCTACTAATCCAAGCAAACCTCTGCTGGTTTCAGTTATCAATGGATTTGTTTCATAGCCGCCTCGGGAACAGTCAGTTCAACCACTATCCAATGAAGCTGCCATCGGCCGGAAATTGCGATTTTGTTAAAAACATGCACAAAAACTACAAGGAACAAATAATGCTCATCGATAACTTTCCTGACGAAGACGAGTGTCCAGTTTTACCCAGAACTGTAATTATTAGTGATTATGTATTTCCATCCAAGGTGATACCACCCCTAATTCCAAAAGGACTATGGAAGGCTAAGATTACCGGTGTAAGATCTGGGAAAGCTGTAATAGATTACACGTACCTGTTGAGAGTAAGCGATTATAACTAACTATCATTTTATATCGTAACTTTATATTGTTCGTCTTTCGAGCAATTCTTCTAATGCTTAAGACAATAAATCAGGCTATCGTATTACTGAATGCTGATGAACTTTACATTGAATTAATTCTATGAGTAAAAGCTATTGTTGATTGAAGAATACATTGGTTTGGAAATTACCCAAGAGCACACACTGGGCTGTACTTGATTGCACAATACTTACACTAAGCCAATCGTTAAGTGGGACTCCTCTTATAATTACACCAAAATAGAAAAATTGTCTGGCTTTGTGGTCAATTTTAGAGTGCTTAGAATTGAAATCAATGTATTTCGCTTATCACATCTTCTTTGTCCATCTTTCTACGAAGCATGTTCTCAAAATCCTGAGTGCCCAACTTTACCTTTGGCTTTTTGCACTTTTTTGATCATTGCGCCGCTTGATGACCGATTTAAAAGTTCTTTTTTTTAACATGCTTCGTAAAAAGATAGACCAACAAGATGTGATAAGCAAAATTTGTTATCAACACCGCAAACCAAATGCTACTTTTTTAGGCGTCCCACCTACCGATTTGCACTGTATGTTTTGATATCGCAACCGTGTTTTTCTAATGAATTAAAAGTTTTCAGAATAAGTCGGTATGTCGGTAAAGAAACATGAGTTCACTATCAATTCCAAAAATTTCCAAAAATGTGCGTAATGATTACAAGAAAAGGGTCCACAAACGTAAAGATCTTTCCAACTGAAGTTTTACCCCCTACGTTGCCTAAGGGACTTTGAAAAGCGGTCGTCACTGCTGGAATATCTGCGAATAGATTCAGATTTTCACATCCTGCCACGACGTTTTTATGTGAAATGTCGAAAGCAGCCATCGCATAAAGAAATGTTCAATTCGGCATAATCTGTTCAAAGATTTGTAAATTTTACAAATTGGGTTTGCATTTCAATAATTTTTCGGAATGGACTATTTACACGAATTGGCAGACAATGAATTGTACATGTACTGGATTGTTTGAATGTTTATAAACGTTTTGAGTAATTAACTGATATCTGCAAGATATAAATAAGTGATGCACAACTGACGATTACAATAACGACTCATCTAATAGTATATATTCTGGGGCATACAGTTTAATGCATCCGAAGTTGTGTTTAAATCATTTAAAAAATAAAATCATGTACCATGTTTTGTTGCTCTCCATGTGTGTAGCTTCAACGTTAGCCCTACATGGGATGTTCGAAAATTTTGAGCAAAACAGTGGTGAAGATATTATATTTATTAACTTGCGCGTGCGTAAAACAAATCGTTCAACGTCCGCATTAAATGGAACGGTCATTGTGAGAGAATCTATGGGATACGAAATCCAGGTACAAAAACAATTTGGTGATCGATTTCTAGAAAAACGCTACTAATCCTAGAGGATCTTTCAGTTATCAATGGATTTGTTTTATAGCCGACTCGGGAATAACCAGTTCAACCACTATCCAATGAAGCTGCCATCGGCCGGAAATTGCGATTTTGTTAAAAACATGCACCACAACTATAAAGAACAAATAAGCCTGATCGAAAATTTTCCTGACGAAGACGAGTGTCCAGTTTTACCCAGAACCGTAATTATCAGTGACTATGTATTTCCATCGAAGGTGTTACCGCCCCTATTTCCAAAAGGTCTATGGAAATCTAAGATTACCGGTGTAAGATCTGGGAAAGCTGTATTAGATTATACATTCCTGTTTAGAGTAAGCGATTATAACTAGTTATCATTTTATAACTTTATATTGTTCGCCTTTCGAGGACATCCACTAATGTTTTAGTATAATCAGTATAGTGAAGACAATAAATGTGGTTATCATATTACTGTGCAATACTGTACTTGTTTGCTTAGTACTTATATTTTGATACTGCTGCCGGTTTTTTTTCCAATATTCTTACTAATTCTCGTTAAAGTCTATATTATTAACAAACACGTGGGGTAATATGTCCTGGTGGACCAGTAGCCATTATTAAATTATTAACTATCCCATCTCTTAGAAATAGATAAATGTAGTCTACCTAATCATATCCATAGCGACAATTTGACGAAAGTATTTGTTACTTTTAAATACAACAATTAAAAAATAGTTTTATATTCTTTCACATGTTGTTGCATTTCCGGTACTACGATATTTCATCCCACCGCTAGCTCGGTGTAAAGGAAAAAAGCTCAAGTTGGAGAGAATTATTTTTACAACTTTCGAAAAAAACAGGTTCGATGTCGATGAAAAACGTGTGGGGCAACGCGTACAGAGTGGTCATGGGTAAGGTGAAAGGCCAGCAAACTTCGCCGGATAGGTGGAAGTCAGGTTCTTCTGCCGAAGCCAGGAAAAGGTTCGGGCGGCCCTCCTTCATTCAGACCTCTGGGATTACTGGATACAACCGGGAAGCTGCTGGAGCTGCTTTCCATCCGATGTGATCCGGCCATCGCTCTTAGGGGACTATGGAAGGCAGCGATGACTGGCGTAAGATCTGGGATACCGGTAGTAGTTTACACGATCCTGTTAAGAGTACAACTAGATATCTAATGCTTCGGTATAATGAGTAGCGCTGAAACAATAATTGTGGTTATCATATTACTGACTGCAGATGAACTTTACAATACAATATTTTGCACAAAAACTGTTGTAGATAAAAGAATACGCTGGCTTTGGAATAACCCTGTTGCACCCAGAACCCAGATAACTATCTCTTTGAGAATACAGGGAGTATCAATTTAATAAGGGTAATTACAGTGTACAGGACGGAGAACGTGTTTAGAGCATTATCCATTCAGTCTATTGTGCAAACTACAATTTTGTATAATGTACTTCTTTTAAAATTCCACACTGATAAAAATTAGGTTTCTATTTAATATTGCTATTGTAATGTGTAGAGCGTTACTTTTGACCTAGTGCGAACGAATTTTAAGCGATGTTATTGAAGTTTGAAGAAGGTAGCACCTCAATTGCAACAATACACACTCTGGGCGTGCGTATATACAATCGTACGACAATGGCATTAAATGGTTCGGTTATTATGTGAAAATGGATTAATAACAAAACTTTGGTGAGTATTTGCAGCAACCATTAAGACCAGCTATCAATTTTTGTCGGTTTTAGCTTTTGCTAGAATTTTCCACACTCAACTCGACGATCAACAGTTTAACCACTTCCCGATGAAGCTGCCATCGTGCGGAACCTGCGAAATTATCGACAATATGCATACAAAAACAAATAGAAAACGTGCTCGAAAATGCGAGTAGCCATTTTCTCCAAAATCAGTGAATTTCTGAAATTTCTGTTTTAATCTGAAACGCTTCCAAGTGTTCTCCTGAGGGGAATTTAGAAAGCACTCGTTACTGCGACACGGTCTTCGAAGGCGTTGTTTTTTTGTGGTATAAACATAGAAATGATTTCTGTTTGTACTGTTGGTTAATAATATAAAATAAAAGTTGTCTTGTCCTTTGCGAGCTTCAATTCACAAACAATATTTTAACTCACCCTTTCGTGAATAACCAGTTTAAGGGCTTTCAAATGAAGCTTTTATATGGTCGAGTTTCTCTCTATGGCAAATATTCAATGGAAAGTGATTGTCCAATAAATGCTTGATTGCCAGCTTTATTTTCCATCCGCGTCAGGGTTTCACACCCCCCCAGGATATTTTCAAGTGGAATTTGGAAGGATGTATCTGTGCCATCTTAATTGTATTTTTGTTTCAAACATTTTGTAGAATGACCTTCAAATCAACTTACAGACAAAGAAAAGCACGTGCGTTGTAGCACGTGTGCAATGCTGATTGAAGGTTTGGATATTTTTGAACGAATGAACCGATGCCGTTGGGATGTAAATGAAGCTGCTATCGGCCGGAAACTTGCGATTTTGTTGAAAACATGCACAACAACTACAAGAATGAAATTAGACGGACAGAAAATTATCCTGTTAAAAACAACTGCCCGGTTTCGCCGAGAACCATAATTGTAAGGGATTATGTATTTCCATCCGAGGCGATACCACCAGTTCTTCCAACAGGACTATGGAAGACAACTATGGGCGGAGTAAAATTTGGTAAAGATGTAACAGCTTACTTGTTCCTGTTCAAAGTTTGCGATGACGGCTTTTTTACTTACTTAATCGACATTTAAATGTGCGAAAAACTCGAGATATGTACATGCTAAACTAAATAATGAAATTAAGACGCTGGTTGCAGAACTACTCTTCGCATTTTTTAATGGTGTGAGATTGACATAACTTAAACAAACACTAATGGTTTATTATTTTATTTAGTGACTTAATAATGATCGCCCAATGCGAGAAGATCATTATGGAGTTGGTTTTCAGCTTCCTTGTATGTTATACATATTTCGAAGCTTCCACTCTCATCATCATCGCATGAATATCAAGACCATCTTATGTGGTAGCTGATGAACTTTACAATTAATCAATATTATTAAGCAAAGTCTTTTAATGATGAAAGAACTCGCTGGTATAGGCATTACCCAGAAGTACTGATTGCATTGTACTAGATTACATATTATGTATGTACCGCTACTACAACTTTCAACTAATTAAAAGTTGCAGTGTCAGAAAAAGCAATCGAATAAGCATTCTTTATAATGATGGCTACGAATAAAAGACACGTATACAAACTCCTACATTTGTCATTGCCAGAGATTGTAATTATCCATCAGATATACCGAGCTAGGCAGTTATTAGGGGTTAGTTTTATTTCATTCTTCTAAGATGATAAGAATGTGGACGGTAGTTTTGATTTCTTCATATAAACAAATGTATAATTCTGTTATATCTGATCAACATATTGTTTTCTCATACATTTTGTTTGTACCATAATAATCTGTGGAAAGAACTGTTCACATTAAATTATAGCCTACGAATTGCATGTGTACTACGCTTGTTTGAATATCTCACGGCGAAAGAAATTATATCTGGTGTAAACAGGTGATGTAAAAATGAAGATAACAAAATAGCTTCACCTAGTAGTATATATTCAAGGGCGAACGATTTTATTAAGCTTCACCCTCAAAACGCTCTATTTCTCGTTCGTTGCAGTTGTGAGGTTCTGGTGAAATTGCGTTTTCCCTTTTGAAAGTATAAAATTATGTACCAGGTTTTGTTACTCTCCATGTGTGTAGCTTCCACGGTAGCCTTACATGGGATGTTCGAAAGTTTTGAGCAAAACAGTGGTGAAGATATAATATTTTTTGACTGGCGCGTGCGTAAAATAAACCGCTCGACGTCTGCATTAAATGGAACGGTAATTGTGAGAGAACCTCTTGGAAACGATATCCAGGTACGAAAAAAAAATTGGCGATCGATTTGAATGAAACTTTACTGATCCTAGAGGACCTTTGCTGATTTCAGTTATCAATGGATTTGTTTCATAGCCGCCTCGGGAATAGTCAGTTCAACCACTATCCAATGAAGCTGCCATCGGCCGGAAATTGCGATTTTGTTAAAAACTTGCACAAAAACTACGAGGAACAAATAATGCTTATTGATAATTTTCCTGCAGAAGACGAGTGCCCAATTGCACCTAGAACTGTAATTATCAGGGATTATGTATTTCCCTCCGAGGTGATACCGCCCCTATTTCCAAAAGGTCTATGGAAGGCAACGATTACCGGTGTAAGATCTGGAAATGCTGTATTAGATTATACAATCCTGTTGAGAGTAAGCGATTTTAACTAACTAAAATTTACAACCGTTACTTTGTATTGTTTGCCTTTAGAGCACATCTCCCAATGCTTCGATATAAAGAGTATCGTTAAGACAAGGAATGTATTTATGATATTAGTGATTGCTGATGAATTTGACAATCAAATAATTCTATGAATAAAAGGTATTATTGATTAAATAGTACGTTGTTTTGGACCCAAAAGCATTCATTGCACTGTAATTGATTGCATAGGACTTATGTTTTGATACTACAACCGTTTCTTTCAACGAATCAAGGGTTTCCAAAATTAGTTACATTGCCGGTAAAGATATCCGAGTTAAAAGTTAAAACACTAGTCACGGCTGGAATATCTGGGAAAAAGATTTAGTGGTAGAGAAATATTTTTACAACTTCCGAAGAAAAATTTAACATGACGGTGAAATACGACACCGCGAATCGATCTCTGAGCATATTCTTACATAAACACAATTATATAATTATTGATCTGCTTCGAGATAGGTTATGAAATGGTATGGATCAGGGATATAAAAATCACGCTATAAAATGCTGGACCTTCATTAGCGTTTTCAAACTTCACAGCTGAAGAAGTAATTCACTTGCGGGAAATATAAATGTACAGTTTCATTCTTGTGACTTCATGTTTTGCCTCTGCTTTGGCATTCACAGTAATGTTTGAACATTTTGAGCAAATTACAGGTTTTGAAGAGTTAGACTACAAGTTACGAGTGCGTAAGCTGAACCGAACAACGATGGCACTGAATGGATCGCTAGTTGTTAGGCGATCGGCTGCAAACGATATTCGGGTGAGAAATCTTTACGCTCGACCATCAGTAAAATTACTAAGCACGTAAGTAAGCTTTTCTTTTATTCCAGATGTCATTGGATCTGTTTCATAGCCGGCTCGGAAACCAACAGTTCAACCATTATCCAATGAAGCTTCCTACGAGCGGTACTTGTGATTTCATCGACACCCTGCGCACGAACTACAAGGAGACGCTGGCACAGATTGAAAATATGCCCGGCAAAGGAGAGTGTCCAGTTACGCCGAGGACCATATACGTAAGGGATCTTGTGTTTCCAACCGACGTATACCCCCCGTGATGCCTAGGGGACTCTGGAAGGCACTCGTCACTGGTGAACGATCTGGGAACGAGCTGTATACTTACTTTTTTCTTGCAAAAGCTTATGACGAATACTAACTTTGGGCAATTGTTAAGCTTTTCGTCAGCTTGTACTTCCCTTTACTTGATGGTATTTTTAACAAACACGTAGGGAATGGAACATCGCTAGGGAAGGAGAGTAATTGTAGTGTGCAGTATAAGAAATCAAATAAATTAAATAAATTTTATATTAGTACATTTGGCACAAAGGGCTGCACTTCTACTTAGAAATCGCTTGAAAATTTTAGCTCCTCTTGCATGCAAGAAAGAAAGAGAAGTGGCCATTGTTACATCTTCGATTGCCTATTAAAATGAAAGATTCAAACCGTGACTATACTTTAAAAAATGTGGATTTGTCTTGATTAGTGGAATGTGCCCTATGCGTCTTTTATAAGCGTTCTTCCGTGTCGTGCTACGGGTCTTGATAAGCACGTTGTTGTGTTCTGGTCATATACATCCGATTATCATTATTTTCAGCTTTGTGTGGATGTATAGCAAAGGCTTTTGTTGATAAAAGAACACAATGGTATAGAACATTTGGTTGAGGCATATTGTGGAACAAACTGTTCACATCAAATTACAGCCTACGAATTGCGTGTGTACTGTGGTAGTATGCATATTTTAGACGAATGAAATGATATCTGTAGAATGTAAATAGATGATGAACAACATGAGATTACAGCACAGCTCCATGTAATTGTATATATTCCAGGGCGAATGATTTTGTTCAGTTATATTCCCGAAACGGGATATTATTTGTGGGATTTGTGAGGTCTTTGATGAAGTTGTGTTTTCCCCTTTCAAAGTAAAAAATTATGTACAAAGTTTTGTTCCTCTCGATGTTTGTGGCTCCAACGGTAGCTGTACATGGGATGTTTGAAAGTTTTAAGCAAAGCAATGGTGAAGATATAATATTTTTCGACTTGCGCGTGCGTAAAGTAAACCGTTCGACGACCGCACTAAACGGAACGTTCAAAGTGAGAGAATTTTTAGGAAACGAAATGCAGGTACAAAAACAAATAGTTGGTCGTTTCGCCAAGGCATGATCGTTACTAATCCTGGACAACCATTACTAATTTTAGTTCACAACGGATTTGTTTCATAGCCGACTCGGGAACAATCAGTTCAACCACTATCCAATGAAGCTGCCATCGGCTGGAGCATGCGATTTTATTAAAAACATGCACAATAACTACAAAGAACAAATATCGAAGCTTGAAAATTATCCTGGTGAAAACGAGTGCCCGATTTCACCAAGAATCGTAATTGTCAGGGATTATGTGTTTCCATCCGAGGTGATACCGCCCCTAATTCCAAGAGGACTATGGAAGGTAACGATGACCGGCGAAAGATCTGGTAAATCTGTAGTAGTTTGGACGTTCCTGATGAGAGTAAGCGATTATAACTAGCGATATTGTTGGCTTTCGAGCACATATTCTAGTGCTCTGGTGTAATGAATATTTAATAAATGTGGTTATAATGTAACTGATTGCTGATGAAATGTACAATAATAGAAATACTTTGCACAAAAGCTGTTGTTGATTGCATAAATCTTTTGGCTCTACTTTGAGGCAATTCTTATGCTTAGTTTACATGAAGCGTAAAGCAACCTTTGCAAGCGGCAAAATGCTGGCAGTCAACTGTAAAATGCTGTCAGCCAACTGTTAAAGTAAGCGAAAATCTGTTTTTCGACCTACGTGTGAAAAATGCGGTCAATAGTTAACGTCTAAACGAAACGAAAAAAAGTGACAGAAAAAGGGATATTTTGCGCCTCGTGTAAACTAAGCACAAAGCTTTGAGTCAGCTAGTTCTCTTATGATATTTTCAAACAAACATGTAAGAAAAAGTGGGGCACTATGTACCGCTAGGGAAGGAGTGTATTTGTAGTATGCAGAATAATAATGGTCAGAGCTTTACGCAAGGATCCTCCATATTTTATGAGCACGCAATCTCATTAAAATCTACTAGGAGCAATATTTATGATTGCATTATTTAATTTGTAACTGTCAAAAACACTTTTGAATATCTCTAGGCTTTAGAGTACAATATATGTACACCGAGTTAGGTTTTGCCTCACCCTTCCAATATGTTTGGAATTTGGAAGGTAGTTTTGTTTTCGTCGTATAAACAAATGATCCATTCTGAAATATCTGATCAACGTGTTGCCTATTTAAAAAAATGTGTTGACATTATAATATTTTGTGGAATTCATTAATCACATCAAAGCACATCCTGCGAATTGCACGTGTACTGACATGTTTGAATATTTTGATGCATGTAATAGTGTCATTAGGGTGTAAACAGGTGATGAACAACTGAAGATAACAAATCGTTTCATCTAGTTCTATATATTCTACGGTGAACGATTTTATTTAGTTCCTCTAAAACGCTCTGAATATCGTTCGTTGAAGTTGTGAGGTTCAGGTGAAGTTGTTTTTTCCCTCTTTGAAAGTATAAAATCATGTATAAAATGTTGTTGCTCTTCACGTGCGTGGCTTCAACGGTAGCTTTACATGGGATGTTCGAAAGTTTTACGCAAAGCGGTGATGAAAATGTAGTATTTTTTGACTTGCGCGTGCGTAAAATAAATCGCACGACGACCGCACTAAATGGAACGTGCATTTCCAGAGAATTTATAGGAAACGAAGTGCAGGTACAAAAACAAATATTACAATGCTTTCAATGGGCTTGAAACCCGTTACTGACCCTGGAGAAACTTAACTGATTTCAGTTCACAATGGATTTGTTTCATAGCCGACTGGGGAATAGTCAGTTCAACCATTATCCAATGAAGCTGCCATCGGCCGGAACATGTGATTCTATTAAAAACATGCACAACAACTACAAAGAACAAATATCGCAGTTCGAAAATTATCCTGGTGAAGACGAGTGCCCGATATCACCAAGAACATTAATTTTTAGAGATGTGGTATTTCCGTCTGAGGTGATACCGGCCATCGCTCCTAGGGGACTATGGAAGGCAGTGATGACCGGTGTACGATCTGGGAAAACAGTAGTAGCTTACACGATCCTGTTGAGAATAAGCGATTATAACTAGCTATCATTTTAAATTTTGCGTCTAATCAACACATCTTATAATGCTTTGTTATAATGAGTATCGCTGAGACAATAAATGTGGTCATCATATTTATGATTGCGGATGAACTTTAAAATAAAAACACAGGCTGGCCCCGCCGTAACTCGGCCTCGCTTTACGTCGTTTGACAAATCGTTTGAAGCTAGTTTATAGTAGCGTGCTTTGTTCTTTACTCATACGATTCAATGCAATTTGTATGACAGAAGATTCGAACATGGACTTATAAACGGAAGCCTTGAGTAGGTATTATAAACGTAGGAAACATGTTTCATGCATGGACATTTTTGGGCCCTACATCGCTTTTAAGGCACTGTCACAGTCCCATCAGGCGACGTAAAACGGGGTCAGCTTGTATGCAATAATAGGTGGTGCATAATCATACTATGGAGCAAAGGTTATCATTGATGAAAGAACACGATGGTATAAGAAATATTCAGAAGCATTCTTTCCACTGAACTGATTAATAATACAATCTGTTTTTCAACTAATTAAAAAAATTGTAAAATAAGTTACAAATGAAAGGGCATCCAAATAAACATTCATTATCGTAACGGCCACAAAAAAAAAAATAGACGCGGACACTAACGCCTACTTTTTTCATTGCCAGACAACATTTTGTCAATTTAAAAAATTGCATTTAATATTTTAAACTATTTCAGGAATGAGCTATTCACATCAAATTACAGTCTAATTTATAAGAAGTACAAGTACTATTCTAGTAAAAAGTTCGTATACTTCTGTCGAATGAGATAAATGCCCTCAGCACGGACTTCAGTCGGATAAATCCGTTCGAATCGGAAGAACCGGACCTTTAGCGAGATTTATTCGATCGAAGTCCATGTTGAGAGCCACTATCTGTGCGATGTAAATAGAAGATAACAAAACAGCTTCTCGTAGTATATATTCCAGGGCGAACGATTTTATTTAGTTTTATTGCCGAAACGGTCGGTTGCTGTAAGTTGTGAGGCTCTGTTGAAGTATATATATATTTTCCCCTTTCAAAGTAAAAAATCATGTACAAAGTTTTGTTGCTCTCCATGTGTGTGGCTCCAACGGTAGCTGTACATGGGATGTTTGAAAGTTTTAAGCAAAGCAATGGCGAAGATATAATATTTTTCGACTTGCGCGTGCGTAAAATAAACCGCACGACGACCGCACTAAACGGAACGTTCATTGTGAGAAAAATGTTAGGAAACGAAATTCAGGTACAAAAACAAATAGTCGATCGCTTTGCTAAGGCTTGATCATTACTAATCCTGGACAACTATTGCCAATTTTAGTTTACAACGGATTGGTTTCATAGCCGACTCGGGAACAATCAGTTCAACCACTATCCAATGAAGCTGCCATCGGCCGGAACATGCGGTTTTATTAAAAATATGCACAACAACTATAAAGAACAAATATCGAAACTTGAAAATTATCCTGGTGAAGACGAGTGCCCAATTTTACCAAGAACCGTAATTGTCAGGGATTATGTGTTTCCATCCGAGGTGATACCGCCCCTAATTCCAAGAGGACTATGGAAGGTAACGATTACCGGCGAAAGATCTGGTAAAGCTGTCGTAGTTTACACGTTCCTGTTGAGAGTAAGCGATTATAACTAACTTATAATGAATATTACTAAGTCAATAGATGTGGTTATAATATAGCTGATTGCTGCTGAACTTTACAATAATAGAAATACTTTGCACAAAAGCTGTTGTTGATTGCATAATACTGTTAGTTCTACAACGCTTCAACAAATTACAACGAAAGTTTCCAAATTAAGTTGCAATGTCGATAAAGGTATCCGAGTTGGGTTTCACTGTCAATTACAAAACATTTCCAAGGATATACATAATGGCTGTAAACAAAAGACAGCTATTTGAGGTTCCAATTGAGGTTCCACCAACGATACCTGCGGGACTCTTGAAAACAACTTTATTATTCCTACTTTCTTATTAAAGCTCATGATGATTTTTTTAAATATATCTTAATTTGATATGAATAAAAAAATATTGTTTTGAGAAATAATTTCATTTGTAAATTAGTGTACTTTAAATAATTTTATTTTCGTAAATATTGCATGTTTCAATGCTTTTTTATGGGAATGATTTAATTGATCTTACATTCCAAAATACAAACATTTTTTCCTGCATACGAAGTTTTTTTTATTTTTGCTTCCGCTTAGAGGAAATGGGTATTGTTACATCCGACGTTGCAAACGTGACCATACTGATAACGATTGTGGTATTAGCTTGAGTGGTGGAAATTGGTCTATTCTAGTTTTATTGGTATTCTGTTCTATCCTATAACGTGTTTAATTAGCACGTCTCTAACAGTAACGTTGTGGGATTGTGCTCTGATAATACATCATATTAATATATTCATCAGATAACCGTCAGTTTGAGAATACAGCGAGTATTGAGTTAATAAGCATAATTACAGTGTATAGGACGGAGAACGTGTTTAGAGCTCTATCTTTTCAGCCTATCTTGCAACCAACACTATATGACTATATGAGATATGTATTCCATTAAAAAAACCACAATGATAAAAATGAGGGTTCTCTTTAAAGTTGGTATTATAATGTGTAGAGCGTTTACTTTGGGCCTTGTTGTGAACACGTTTTAAGCGATGTTCTTAAACTTCAAAGAAGTTAGCAGCTCCAAAAAACAGTACATACTCACAATAGCGTCAATACAACCGCACGACAATGGCACTAAATGGAGCAACCACTACGATCTTCTATCAATCTTTGTCTGCTCAGCAATCAGCTTAACCACTATTCGAAAAAATTACCATCATACGGAACCTGCAAGTTTATCGACAATATGTACACAAAAATACACATAAAAAGAGAGTGGGCATTTTCTCCAAAATCTGTGACTTTCTGAAATTTCTGTTTGAATTTGAACGCTTCCAAGTGTTCCCCGGAGGGGGCTTTGGAAAGTACTCGTGACTGCGACAAGGTCTGGGAAGCCGTTGTTTTTCGTGGTATGATTTGATCAAAGTGTACGATGAATATTAGAATAAATGAATATGCATACTGGATTTACTCTGTTTGAGGTTGAGTAAATAAAGCTATAAACATGGGACCATCTGTTCCTGTTGGTTAATAATATAAGTGAAAAATTGTCTTGTCCTGTGCAAGTTTCAATTCACGAACAAAGTATTATCTCGCCGTCTCGGAAATAATCAGTTTAAGCGCTTTCAAATGAAGCTTTTATATGGTGGAGTTTGTCAAAGATATGCTTATTGGCTTTAAACAAAAAATCTTGATCTAGGCCATCTTAATTGTATTTTGTTTCGAAAATTTTGTAGAATAACCTTTAAATCAACTTACAGATAAAGAAGTGCACGTGTATTGTAGCACGTGTGCTATGCTAATTGAAGGTTTGGATACTTTTGAACGAATGAACTGATGTCTATGGTATGTAAATAAATGATGAACAACAGAAGATTACTGAAGAGCAACATCTAGTAGTATATATTCCAGGTCAAAAAGTTTTATGTAATTTCAATTCCAAAACGCAAACCCAATCAGGTGCAGTTGAGTACTCCCTCTTTAGAATTATAAAATAATGTACAAAGCAGTGCTACTTTTTATGTGTGTAACTATAACGGTAGCCCTACAGGTGATGTTTGAAAACTTTGAGCAAAGCAGTGGCCAAAATGTTATATTTTTCGACTTGCGCGTGCGTAAAATAAATCGTACAACGACCGCACTAAATGGAACGGTCATTGTGAAAGAATTTATAGGAAACGAAATGCAGGTACAAAAACGAATAAGCGCATGTCTTCAAAAAAGTTACTAATACAAGATGACTTTTCTATATTCCAGTTCTCAATGGACTTGTTTCATAGCCGACTTGGGAACAATCAGTTCAACCATTATCCAATGAAGCTGCCATCGGCTGGAACTTGCGATTTTATTAAAAACATGCACAACAACTACAAGGATGAAATTAGACAGATAGAAAATTATCCTGGTGAAAACGAGTGCCCGGTTTCGCCGAGAACCATAATTGTGAGGGATTATGTATTTCCATCCGAGGCGATACCACCAGTTCTTCCAACAGGACTATGGAAGACAACAATGGACGGAGTAAGATCTGAGAATGTTGTAGTAGCTTACTTGTTCCTGTTCAAAGCGCGCGATGATGGCTTTTTTACTTAAATCTACGGAAAACTCGCTCAACAAACGTGAGGTATTAATGTACATGCTAAACTAAATAACGAAATCAAAACGCTGGTTTGCAGAACTACTCTTCGCAGTTTTTGTTTTTATGATGTAAGATTAACATGACTTAAACAAACACTTATGGTTTATTATTTTAATTAGAGAACTATATATTACGACCGACCACTGTTAAAGTGGTCGTTTCGTGTATCGTTTTGGAGTGAAGTTGCGTATTCCTTCTTTGAAAGATTAAATCATGTACAAAGTTTTGTTGCTCTCCATGTGTGTGGCTTCAACGGTAGCTTTACATGGGATGTTTGAAAGTTTTACGCATAGTGGTGATGAAAATGTAGTATTTTTTGACTTGCGCGTGCGTAAAATAAATCGCACGACGACCGCACTAAATGGAACGTGCATTTCCAGAGAATTTATAGGAAACGAAATGCAGGTAAAAAAAACTAATAAACGAATGCTTTGACTGGCTATGAAAGTCGTTAATAATTCTGGAAAACCTTTACTAATTTTAGTTCACAAAGGATTTGTTTCATATCCGACTCGGGAACAATCTTACTTACTTACTTAAGTGGCACTACAACCGCTGAGCGGTCTTGGCCTGACGAAGCTCCATCCGAAACCGCTCACGGTCGCTCGCCACAGTAGTCCAATTCCGTATCCCGGCTATTCTGGTGGCTTCGTCTACGCCATCCTTCCATCTCAATTTAGGCCTACCACGCCTCCTCTGTCGTTCAGGACAGCCTAAAAGGACTTTACGGACTGGGTCGTCCGGTGCCATTCGCATGACATGACCAGCCCACCGGAGCCTGGCGAGTCTAATTCGTTGCACGACTGTGAGGTCTCCGTACAACTCATAGAGCTCGTCATTATATCGGCTCCTCCATTGTTCCTCCTCACATACGGGGCCAAAAATCCTCCTGAGAACACGAACACGGCTAAGAGGGTTTCGTCAGATTTGGACAGAGTCCATGCCTCGGAGGCGTATGTGCGCACTGGAACTATATATGTCCGGTATAGTCCCAGCTTCGACTGTCTTGACAGGTATCGTGAGTGGAAGAGTTTTCTCAGACTGTAATATGACCGGTTGGCTGCCAGCACGCTAGCGCGAATTTCATCTGAACAATCAGTTCAACCATTATCCAATGAAACTACCAACGGCCGGAGCACGCGATTTTCTTTGAACTACAAAGAACAAATAAGGCAGATAGAAAATTATCCTGGCGAAGACGAGTGTCCGATTTCACCAAGAACACTCATTTTCAGAGATTTGGTATTTCCATTCGAGGTGATACCGGCAATCGCTCCGAGGGGACTTTGGAAGGCAGTGGGGACCGGGGTAAAATCTGGTAATGCTGTTCTAGTTTACACGATCCTGTTAAGAGTAAGCGATTATAACTAGCATTCATTTTAAATTGTGACTTCATATGGTTTGCTTTTCGACACAGCTTCTAATGCTTCAGTGAAATGAGTATCACTGAGACAATAAATGTGATCATCATATACGAATTGCATTCGATTGCTGATGAGCTTTACAAGAAAATGCTTTACACAAAAAAAAAACAATTGTTGATAAAAGAAAATTGGCTTTGAAAACAACCTGTAGCACTCCTTGGACTGTACTTGAATGCCCGATTTCACCCAGAACAGTAGTTGTCAAGGATTATGTGTTTCCATCCGAGGTGGTACCACCCGTTCTTGCAACAGGACTATGGAAGGCAACGATAACTGGAAAAAAAATCGGGTAAAGCTGTAATACTTTACTCGTTCCTGCTCAAAGCTAGCGATGACGGCTTTTTGGAGGTTGTAATCTATATTCTATACATAATCCGCTTTAAGCGCGAAAAACTCACACGAGAACATGTGACATTAATGTTAACACCAAATTAAATAATAAAATTATAATGCTGGTCTGCTGAACTACGATTGTGAGTAAGACTACCAGTTACGAGTGCGTATGCTGCACCGAACAACGATGGCTCTGAATGGATCGCTAGTTGTTAGGCCAGATCCACATGTCACTGGATCTATTTCATAGCCGGCTCGGAAACCAACAGTTCAACCACTATCCCATGAAGCTACAGTGACCGGCAGGGAAAAGTGGACACCTCGCATTTTTTTTATTTCGCTCAATATTTTTTCTTTGTCGAAGTAAATACGCTGAAAATATTTTTCGTATCTTGTTTTACATATTTTTTATGAGATTCATTAATTAATTACCGAAAAAAAACGCTTTTCAATTTTGGAGAAAAATTATAAAAATATATGTTTAAAAAAACAGTGACAAGAAAAAGTGGACACTTCAGGTGTTCATTAGTTTACATAAAAAAAAATATAATAAATTAATCTTAGTATTTAATGTGTCCTCCTTTGGCTTTAAGAATCTGCTGAAGGCGCTTTGGCATGCTCTCCACTAGATTTTTTAGATATTGGGGATCTAACTCTTCCCAAGCGCGCACTAGAGCTTCAAAATAGTTATTTTTGTTCGACACATCTGTTTTGTTCACCCTGTCATCGAGAATTGCCCACAAATTCTCAATTGGGTTTAGATCCGGGCTCTGAGGAGGCCATTCCAACAGTTTTATCCGGCAAGACCGGAAATAAGACTTGGTCTTCTTGGCACTATGTTTTGGGTCATTGTCCTGCTGGAAAAGGAACTTCTCTTCCAGGCCCGTCTGGATCAGTGAAATCTCCAGATTTTCCTGCAGAATGTTTATGTAGGAATCTGCAGTCATAATACCGTCAATTTTCACAAGACTCCCCACTCCACTCCACGCAAAACAACCCCAGACCATCACATTCCCTCCTCCATGTTTTACGGTGCCCTGGATGTGACGATCCTGAAGTGCCTCGCCCGATCTGCACCATACACGTTCACGGCGTTTCCGATTAAAAAGTTCAAATTTTGATTCGTCAGACCACAGAACCGTTTTCCAGAACTCTAGAGGCTTATCAGCATACTTCTGAGCAAACTTTAGACGCTTTGCTTTATTAGCCTTGCTGATATATGGGCGCTTCCTAGCAAATTTGCTCTTCAACCCATATTCAACAAGCCGTCGACGGATAGTTCTTTCGGAAACTGATGGCTGAAGTGTTTCCATGATCTCCCTGACAGTTACTTTTGGATTTTTCTTGACCTCACGGATGATCTTGGCGTCCATACGCGCGTCGGTTTTGCGCCTCCCGCCTCTGCCCGGTCGATCCACCACCGATCCGAACGTTTTAAATTTCATTATAATTTTTCCTACTGCTGACTTGCTGAGTTCATACTTTCTTGCAATAGTTCGGTACGATTCTCCGTTTTGAACATCACGAATCACTAAATTACGCATATGCAATGAAATTGAATTCGACACTTTTGCGTTCATTATTTTTGCAACACACTTTTGAGTGATCGTTCTGAAGCTGATAGATTGGCGAGGTGAGCCTCGAAGCTGATGGCAAGGATGTTGAAATAATATGACTTATGCTCTGAAAAGAGCTGATATTTTGTTTCTATTCTCGTACTCGTGTTGTTGCTAGCGTAAGGTTGCGCAAAGAATAAAGAATTTAAAGAAAATCGCATTATTTATACCTGTTGCTAGCGAGTTGCGCTACACTTGCCAAAATGTCAGGCGCACTCACATAGAAAGGGAGAAAGGTAGAGCACTCAAAGAAGATTAGTCTACCTCGCCTTTTTAGGGTAGAGAAAATGCGCAACTCGCCTAGTTTAGTATAAAAAGAGTGTTTCTTTCAGCGGAAGGATGCACAACGGAGGAAACAATCAACGAGAGAACATCGAGATCCAAAGAAAGCACCAAAATTAAAATCAGTTCTTTTCAGAACTTCTACCAAGGAATTATTTTGTCTTCTTTGCTGTTCAGAGCCGTAACACTATTAAAATGCAATTAAATAGTTAGCTTTCCATGAAAATTTTTTGCAACAGTCGAAATTTCAAAGTGTCCACTTTTTCTTGTCACTGTTTTTTTAAACATATATTTTTATAATTTTTCTCCAAAATTGAAAAGCGTTTTTTTCGGTA
>KE525396.1:274163-297820 GCA_000441895.2 Anopheles sinensis
TGAACTCAAAATCGCTATTTCTGATGCCTGGAAGAAATCGAGGAATCCATATTAAAAACCTTATTAGCAGTATGCCAAACCGAATATTTCAAACTATAAATAGGAATGGCAGAGTTACTGATTACTAAAATATTTGAAAATAAATTATAATAGCTATTATAACCTCTTTTATCGTGCCAAACCCAACGAAATTGCCAGTGGCTCTATACAACATGGACAGCCATTTTCAAGCAAAACTGATAAAACGTAACTTTTATGACAAATAAAAATATCAAAACTGGGTTAAAAATGTATACAATGCAAGCTTTTTTGAAGCCATATTTGTATTTTTGGTAAAAAAATTTATAACCTACTAAACTCAGAAAAATGCAGGTGGCTCTATAGAAACTGGACACAGTGTAGATAGTTATGAAATTTCTTCACCCCAAATACTACTGCTAGTGCTTCTCGATGGACTTGAGCGTAATTCTTTTGAGCTTCGGACAACGATGCTGACGCAAACATAATAGGCTGTTCTACGTTCTTTATAACATGCGAAAGGATTGCTCCAACACCATATGGACTTGCATCTACTTGCAAAACTAACGGTTTGTCAGGGTCAAAGGGGACTAACATTTGGTTTTCACATATCAACCTTTTCGACTTTTCAAACGACTCCTGACATGATTTGGTCCATTAAAACTTTTTCTCTTTTCGCAACAACTGATATAGTGGATATACAGTGACCGGCAGGGAAAAGTGGACACCTCGCATTTTTTTTATTTTCGCTCAATATTTTTTTCTTTGTCGAAGTAAATACGCTGAAAATATTTTTCGTATCTTGTTTTACATATTTTTTATGAGATTCATTAATTAATTACCGAAAAAAAACGCTTTTCAATTTTGGAGAAAAATTATAAAAATATATGTTTAAAAAAACAGTGACAAGAAAAAGTGGACACTTCAGGTGTTCATTAGTTTACATAAAAAAAAAATATTATAAATTAATCTTAGTATTTAATGTGTCCTCCTTTGGCTTTAAGAATCTGCTGAAGGCGCTTTGGCATGCTCTCCACTAGATTTTTTAGATATTGGGGATCTAACTCTTCCCAAGCGCGCACTAGAGCTTCAAAATAGTTATTTTTGTTCGACACATCTGTTTTGTTCACCCTGTCATCGAGAATTGCCCACAAATTCTCAATTGGGTTTAGATCCGGGCTCTGAGGAGGCCATTCCAACAGTTTTATCCGGCAAGACCGGAAATAAGACTTGGTCTTCTTGGCACTATGTTTTGGGTCATTGTCCTGCTGGAAAAGGAACTTCTCTTCCAGGCCCGTCTGGATCAGTGAAATCTCCAGATTTTCCTGCAGAATGTTTATGTAGGAATCTGCAGTCATAATACCGTCAATTTTCACAAGACTCCCCACTCCACTCCACGCAAAACAACCCCAGACCATCACATTCCCTCCTCCATGTTTTACGGTGCCCTGGATGTGACGATCCTGAAGTGCCTCGCCCGATCTGCACCATACACGTTCACGGCGTTTCCGATTAAAAAGTTCAAATTTTGATTCGTCAGACCACAGAACCGTTTTCCAGAACTCTAGAGGCTTATCAGCATACTTCTGAGCAAACTTTAGACGCTTTGCTTTATTAGCCTTGCTGATATATGGGCGCTTCCTAGCAAATTTGCTCTTCAACCCATATTCAACAAGCCGTCGACGGATAGTTCTTTCGGAAACTGATGGCTGAAGTGTTTCCATGATCTCCCTGACAGTTACTTTTGGATTTTTCTTGACCTCACGGATGATCTTGGCGTCCATACGCGCGTCGGTTTTGCGCCTCCCGCCTCTGCCCGGTCGATCCACCACCGATCCGAACGTTTTAAATTTCATTATAATTTTTCCTACTGCTGACTTGCTGAGTTCATACTTTCTTGCAATAGTTCGGTACGATTCTCCGTTTTGAACATCACGAATCACTAAATTACGCATATGCAATGAAATTGAATTCGACACTTTTGCGTTCATTATTTTTGCAACACACTTTTGAGTGATCGTTCTGAAGCTGATAGATTGGCGAGGTGAGCCTCGAAGCTGATGGCAAGGATGTTGAAATAATATGACTTATGCTCTGAAAAGAGCTGATATTTTGTTTCTATTCTCGTACTCGTGTTGTTGCTAGCGTAAGGTTGCGCAAAGAATAAAGAATTTAAAGAAAATCGCATTATTTATACCTGTTGCTAGCGAGTTGCGCTACACTTGCCAAAATGTCAGGCGCACTCACATAGAAAGGGAGAAAGGTAGAGCACTCAAAGAAGATTAGTCTACCTCGCCTTTTTAGGGTAGAAAAAATGCGCAACTCGCCTAGTTTAGTATAAAAAGAGTGTTTCTTTCAGCGGAAGGATGCACAACGGAGGAAACAATCAACGAGAGAACATCGAGATCCAAAGAAAGCACCAAAATTAAAATCAGTTCTTTTCAGAACTTCTACCAAGGAATTATTTTGTCTTCTTTGCTGTTCAGAGCCGTAACACTATTAAAATGCAATTAAATAGTTAGCTTTCCATGAAAATTTTTTGCAACAGTCGAAATTTCAAAGTGTCCACTTTTTCTTGTCACTGTTTTTTTAAACATATATTTTTATAATTTTTCTCCAAAATTGAAAAGCGTTTTTTTTCGGTAATTAATTAATGAATCTCATAAAAAATATGTAAAACAAGATACGAAAAATATGTTCAGCGTATTTACTTCGACAAAGAAAAAAATATTGAGCGAAAATAAAAAAAATGCGAGGTGTCCACTTTTCCCTGCCGGTCACTGTATCTACGAACTACAAGGAGACGCTGGCACAGATTGAAAATATGCCCGGCAAAGGAGAGTGTCCAGTTTCGCCTAGGACCATACATGTAAGGGATCTTGTGTTTCCAACTGACGTTATACCTATGCAACAACCCCTGTATTGCCTAGGCGCCTCTGCAAAGCGGTAGTCACCTCTGTAATATTATTCACAATGAGGTGCATTAAAAAAAAATACTGTAAAATATAATAACATTTGAGAATTAGTCTTGTTTTTTCCCTTCAAATTGAGAGTTTCATTTTTTTGTCCCTCTTTTAATAAACAATTAACGAATCTTTCATGAAAAAAATTATCTTTTTGCTGCATAAAAGTTTTTTGAAAATATTTTATGTTTTCCCTAAGAGGAATTTCCATCGTAAAAACTATTTATATTTTTTAGCTGAATGATTTAAATTGAAGGTATCGTTGTTTTCATATAGAATATCTGAGGCAGTGTCGTTGTCATCCTATAAACAAATGTGTTATTCTACATTACCTGTTCAAAGGTTTATCAACTGTGTTTGCATCTCAATTATTTTGCAGAATGTTGTATTTACACCAATTCACAGACAAATAATAGCACGTGTGCTGCATTGAATGCATATTTCTAATAAGTTTGAGTAATCAACTTAAATCTGCAGGATGCAAATATATAGATGATGAACAACTGAAGATTAGAATATGGCCTTATCTAATGGTATATATTGTGAAGCAAACAGTACCATTTATCTGATGAAGTTGTGTTTTGCCATTTGGAAGTACTACATCATGTACAAAGTGCTGCTTCTCTCCATTTGGGTGACTTCAACAGAAGCCTTATATGGAATGTTTGAAAGTTTTGAGCAAACTAGTGGAGAAGACATAATATTTTTGAATTTGCGCGTGCGTAAAATAAATCGTACGACGTCCGCAATAAATGGAACGGCAATTGTGAGAGAATCAGTAGGGAACGAACTGCAGGTAAAAAACACATCAACGATCGCTTTTACTGCTTTTGAAAACCGTTGCTAATCCTAGAGAACCTCTACTGATTTCAGTTCACAATGGATTTGTTTTATAGCCGGCTCGGGAATAGCCAGTTCAATCACTATCCAATGAAGCTGCCTTCGGCTGGAACATGCGGTTTTAATAAAAATTTGTATATGAACTACAAAGAACATTTTACGCAGCTCGAAAACTATCCCGACGAAGACGAGTGCCCGGTTTCAGCAAGGACAGTCATTATCAGAGATGTGGTATTTCCATCCGCAGTGCTACCGCCTCTCACTCCGAGGGGACTATGGAAGACAACGATATCCGGCGTAAGATCTGAGGAAGCTGTACTAGTTTACACGTTCTTGGTGCGAGTAAGTGATTATAGCTAGCTATCATTAAAAAAATGTGACTTTACATTACTCGCCTGTTGGCCTACTTGTAACGCTTTTGTTTAATGAGCATCGTTGATTCAATAAATGTGGTTATCATATGTATTACTGATTGCTGATGCTGAAAGCTACCATCGATGAATGAATACGCTGGTTTGGAAACTACCCAGTAGGCTCCTTGCACTGTACTTGATTGCATAATTCTAAATGGTTTGATACTACAAAACTTCAACGAACGTTTTCAAAATAAGTTGGAATGTTGGTAAAGGTATCAGAATAAGCTTTCTGTATCGATTGATCGATATCGGGTGAGAGCACCCTATGTGATAGTTGTGTGTGAGAGGGAATATCTGATTGCTATATTTTAACGTTTTCGTTAAAGTCTTTGATGAGCTTTAGTTTTCACACAAATCTAAAGACTTAAATATTTCCCACAAACACGAAGAGTAATATGTGTTGATGGGCCAGTAGCATACTCTCATCAGGTTATTAACAATAATATATTGATTTGAGAAATTAGTTTATTGGGGAAGGAGTATACCTGTAAATCGTTTTTTTGCTTAAATATTGAATATGTCAATGATTTTTGTCTTTTTTATAATTGAAAGGTCAAATTAATCTGACGAACAAAAAGATTGAACATTTTTTCCTGCATGCATATTACGTGAAGTTATGTTTGTTGTTTTAGATAAGTTGAAGGATAAGTAGATGAAGTGGATATTGTTACATCAGTTATTACAAACGTGACTATACTGAGCTACGTGATGCGAGTTTTATGAACATTTTGTTACTTCATACAACGTGTTTTATAAGCACGTTTCCATCGGTAACGTTGCTGGATTGTGCTCTAATACTTTAATATTGATCAGATAACTATCACATTGAGAATCGAGGGAGCATCAAGTTAAAAAGGATAATTACTGTGAACAGGACGGAGAACGGGGTTAGAGCTTTATCCATTCAGTCTATTTTGCAAGCTACAATATGTGAGATATGTATTTCTTTTAAAATTCCACACTGATAAAAATGAAGTTTCTATTTAATATTGCTATTCTTATATGTAGAGCGTAACTTTTGGCCTTGTTGTAGCGAACGCATTTCGAGCGATGTCATTGATGTTTGAAGAAGGTAGCATCTCAATCGCAACAGTACATACTCTGCGGTTGCGTAAATACAAACAAACTACAATGGCACTAAATGTATCGGTTATTGTGCGCAAATAGATTAGTTTCAACGCTGTGGTGAGTATTTGTGGCAACCACTACGATCTTCTATCAATCTCTGTCAGTTTTAGCTATCGCTAGATATGTTCCATAATCGACTCAACAATCAACAGTTCAACCACTTCCCGATGATGCTGCCATCGTGCGGAACCTGTGAGTTGTTCTTCAATATCCATACAAACTTGGGAGAGGGGACTTTGGAAAGCACTCTGTACTGCCCCACTGTCTGGGAACTGTACTGCCCCACTGATGAATATAAGAATCGATGCATATGCATTTAGTATGTTATCTATTTGAGGTTGAGTAAATAAAGCTTCAAAACTGGAAACTATATCTCTGACTGTTGGTTCGAACTACGCTAGCTTCAATTCACGAACAGTATTTTACCTCGACGGCTCGGGAAAAACTAAAAATTATTGCATTAGTGGTCAGAAATTAAATTTTCTAATGGTGGAGCTTGCAATTTTGTCTAAGATGTGCCTATCTTATAAGTACCCCATTCGACTATACATTCAATTGCAAATGATTTTCTAGTAAATTTTTAGTTCCCAGTGTTATTCTCCATCAAAACCACCGCGTCGGGTTTTTACTCCCGCCGAAGATATTTATAAGTGGAATTTGGAATTCATTATCTATGTCATCGTATAAACAAATGTTCAACAGTGCAATATAGATCTTTTTAACATTTTCGATTTAACAAATTGTATGTTTTGTCTAAAAGGTTGCAGAATGACCTTGAACAATTTCAAACAAAGCAGAGCACGTGTTTATTAGCACGTGTGGTATGCTAATTGAAGGTTTGGACATTTTTGAACGATTGAGCTGATGTCTGTAGGATGTAAAAAGATGATGAACAACTGAAGATTATGGAACAGCTGCATCTAGTAGTATAAATTGAAGAGAGATTTAGCTTTAATTTAATCGTCGAAACGCTAAAACTCTGGTTAATTGTGCTTTTCTTCTCTGAAAGTATTAAAGCATGTTCAAACTGCTGCTGCTATTCATGTGTGTTGTTTCAACAGTAGCCTTACAGGTGATGTTTGAAAGTTTCGAGCAAATCAGTGGTGAAAATATTGCACTTTTTGACTTGCGCGTGCGTAAAATAAACCGTACGACGACCGCACTAAATGGAACGGTCATTGTAAAAGAACTGGCAGAGAACGATATACAGGTACCAAAACAACCACGTGAACGTGTTTTCCGGGCTTGAAAATCATTACTTATCATGATGGACCTCTGCTAATTTCAGCTATCAATGGATTTGTTTCACAGTCGCCTTGGGAACAATCAGTTCAACTACTATCCAATGAAGTTACCATCGGCTAAAAATTGCGATTTTGTTAAAAATATGCAAAACGGCTACAAACAACACATGGCACTGATAGAAAATTTTCCTGATGAAGACGAGTGCCCGGTTTCACTCAGGACAGTAATTTTCAGGGACTATGTGTTCCCATCCGAGGTGGTACCGCCTGTTCTTCCAACAGGACTGTGGAAAGCAACGATTACCGGTGTAAGAGCTGAGAATATTGTATTACTTTTCTCGTTCCTATTCAAAGCAAGCGATGACGGCTTGTTTTAGTTAAAAGCTACATTAAAACACGTGGAAAACTTACTTTAATAACGTGAGGTATAAATGTGCATGCTGCAGTGTACTAAATAATAAAATTATGACGTTGGTCTGCAGAACTACTAATCGCATTTTCAATAATGGTGTGAGAATGACATAACTGAAATAAAAAAATAACGGTTCATTATTTTCATTCATGACTTAATTGTGATCACCTAACGCAAGAGGAGTATAATGGAGTTGTTGTGCAGCTTTCTTGTATGTTTTGATAATTCGAAACTATCAATCTCATCATCGTTTCATCAATATCATCACCGTCATATATGGTTGCTAATAAACTTTTTAATTCAATAGTTCAATGGTGCAAATGAATTGCAGTTTTCTGCATAAGTTTCAAATTCAGTAAAGGTATCCGAGTAAGTTGTCACTATCAATTTGAGCTGTTGCAAAATTGTTCTTTCTTCTTCTTTAAGTGGCACACCATACCCTAGTGCATTTGGACAAAACATACCCTAGTGTGTCTCTTCAAAATGAGTTACTGCGTCCGAAAGAAGGTATATTATTGATCGGTGGTCAGTTGTTCTTAATACCGGGAGGTGCCAGACTCGAGATTCGATCCCACACCCGTGGTGTTCCTTGCGCTACCGTTGCGCCATGGACACCTCCAAAAATGTTCTATAATGGCTACAAAAAAACAAGAGACTCGGACACATTTGTTGCCATCTTTAATTGCAAGAGACCGTTATTATCCATCAGAAATGTTGAATCAAGTTTTCACATTTGCCCAAAGGTATTTTCAATTAGAATTTGAACAGCATTTGAACTCCAGCTAGATATAATAAATGTAAGATAAACGTATGTATTTAAAGATCGACATTTTTCGTGGTGAAGACGAGTGCCTAGTCTCACCCAGAACATTAAATAACAGGGACTGAACATTTCCATCCGAGATCATTCCATTCGTCGCACAGAGCGGACCTTGGGAGGAAACAATGAACACTGTAAGATCTGGAGAAATGAAACCAAGAACTATGTGCCAAAGGATATATTCTCGAATTGTACAATCGACCAAGAAAAATTTACTGAATTCCTGTGAAATTTTTTTTTCATGAATCAAACTGATTTCAACAGCAAACTAGCTGCTGGGAGAGTCACATCATAAATTCTGCATGTTAAAACTATTGAACATATTTAAAATAAAATGATATTTTCACTGTACTTTTTAACAAATAATAAATTATCAACACAAATTATTGGTACTTATTATAAGAATCAAAACATTCCTTGAAATGTGTTGACTTTAAATCTGATACACGGAGCATTCCGACGTGTGATGCACAGCAGTAGATTACAACTGAATCACTTCCGGGGGAGTAAACTGTGGAATTTAAATTTAATTTTATTCGTAAATCTCGTTCGTTCCAGTGAAGTTGTGAGTTTTTCCTGTTGTACTTCAATCATGTACAGAGTATTGATGCTCTTCATGTGTGTAGCTTCATCAGTGGCTCTAAAGATTATGTTCGAAAACTTTGGACAAACCATTGGAGAGAGCGTTACTTTGTTCGATATACGTGTGCGTAAGATAAATCGCACGATGACGGCATTAAATGGGACGGTCACTATTAAAGAGTTTGTTGGAAACGAAATACAGGTACAAAAAGAAAATGCTAAAAAGCTTTGATTGGCCGTGGAAATTATTACTTATCGTAAGCAATACGTTACTGGTTACAGTTCACGATGGATTTATTCTATAGCCGCCTCGGGAATAAGCAGTTCAACCACTATCCAATGAAGCTGCCATCTTGCGGAACATGCGATTTTGTCAAAAATATGCAAACCGACTACAAACAATACATCGAGCAGATAGAAAATTTTCCCGAAAAGGATGAGTGTTTAATATCGCCTAGATCCATAATTATCAAGGATTATGTATTTCCAACAGAGGTGATACCATCGATCATTCCAAGAGGACTATGGAAGGCAACGATGACCGGTGTAAGATCAGGCGAGGTAGCAGTAGCATACTGGTTCCTATTGAAGGCTACGGATGAATAGCTTTCTCAAAGCTTATTATTACTATTAAATTGTGAAATTAAATTGTACATTAACATGCTGCAATACACATGCATATTCGTTTGAGAATTATATGATGGTTTATAAAATATTATTATTTAATAAGCGGCTAGCACTGAACGTTAATGGGTTAAGGTTTCAATATTTGTGTGGGTAGAGGATATTTCTAGGCATTGGAGCATAACTTTTAATTCATTGGTAGGTATAATAAATATTACTTACGGTCGATAGGTAAAGTCATAATTTTACTGGTTACTGTTACTCTATAATCTAATATGTAATTATATTAGGCACTCGTAGCATCAACAAAATAATGCAAAAATTGTTTGGCCTGAGAAGTACCCAGCTTCACTGTTGGAGTTGTAATTGATCACATAATATTCATGTTTTGATTGTTGGAACAATATTTTAAAATAAAGAAGAAAATATTCAAATAGGCAGCATACAGATCGCACTGTAATTAGCTACGCAATACTTATGGGATGATGGTGTTGAGATCGATTTTTCAACAAATTCGCTGTTTTCCACACTAGTAAAATTGTCAGAAAAATGTATCTGCATATGCTTTCAGTATCAATTCGATTCGCGTTCTCTCGACGCCCTCAACTTTAGTAGTAACTATCGCCTTCCAGAGGCCTTTCGGTAGAACCGGAGGGATTGCTTTTGATGGGAAAACCATGTCGTACACATGAAACTCGCGTGGCTTAATAGGACACTCTCCTTTCTTCGGAAGATTTACTATCTCCTTGATGTACTGATAGTAGTCGTCATAGATACTGTAGAGGAATTCACATGAACCTTTGCTAGGCAGCTTCATCGGGTAGTGGTTCCACTGTTGATTTCCAAGAGCACTGTGGTATAAATCTGTGACGGACTGCGGGAGAGAAAGGAGAGTTGGTCTAGTGGATGCCATTTTACGCAAAACGAAAGCCCACTTACGACAAAGCTATCGTCCAAGGGTAACTTTAAAACGAACGTTCCGTTAGCAGTGACTGTTGTTCGATTATACTTGCGCACGCGTATGGTATTTTCATACACGTCAAATCCGGACAATTGTTCTATTTTCTCGAATACTACTTCTAACCCTTCGGTGGATATAATGAGGGTCACTAACACAATGACGACGGTCCACATATTCTTTGTTGCTGGTTATGCACGAAAATATTACTAATAACTTTTGAAACGTTTCATGCCGATGTTGGAGGTTGTATTTATACTTCTAACAGATGATTTTAAAGATCATATCGCAGAAAAGTTAATGTGTTCAGAGCGACGTTTGATGCTGATTTTAAACGATAGTGCAAAGTGTTTCATTTTTATGGCTCAATAACATCACAGGTTATTTTTATACTTCCTGAGTTTTTAATTATTAGACTCAATAATGTTAGTGCTTTTAGCGCTGTGTGCACCTTCGTTAACTTTTAATAACATTTTGAAATTATTAGCATCTTCAATTGTATTATAAATAACTTCAATTAAGTAGTACTTAGAATTTTCAATTCTAAGAACGATTTTCTTAGAACTTAGAATTTTTAATTAGTACTTAGAATTTAAAATTCTAAGAAGAAAAAACGATTTTTATTAAGATGGGGGTGCCCATGGCGCAGCGTTAGCGCAAGAAAACACCACGCCATAGGTGTGGGATCGAATCCCGAGTCTGGCACCCCCCGGTATTACGAACGGCTGACCACCAATCTATGATATTACCGTCTTTCGGTCACAGTAACTCTCCATGGAGAGAGGCCTTGTACCGCTAAGAGATGTTGAGCCACATAAGAAGAAGAAGAATGTTCATTTTCATCAGCTTATATAGGGGAGGATCAGATATAATCCGTACGGTGAAGTGGGGTAACAGTTTAGACCCAGATTGTCTAAGATATTGTGACACTATCAAACCGTTTAAAAGAATCTGAGATCAAAATTTTTTGCTAAATTAAAGTTATAGCATTTTATAAATAAAAGTTGTTCAGTATAAGGAAAAATATGACATTTACTTAAGCTTGAAAAATGTAGCATCATTCTTACCACAAATGTATTGTCCATTTCTTTTTTTATGATCACCGTACCATTCAGAACCATTGTGGTGCGGTTGTACTTACGAACTCGTAAGGAGCTTTCCACCACATCGAATCCAGAAATTTGCTCCATCTTTTCATAGGAAATCTCTAGTGCAAGTGAATGGCCAGAATGATTAGTACGATGCAACCCAGCTTCAAAGTCATTGCGAATCAAATGAAATGTATCTCGTGTCCAGTTACTAAATACTGTGGCTTTGCGCAAATTTATCTAGTGTCTATTTACTAAATACTGTGGCTTTGCGCACGTGCCTACCCTCCCGTTGATGGTATCTAACACGAACCAATTACATTAGAATACAACAATCCGCTTCAGAAGAACCTATTACTTTCAATCTTAATCCTGATCGCAAAATTAAATTTTAGCCAAATTCAGGCAAAAAGGCTGAATATTCGGGTGAAAGACTCACGCAGATAGTTTTGTATTGTCACCTGGCACTTCCAGTTCGAAATTTCTAATCATTTTTACGCTGTACCGCTTGGTCTTCCGGCTTCTGGTATGGAAACTCTCCTTGGTTTCCCCAATGTCTCTTCGTGAACAGTTCTTCCAGTTCTGTTCCAGTTAGTCATCAACCGTGATCCCGTTGATCGACATTTTATCTTCCGTGTGTCGCCAACTCGTAACTGGGTCAAGTAACGCTGGCTGCTAACATTGTGATGCGGTCCTCGCGAAACCGCTAATTCGGTGCTTGTAATAATTTCCTCACACCAAGATGATTTGGGGACTGTGCTAGGCAAAAGCTAGGTTCCTAGAAGTTTGACATAATGAATATAATATTCAATCTATGAAGAAAAGGTTTTGGAAGAAAACAATGTAACTTTTTATTTGCACAAATGCATTATTATTGATTATTAATAAATAAACTACTTTCCATTGAATATCACTTGAATAAATTGCACTGTACTTGACTGCGCCATATTTATCGAATGATAGTTCCTAGTATGATTTTGAGTTCAATGAGTTTAAAGTTGTCCAAACTATTAGAAGTGTCAATAAAACTTATCCGAATAAACTTTCATTATTAACTCAATTCGCGTTCTCTCAACGTCTTCAACTTTGGCAGTTAATATCGCCTTCCACAGCCCCTTCGGTATTACCGGAGGGATCACTTCTGATGGGAAAACCTTGTCGTAGACATGAGCCTCCCGTGGCATAATAGGACACTCTCCTTTCTTTGGAAGATTTACTATGTCCTCGATGTACTTATAGTACTCGTCATAGATACTGTAGAGAAATTCACATATACCTCTTGCGGGAAGCTTCATTGGGTAGTGGTTCCACTGCTGATTTCCAAGAGGACTGTGGTAAAAATTTGAATGTATCTGCGGTAAACAAGAAACGAAGAAATAAATTTCCGATGTATGTACAGGGAAACGAAAGGATACTCACGACAAAACTATCGTCCACGGGTATCTTTAATATGAATGTTCCGTTCGCCGTGACCGTTGTCCGATTGTACTTGCGGGCTCGTATTTTATTTTCATACACATCAAATCCAGACAGTTGGTCTACTTGCTCGAATACAACGACTAATGCATGGGTAGATACAACGAGGATCACTAGCACAATGGCTACGTTCCACATATTCTTTGCTGCCTGTTAGTCACGGAAGGAGAGATACCACAATTGTTGGGTTTTGAGAAGATGCGAATTAACCCGCCTGTACAATCTGCAAAGAAAAATAACATTTGAAAATCGATTAACACACAGCACTGTGCAAGTTTTGCAATATGATTTTTCGCAACACTTACACGAGGAACTTTCGTAATTTGGCTTGTAACTTTTGTTTTGAGGTACACAGCTTGAGGACGTTTAATACCAACGTCGGACAAAAAGTTCTATTTATACTTCTATCTGAAGAGTTAATTAAATCGCAGGTTATCGCACGTTTTTAACCACAATGTGTGAAACTTTTATGGGCCAATAACATCACAGGTTTTTTATTGAACTTCCTGTGATGATAATCGTAGACTTAAAAATGTTTGCATGTCTGGTGCTATTCATCACGCTTTATTACATCTTGAACATATAAGTTAGTTCCTTCAGTAATATTTTGGTTAACTTTTAACTAACAAGTATATAAATTTCCATCGGTATGTTGAGGACAGAATCATGCATAATGTGTGCAGTGACAATTGACTGCCGTGCTGTTTTTCAGAACAGTTTTTTAGTATAATAATTTTTATTGAAATTTGATTAAAAAAATTATCGAAGGTTTTTTGATAAATTAACCCAAAGGCTTCCTAAAGGATTCAAGGATATATTAATAATTATTATAGCTTACTACTATGTATATTAGTGTAAAGAGCTGATGAGCATTGTTGCTGTCACCTCCTTTAGAGATTATCTTTTCGGACCTTGGAAAGTAATGTGAGTACTCGTGAAATATTCATGTTACAATATTTATAAATTAAGTAATACCTAAAATTACAAAAAGTTATCTTTGTAAACTTTTACTGTCAATTCAAATTTCGTTCTTTCGATAGTATCTGTGCTGGTTGTTGCTACCGCCTTCCAAAGACCCTGTGGAAACATTGAAGGTATTTCCTCCGCTGGAAATACCTGGTCGATCACATGCACTTCTCGTGGCTTAACAGGACACTCTCCCTTTGGAGGATAGTTGATAAAGTATTTTACTGTTTCTGGATAAAAGTCGTGAACGTTATCAATGAACTTGCAAAGTCCCTCGGTCGGAAGCTTCATCGGGTAATGATTGAACTGCTGATTGCCCAGTCTACTGTGAAATAGGTCTATTTTCGCCTGTTTGAAATTTGAAAAGGAAAAATATGGCATTTTTTAAGCTTGAACAATGTAGCATCATGCTTACCACAAATGTATTGTTCATTTCTTTTTTTATGATCAGCGTACCGTTCAGAACCATTGTGGTGCGGTTGTACTTACGAACACGTAGGGTACTTTCGAGCACATCGAATCCGGATATTTGCTCCATCTTTTCATAGGCAACTTCTAGCGCCTGTGAAGTGACCAGAATGAATAGAACGACAGAACCCAGCTTGAAAGTCATTACGGATCAACTGAAATTTATCTCGTGTCCAGTTACACTAAATACTGTGGCTCTGCCCACGTGCTTACCCTTCCTTCTTTGTTATCTACCACGAGCCATCGAATTTACTAATTATGAGATGTTTTCATTTTTTAAGCGTTCTGGATACATTATTTCTATCACATATGCCATGTTAATGGAAAAATAAATGTTCCAGCTACATATCTTATTTCATCAATACTTTACTACAGTGATGAGTATAATCATCTCTTCATATCTTTTTTACCCTTTGTTTGGAAAAGTTAAAGATGATAATTCATACATTTTGCTCTTCATGAACTTAGGAATGCTGTTTAAAAATTCTAATATTCTCATCCAACCTGATTGAGAGAACATTCCACGGTACACTAACAATAATGTTCATTCCGAGCAGCTTTATTTTAGAGAATTGCTCAAAAATAAGCAACAAAAAAATGCAAAAGAAGAGAAATATTAATATCATGCTCACGTGTTTATTGAATATAATAATCAAAAAGTCCGCTTCAGAAAACCCCATCCCTGTAAATCTTAATCATGATTGCAAATTTGATTTTAGCAATATTGTTTTCTTCCGTCGTAAGCATAATTTTCCAAAGTCCGATTGGGAACGTCGGTGGTAATGCCGTCGATGGGAATATATGATTAATCAAATGGAACTCCCGTGCTGCGATCGGACACTCTCCTTTCAGTGGGAAGTTGATGATGTCCTGGATGTACTCGTGATAGTTGTCATGCACATTTTGAAAGAACTGGCACATTCCTTTAGTTGGCAGCTTCATCGGGTAGTGGTTGAATTGTTGATTGCCCAGGCTGCTGCGGAAGAAGTCCGTTTGCACCTGTTTTGATGATGAACGGGTTAGTTCAGTTAGAAATTTTGACTCAAAGGCCGATACATACCACAAACGAATCGTCCATTGGCTCCTTAAAAATGAAAGTCCCATTCAAAACGGGGGTGGTGCGATTGTACTTCCGAACACGCAGTGTACTTTCCAACAATTCAAAACCAGATAGTTGCTCTGTCTGTTCGTACACAATTTCAATTGATAGTAAAGGAGAAATAACCGTACTGAAGCAGATAAGCAAGAACAACATTGTATTTGCATGAGATTGGAAAATGCTGTGATATAGAGGTGGCTTTAATAGTTTTATAGCGGAATTTTTTGGTTGAAGTCATAGAATACGGAAGTACGGGCAAGATTGGATCTGATAATTGCTTTAACATGAGTTATTGTTCCCCTTCAATGTTAATACAAAGTAGGTTATTTAAAACTACGTGCTACTGCACTGTGACCCTACTAAGCAAAATTTCAATGTTTATTTTTATTTTTGGTTTCGCGAAAATCCATTTTTGAGTAACGTAGAACCGCTCAAAATGCTATACATGAATAAATGCATAAGTCAATGTAACGCAGGGTCTATATAGCAACAATTGTGATTCAAGTATGATACTTTTTTTTCGTAAATTTATTCCATCCTACGCCGTATATAACACATTCAAGAAACCATTTGGTCACAATCCATCAAATGTTCGGAAAGAAAATATATTTTTATGAGCTTCTACAGCCTTCTCTACGTTATAGTAAGAAAAACTTTACAATACACTTACGAAAAAACCATAGAGAACGCATTGGGTGGGGCGATCCTATTGAACAAATGCTCTTATAGGTATAAAAGAACATTCTCCTGTCTTGTGTAGATTCAGTTATTTTATTTTCCATGTTGTAGATAAATGTTAAAGAACCTCTACTGAGAAGCCTGATAGAATAGAGGCAGACCGATACAGATTATTCATCCAACATTCGAAGATCCGAAATAATCATCCGCATAGGCTTTAAGAATAATTTCGAAACCAACTCTCACGACGTCATTAACGCTCATGGTAACTGTCGTCTTCCAGAGACCCTTCGGAAGAACTGGTGGTAACGAGCTGGATGGAAATATCTTGTTGATAATGTACGCCTCCCGTGGTGTGATCGGACATTCCCCTTTCTTAGGAAGGTTTACTATGTCCTCGATGTATTTGTAGTAGTCGTCGTAGATACTGTAGAGAAAATCGCATGCACCTTTCCTCGGCAGCTTTATCGGGTAATGGGTCCACTGTTGGTTTCCGAGGGAACTGTAGTATGCCTGATTGTCAGTCTGTAATATTAAACAACAAATAAAAAATAGATTCACAATGGTGGTTCAAAGAGAGTAGTGAAGTTTTGTAGGAAAAATTTATTTACAATAAAAGTATTGTCAACTGGAACTTTTATGAGGAATGTTCCATTTAACACCGATGTCGTACGGTTATACTTGCGGACACGTAGCGTTCCCCCATAAACGTCGAATCCTGTCGTTTGCTCGAACTTTTCGAAGATGATCACTGTTCCATCGATCGTCAGAATGGCAATGCTCAACATGAATAGTACTTGCTGCATGTTGAATAAGTTCTACCCAAAAACTATCGTTCTGAATTGAAGAACTAAACATGTCAATAGCTACATTTATATCTGTTCACCGCAAATATTTTCCAACTGTACGTGTTCTAGTGCGTTCCATGTCGTGATGTTGATAAATTATGTAGATCAAAATCTTGCCATAAACTACAACTGGTCTTGTCTATAACATGTCGTTAGTGAAAAATACTAAAACCAACACAATGGAGGTCCAGATTTTGATCTTGATTTTAGGTGATATGACTAGACAATGGAGAATGGTTATTTTTTGTGAAAGAAAAACAATGTTTTGGCTTTCTACGGAAGCTTAATTTTTATTAAACGAAAATGAATGTACCTCACATCATAAAAATTAGTCACTGTGAAATTTTAAAATCAGTTTATACAGCAATCGAAAAACACCATCTATTCTGGAATTGAGCAAAACCTTCCACAGCCCTTTTGGAAAAGTTGGAGGAATTGCTTTTGTTGGATATATCTTGTCAAATATATGAAAGTCCCGAGCTGTGATCGGGCATGTTCCTTCTTCAGGGAAGTTGATCATTAGCTTGTTAATATCGGGGAAGTATTTGCGTAAAATTGAATTTGTGTTTGAATTGAAACTGACAATCCCAAATCCATTTACCATTCATTGTTTAAAACCCTCTGGAATGGAAAATATACTTGTGATGTGGTTAGAAAAGCACTTACGTGTAACATTCTTGAAAATTAATTAATATGGACAATACGACGCGTAATAAATTACAGTGACAGTGTTGAGCACAAGAGCAGCGGGAGCATCGCTGGTACAATTAGTTTTAGTAACATAAAAACGGTTTGGTGTTTGGAATTCAAGAACGAAATAGTTAATTTTATGTAAAATCGCTATCGTTGAATACATCAAATAAAGTGCGCAACAAGTCATCATTATACTTTTTTGCTGGCAGATAGATCATTTGCTTGAGTGAATATATCAACGGTTTAGTTGCGATTCAGCGCATCTTAGTTTTTTCTTTAAATCTTACTTTAAATGTGTCTTTCGTTTCAAGCCGTACTGACTTTGTTGATCGTGTGGAAATGTACTTAAATAGCTCGAACCTACGTTGCGTGATAATTGTCATGATCTTATTTATCTTGTGGCTTTAACTGACGACATGTCCCTGTAGTTGTTTATAGCAACATTATCGACACGAAAAGCTTGTTTTTTTTGCACAATCACAGAATCCGAAACGAATTAAATTTTAAAGTAGAAGGATTTTACTACTTTTTTTAAGTAGAAAAAGTTACACTTGGATTTTAAGCTACCGTTCACTAAACAGGAATCAACGATATTTATGGGGTCAAGAGGGGCTCATAGAACAGCATTAGTGCGAAGACACACCACGAAAAAAGTTGTAGGTTCGAATCTTGAGTCAGTTAAACCACGGTATTACGAAATGCGAACTGTTCACTAACCAAAGTTCATCAAAGTTAATCTAGATTATTGGAAGGTAAATTTTGCGCCATTGGGTCACCAGTAACGTTTGTCATGAATAATCAAAGATAAAAATTATTGGGAATTAAAGAACCCTACTACAAGATCTGTTTATTTCTTCGTTGTTTTCTATATCTTTTATAAAAATACATTTTGGAACTTTCTTTTCATGTTGAATCATTCGAATTTTTTTTTGTTAATACTAAACAACTGTATTTTATGAAGCCAAAGTTGTACAGCTTCGATGGTTTGCACATCAGAAAAACTTATCACTGTATGCTTTAACTACCACTTCAAGTGTAATTCGCACCATGCCATCTATTTTGGTAGTAAGCACAATCTTCCACAGCCCTTTTGGAACCGTAGGAAGGACAGTTTCAGTTGGAAAAATTTCGTCAATAACATGAAAGTCTCTCGCCGTGACCGGGCATGATCCTTTCTCCGGGAAGTTGATTATGGATTGGACAAACTCAGGGTAGGTTTCGTGCATAAAATCCATACCCTTGCACAAACCCATGGTAGGTGGTTTGATTGGGTACTGGTTGAACTGCTGGTTGCCCAAGCTACTGTGTAAAAAGTCCGTCTGAACCTATTAATATTTTGTTAATAAAAAATAACAATTTAGCTACATTAGCGATCACATCGAAATAGAAATGAGATATCTGATCTTACCACAAAAGAATCATTCATATCGACCATGAAGGTGAATGTTCCATTCAGCACCTTCGTGGTTCTATTGTACTTACGTACGCGTAACGTATTTGACATTAAATCGAAGCCCAGAAGTTGTTCCACATTTTCATACACAACCTCAATCGCAAGTGATTGAACGAAAATGAAATTCAGGAGTATAAACAACAACACAAACATTTCGCTTCAAATGGAACTGGTCATCCCAATCAAGGTTCTGTAAATTTAAATAGTGCATGATATGATCTTTCCTTCAATCACGTGGTAGCTATCATTAGTTTGAATCATCCATACGAATGAAACATGTGGATGTGATTTGGTTGGATAAAGCAATTGATTGTATGTATTCCCAGTTTTTGAAAACCATTTACAATCAGGCGTAATAGGAGGTACGATAATCTCGGATTAACCAAGCCGATAATTTGCAACACTGTTAGAAAAATAGAAAAGGTACAAATCAACACATGATAGATATTGACTGACTTTCAAATAAGACTGATTGGGAAATTTAGTTGTCATCATAAAACCGAGGACGGGCCTTAAAATATCAGTTTTTCCTACATTCATAATACCTACTATAGGGTTCCGTTTATATGTCTATGTTCCAATCTTCTGTCATACAAATTGCAGTGATTCGGTTGAGTAAATAACAAAGCATGCTACTACAAACTACCTTCGAACGATTTGTCAAACGACCTAAATTGAGGTCGATGTAAAGCGAGGCCAGCTTGGAAACATTTTTACGTATGCGGATAATAAAGACTCTTCTGCTGAATGATTTAGTTCATGGAACAATAAACACTTTTTCACTTTATTTTATTCAATATTACGTGCCACATTAGTAAAAGCTGTTACTATAAACTTTCATTATCAGTTCCAAAAGGCATCTTTCTACATCATCTGTTTTCAACATTGCCAAAATCTTCCAGAGACCTTTGGGAAAGATTGAAGGCAAAATTTCTGATGGAAAAATGTGGTTTATCGCATGCACCTCCCTAAGCTTGACCGGACACTCTCCTTTTGGTGGGAAGTTGATTATTTCCTTTATTTGTTCGGCATAGTTGTCATAAACGTGGTCAATAAAATCGCAGATTCCTTGGGTTGGAAGCTTCATCGGGTAGTGGTTGAACTGCTGATTGCCCAGGCTGCTGTGGAAGAGATTTGTTGTTGCCTGTAGGAATTCGTTTAAAATGGTATGAGCATATCTAAGTTTGATCGAAGCAATTAAACTTTACCATCAGTGTATTATTCAATTCAACCTTAACTTTTATTGTACCGTTCAGAACCGACTGAGTGCGGTTGTACTTGCGTACTCGTAGTGTACTTTCTACCAAATCGAAACCTGACACTAGTTCCATGCTCTCGTATACCATTTCTAGTCCGTGCAACGAAAAAACCAAACCAAAGCAGAGTAGCACATACAACATTTTGTCTACGATGGCACTGACATTGTTTATCTTGTGGAAATGTACTTAAATAGCTGTAACCTATGTTTCGTAATAATTGTCATGATCTTATCTTACACGTGGTATTTACTGATGACTTGTACTGTAGGAAAAACATTTGCACGAAAGGCTTGTTAATTTAATTAATCTCAATCAAATAGATGAGGTATCATTCTAGCAGTTTCCAATTTCAAATGGAAATGTTTCACGGCAATGCTAAATTCTTTAGCTGATTCAGTTTGCTAAACCGAAACTTTTTATTCTAGTATATTGAACGAGTTAGTTTAACCAGTAAGTTGATAAGTAACATTTGTCATCAATGAATGATCGATGCAACATAGCAGTAAAACATTACAATATCGTAACGCATAAATACATTTATTTTGGCTGTTTACTATTTTCAATATTAATTGTTAAAGTATACTTGTAAGTGACAGCTTTAGTGGTTTGCTCATCAAAAAAATTGATCACTGTATATTTTCACTACCATTTCAAACTTAATTCGAACTATGTCATCTACTTTGGTAGTAAGCACAGCCTTCCATAACCCTTTTGGAAACGTTGGAGGAATTGCTTTCGTTGGAAATATGCTGTCTATCAAATGAAAGTGCCTCGCCGTGATCGGGCATGCTCCTTTCTCCGGGAAGTTAATAATGGACTGGTAAACCTCGGGGTAGTTATCGTGGAAAAATTTGATGAACTTGCACATACCCATGGTTGGTAGTTTGATCGGGTACATATTGAACTGCTGGTTTCCCAAGCTGCTGTGCAAGAAGTCCGTATAAATCTGTTGAATGTTTATTGGATACACAAATTGTAGGTTACTCCATCCAAAATGTTGAAAAAGAAATGAAAGAGCAAATGGATCTTACCATAAAGGAATCATCCATATCAACCTTGAAGGTGAATGTACCATTCAACACCGTCGTGGTTCTATTGTACTTACGTACGCGTAGCGTACTGGACAAAACGTCGTAGCCTAGAAGTTGCTCCGCTTTTTCATACACAACTTCGATCGCAAGTGATTGAAGGAAAATGAAAGTTTGGAGTAGAATCAACAACACGAACATTGTTTTCCAAATGGGACTGATCATCCGAATCATGGAGATGTATATTTAAATAGTGTAAGATAAGATCAATCTTTCATTTACGTGCGCTGGGATAATGAAAGGTATGGAAATATCAATTATGTTCTAAAAGCTCATATTTTTAGTCATTTCAGGGTATGAAACATGTATTAGCGATTTGATTATTGAAAAAATAATCGTTTACTATAATAAATAACTATTTTCTAATATTATAACTAATTTCTATTATAACTTGAACAGGTTTGCCTGGTAAAATTCAACTCAGAACTCAGAAGCGCATTTTATTTATGCAGCATCAAACAGTTTTCATATGTTTTGAAAGCTTGTAACGTTTTTAATAAGTCAGTGTTTGATTTTTCATCACTAAACAAATTCGTTGAGCAAAATAAGTACATACTTATTTACTGCCGTTGAAAACTTTATTGTAAATGGTTTTGTTTGTTGGATGTTATATTTAAATAACACTTTCATAAAAGCTTGTTCGCATGCTTTCAAAGACGATTCATTTAAAATGTGTCTATTCAAAAGAAACTGTCACTGTAAACTTTCATGATCAGTTCCAATTTGAACCTTTCTATATTATCTGTTTTTGTATACGCAAAAACCTTCCAAAGCCCTTTAGGTATTACAGAAGGTATAAGTTTCGATGGAAAAATGTGGTTGATCACATGCATATTCCTTGGGTTAATTGGACACTCTCCTTTCCTAGGAAAATTTATAATTTCTTTGATATATTCTTCGAAGTTTTCATGCAGATGCTCATAAAACTGGCATATTCCTTCCGTTGGTATCTTCATCGGGTAGTGGTTGAACTGCTGATTGCCCAAGGCGCTGTGGAAGAGGTCTGTACTTGTCTGTAGGAGTTCGTTTGTAATCTGGTGAGTTCGTTGGTGAATGCAGTTAGCGAACGTATCTTACCATAAATGTGTTATCCATTTCATTTTTTATTGTTATCGTCCCATTCATAACCGTCTAGGTGCTATTGTATTTACGAACTCGCAGTGTACTCTCTATCAAATCAAAATCGTTGCTATATCATAGCAACAAGTTCATTGAAATGTTTTATTTTAAATGAAATTGTCACTATACGCTTTTAAGATTAGGTCATATCTGATCCTTTCTACGTTATCCTTTTTCGTATAAGTCACAACCTTCCAGAGCCCTTTAGGTATTATAGGAGGTATCATAGACGATGGGAAAATGTGGTTGATCACGTACAACTCTGCTGGCCGGATCGGACATTCGCCTTTTGGAGGGAAGTTGGCGATTACCGTGATATATTCTGCAAAGTTCTCATGAACGTAATCTATCAGCTGGCACATTCCTTGGGTTGGAAGCTTCATCGGGTAATGGTTGAACTGCTGATTGCCCAGCCTGCTGTGGAAGAGGTCCATGCTTGTCTGCAGCAATTCGTTAAAAATTTAATAAATTTGTTTTAAGGATGGGCCAATCGAATGAATCTTACCACAAACGTATCGTCCATGTCGAGCTTTAGCGCCATCGATCCATTTAAAACTGTCGTGGTACGATTGAACTTGCGCACTCGCAGTGTATTTCCTATCAAATCAAATCCTGAGACTAGTTCCATACTTTCGTAAACCATTTCTATAGCATGTAAAGGAAAGATCAAACTAATGAAGACTAGAAAAAACAGCATTTTGTTTAGGTACTGTTGTTGTTTGCTGATTTTTATAGAGGCTTTGACCCTTTCGACTACATTCCCCTATTATTGCTTGTTTTGGAACTGATTTTTTTATCGTGTGGAAATGTGCTTAAATAGCCCTAGCCTAAGGCACGTTAGTATGGTCATTTCGTGATCATACATGTGCCATCAAAAGGAGTCTTGTATTTTCACGTTTTTGGATCGGTAAGCTTTTATCATTATCTTTTTTAAGCATATTTTTTGGTAAGAGTCAGCTTTACCGAAATACAAATGTGTTGATCCCTAACTGAGTTTTTCAAACAGATACAATAAACTGTTTAACGGTACGAATGGCTCGAACTTGCAATTTCTCGAACAAATTTTTGTTTGCCAGAAAATATGTGGAAGATTCTTGATCCCAAAATGATGTTTTTTTAAAATGTTAATACTTTTGAAACAAATCCTCTAAGCGATCGTATTTTATTAATTACTGAATGATAGCTATAGAGAAAACACTAAACCTGTTTTATTTAACATAACCAGAAACGGTTTTGTCGCTGTTATTATTTGTCGCTGATAACGTATGCATTAAAAAAATAGACAAATTTTCATCGACGATAAGAAAAAAGTTACCAAGCTAATTGAATGAAGTAAATTTTATGTAAAGTTACATCACTTAAGTACTTAAGAAAAATATTTTGACGGCCAGTAAGGCGGCCATACGGTACTTGGTCG
>KE525396.1:297840-315325 GCA_000441895.2 Anopheles sinensis
GTTATTAGAAGTAGCTGTTACTATAAGCTTTCATTACAACTTCTATCTTGGTTCTTTCGACACTATCTATTTCCGTAAAAGCAAATATCTTCCATAGTCCCTTTGGCATCGTCGGAGGTATCACATTCGATGGGAAAATGTGGTCTATAACATGTATCTCCGTTGGTTTAATAGGACACTCCCCTTTTGGAGGGAAGTTGGTGAGTTTTGTGATAGATTTTTCATAATTCTCGTATAGATGCTTTACAAAACGGCACATTCCTTGGGATGGAAGCTTCATCGGATAGTGGTTGAACTGCTGATTGCCCAGGCTGCTATGGAAGAGGTCTGTTTTGGTCTGCAAGAATTCGGTTGTAATCTGGTGAGTTCGACAATAGCGATTCAAAAAAATTACTCTTACCATGAATGTATCGTTAAATTCCATCTTTACTATAAACGTCCCATTAAGAACTGACTGAGTACGGTTGTATTTACGCACTCGCAGCGTACTTCCTACCAAATCAAACCCTGACACCAGTTCCACACTCTCGTATACCATTTCTAGTCCATGTAAAGAAACAATGCATGTGAAGATGCAGGCTAGCACAAACAACATTTCTTTTTGTCTTTTGATTATAACTTCTTATGTGTGTTTTGTATGGCTTTGAATCACATTCAGCGATGTCTTCTCCCTTTCGTAGTTATGGTACTGCGTTTTGGATCGTGTGAAAATTTACTTAAATATCTCTCACCTATGATTGGTTATTACATATGACCATGATCTTACACGATCATGATCATATACGTGCCATTTAATGATAATTGGTACATGTTCAAAGCAGGGAACTTTTTTTTGTACATCTTTCTGTTTATTCTTGATTTGCCAGTACTTTGATTACATTTTCATTATTTTTCTTTGAAAACTGTGCTGTTTGCTCTAAAAAGCATGGTATGAGATTTGATTGATATCGTTTTATATTATGTCAACCCTCTTTGGCAATGTTGTTTTATCTCATTCATGTAATTCGAGTAATTTAATCAGATTTATAACTGTACATTGAACGAGCCATTTTCAGTCTCGTTAGAAGAGGTTCTCACTCTAGTTTTAAATTCAATTTCCAGCTTAGTTCTTTCTTCATTATGAGTCATATAAGCCATAACCTTCCAGAACCCGTTTGGTAGTATTGCGGTATGAAATGCGACGGAGATATGTGGTAGATCGCACGAACTTCCCTTGGGTTGATCAGACAATTTCCTTTTGGAGGAACGATGTTGATTTCTTTGACACCTTTTTCGTAAGTTTCTTAATCGGGGTGTACAAAACGCCATACTCCTAAGGATGGGAGCTTCAACAGATTATAGTTCAATTGTTGATTGCCCAAACTGCTAAGGAAGAGGTCTGTTTTTGTGTGTGGGAAAGCAATTTAAAGCTGAATTCATCAATAGGGCGTTTTATATACGCACCTGCAGTAGAATTGCTGTCAAATTATTATGTTTTATTAATAAAATTTGTTGCTATAAACTTTCAGTAAAATTTCTATCTTAGTCCGTAGTACATCATCCTTTTTCGTAACAGCCACAATCTTCCAGAGACCCTTTTGCAACATTGGTGGTATAATTTCCGATGGGAAAATGTTGTTGATCGTATGTATCTCCCTAGGCTTTATCGGACACTCTCCTTTCGGTGGGAAGTTGATGAAACTCTCGATAAATTTTGCGTGGTTTTCTGTAATATACTCTATAAGATGGCAAATTCCTTGGGTTGGGAGCTTCATCGGGTAGTGGTTGAACTGCTGATTGCCCAGGCTGCTGTGGAAGACGTCTGTACTTGCCTGTGAAAATCTGATGAGTACGTTTCAAGGATGTATTTCTCAAATTATTCTTACCACAAATGTGTCATCCAGTTCAACCTTTATCGTTAGCGTTCCATTCAGAACTACCTGGGTACGATTGTACTTGCGTACACGCATTGTATTTTCTAACACATCAAATCCAGACACTATTTCTACACCCTCGTAGACCACTTCCAGTGCATGTAATGGAAGTGCCAAAGAAAAGCAGATCAGTACGTACAGCATTTTTGTGGAACTGGGACTGAAGTTGCGAACGTTCGAAAATTTGCTTATATAGCCATCATTTCGTGAGCATGATCATGACCTGATCACACACGTGCCATCAATCAGTTAGTTGTACTTGTTGTACTTCCTCTTTTTTAAAGTTTCGTTTATCTTTGCTTGTGAATTTTCCTTAGCATTTATGATTTGCAGAAATATTAATCTCAATTTATGTTTAACAAATATCGACTATGGTTGGATTTTGCGGATGTGGTTTTGTGTTACTTTAAGTATCTACTAAATTAACACTTATTACTTATTAAACACTTGACAGCCTATATAGAGGAAGTCCCAACCCAACACCGGTAGGCCGGTACTGACCCTGTTGTTCGTGTTGAAATGTAATTAAATTGTGTTTTGTCAAAAGGGAGTAGAGAGTTGGTACGGTCCTGGCCTGTTCATACACGTGCCTTGGGTGGTGGTGATATGAACCAGGAAGCTTTCATTTGTACACAAACTTTGTAATGTTTTGTGAATATAATTTTTCTCTTAAAATGTATAATTTAAATTCGATGCAAAAAACATGTTTTTGATCAGTTTATATTGTTAACACTGTGCAGTATCAGTAGCATAATAATTTAATACGCAACACAGTCTAGGCCAGACTAAAAGAAGCTATTTTTATGAATTTTCAATACAACTTCAAGATGGGCCCTGACTATATTATCCTTTTTCGTAAGAATCATAAGCTTCCATAGCCCTTTTTGCAGAATTGAAGGTACTACTTCCGAGGGGAAAACGTGATTAATCGCATGTACATCCGTTGGCTTAATCGGGCACTCGCCTTTCGGTGGCATGTTGATAAAATCTTTGACAAATTTTCCGTAATCTGCTTTCAGGCGATGTATAAAACGGCACATCCCTTCGGTTGCGAGCTTGACCGGGTAGTGGTTAAACTGCTGATTGCCCAGGCTGCTGTGGAAGAGGTCCGTACTTACCTGTAAAAAATTGCAACAAATTGTGAAGTTCAACTGAAAATGCGTTAATCGAATGGATCTTACCACAAATGTATCGTCCAATGGAATCTTTATTGAGAATGTTCCGTTCATAACCGCTTGAGTGCGGTTGTACTTGCGTACACGCAGTGTGCTTCCTAGTATATCAGTTCCTGACAGCAGTTCCACGCGCTCGTAAACTGATTCTAGCCCATGAGAAGGAAGGATTAAAGCAAAGCAGACAAGTACGTTCAGCATTTTGGTTGAACTGCTACTAACTTTCCGATCGTTTGAAATTTTACATTTATAGCTCTAGTCCACGTGTTGTGAGTGTGATCATGAGTTGATCATACACGTGCCATCTAATGGTGACTTGTACTTCTTCCTACTCAAATTGGGAAGCTTTTACTCGTTTATTTCCTTTTGTATTCACGTTGTAAACAAACGGTTTTAAATTGTTAAATTTGTTTTAGAATTTTGTATTGCGGCTGAATGTTGCGCGGGTGGTTTTAAGCATCTTTTAACATTTAACAAGTTTTTTTTTCAAATGTAAATAATTTGATATTTTGCTGAGTTTTCAAGAGTTTCGACGTTAAAAAACATTACAATTATTGATAGCCTTTTTGTTTCAATTTACTAACTCCAATCACAACTTATCCGTAAAAGCTGTTACTAAAAACTTCCATTATCAGCTCCATTTTAGATCTTTCATCGTTATCCGTTTTCGTATAGGTCAAACTTTTCCAGAGCCCTCTCGGCAACGCGGCAGGTACGATGTCAGATGGGATATGGTTTATCATGTGTACGTCCCGTGGCTTCAACGGACACTCTCCTTTCGGTGGGAAGTTGACGATTTCTGTGAGATGTTGGGAAAAATTATCATGCAGGTTTTCTATAGGGTAATTCATCGAGTAATAGTTGAACTGCTGTTGCCCAGGCTGCTGTCTGTAGGAATTCGTTAAAACCTGCTCAGTTGTTCTGAGGACGATTGCAACCGAGTGATTCTTACCAAGAGTGTATCGTTTATTTCAAACTTGATCGTCACCGTTCCATTCATAACTGTCTGGGTACGGTTGTACTTACGCACGCGTAGGGTACTTTCAAACAAATCAAACCAGGACACCTGCTCCATGCTCTCGTACAGCATTTCTATTCCCTGTGAGGGAAGGACCAAGCCAATCCACACTAGCGCATACAGTATTTTTCCGATGTACTGTACTGCCCTTGTACTTTTGTGGATCTTAACTTAAATAGCTTAAGCTTGGGATTTGTTAAAATTAACGAGCGATGTAATGATGATCTGTACATGTGTAACGCAAGGAGATTATGAAAAACATGCTCTATTGTATATTGTATACTGAGTGCGTTGCAGTAGCATTTGGAATTCGTGGATAGATCACAAATCTCTGTGAATCCATTTTATGTTACCTTGATGCGCAATTGCTTTGGAGTGTTGTTAAGTTTTTAAACACTGCATATAAATAATGTTTACGATAGAGTCACTTTAAATATAGTTGTTTTAAATACCAATTGCTTGAAAATAACGTGATCAACTAGCGGCATTTGAATCACTCAACGATCTTTTGGCATTGGTCTTTCGCTTTCCATCACCATCTAGTTTTTCTTCTGCTGAACTCCTTCTCGTGCAGGCGGCAAAAGAAGCAAAACAAAGTTGACAGAGTGCAGATGGGAATTTGTTTCATTTGAAACTGAGCAGGTTCATGTTGTTTCAAATAATTCTTATAGTTTAAGTCACGTTGCATCCCACTTTTTGGTAGCATACATACTTTGTCATAATTGTGATGTTATCTACAACACTCTCATGTTTCTGAAATGTTTTTCTCAAATCAATCACACAACATGTTTCTTTCTGCACTTACATTAACTTTTGCTTCCCCGGAGATGAGCAATGTTTAAACATTGTATTTTGTGGAGTTGATCGAAAAGTGCTTTGTGGAATGAAGATGTGAGGCAGCCATTAAACATGGTATGTCATTTAGCATAATCGCGATCTAACGCTATTAAAACGTGCAAATCACGCAATTCTCTTGCTTATATCAGCAGGTACCACCCAACCCTGCCCATCAGAAAGCCACAAAATGTGGAGTGTGTCGTACGCTCAGCTGCTGATAATAGTGACTATTTTAATCGAGGCATTGGTCTGCTACAAGGCTAACTACGAGCGAGTGGAACAAGTTTTCGGGCAAGAGTATGCCGAAATCGATCTGCGCGTTCGTAAGTACAACCGAACAACGACGGTTATGAACGGAACGATGTACATAAGGCAACCCTTGGATGATAATATGGTGGTGAGTGGAAAGTGCCGCATGAGCAAATCTGTGCAATCGGTTTGAACAGCTCGTTCGATCTCGACCCGTTGCAGTTTTCCAGCGATGTGTTCCACAGCCGGCTTGGCAACCAGCAGTTCCAGCACTACCCGATGCGACTTCCGACCAGTGGCTACTGTCAGTTCATCGAGAATCTGCACAAGGAGTACAAAGCGGTTGTTGAAGATATGGTGAATATTCCCAACCCCGGCGAGTGTCCCGTTACGGAGCGGGCCATTTATATACACGACAAAGTTTTCCCACCGGGCGTGCTGCCAGAATCGTTGGCACCGGGTCTGTGGAAAATAGTGATCACCGGAGCGCTAGTAACTAAACCGGAGAATATTCTTTTCCGAATGATGGTTAGCGTCCGTTTGCTGGATGATTTATTTATATAGATGCTATACATAATTATCAGAGTCAGTTACCTTTTATCGGCATAAACGGGGAAATTGAAATTACTTGTCTCGCAAATTGTGGTGACGAAATAAAAGTTGAGTACCACAGTGGTCATCAAAATGCTTTATTCTGTTAACTTTGAGCACGTGAATTTTTTTAATAAACGATATAATTCCTTTCGTTTTTTCTCATTCGATTAATTTGATGAATTTGATGAAAGAAAAGGTCCTCTAAAAGGCAACCATTTTGAAGCAGAACGAGATACCCTACGGAAGGCTGTACAAAATACCTCCAACATCTGCATTTGCTTGTGCCGAATGGTTCGGTGCGGATGTTCATTTTCCATTGCGCCATATTCCTTATCTGTTGCGCCATTAATTAAACGCGCCATTAGAGGTAAACATAGTACTGCAACTTGAACCGTTCTCGAGTGAGATTGATTTTTCTCAAACGATTGTTATAATTGTTCGCGGGTTTTGGAATCCTTTACTTTCTTATGTGCATGTATGTATGCTGCGTGTAAAATAATCCATATCGGAATATTTTAATACGTGTAGGTACCATTTCGTTGTTTCGATTCGATCTGGTCTCTTCCTTTAGTGTTTATTATTGTTTCGAACAGCTAAAGACTCCACTACTGTAGAAAGTCACAACGAAGCGTGATGTGAGGGTAGCTGGAAGTTTTTTCAACCATTATGGGCTGGTGGGTGGAAGGAAAGAACCACCGAGGAGCCGAGGGTTGCCGTTTAAATTTATTTCCCACTGCGCGCCCGAACCATAGTTTCGACTTTTGCCGGCACCGCGATACCGATCGGAAGGCCATTTTCCGTGGCTGCTGTGGCCAGTTTGCCGAGGGAAAGATGTGTTGGGAAGCAAAAGGGGACCAATTTCCTTCCGCAGAGGGTGTGCTGCTGCGTGGGTGGCGATAAATCAAGTGGCCCAGAGTCACAACAACAGCCCGAAAACAGCCTCGTCGTCGATCTTTTGCAAGAGTGCAGCTTTCCGGTGGAGCCGACTGAGGGGAGTGGTTGGGGACCAAAAAAACTGTACACGACAGCAGGTTCGATGGCGGGCAACCGGCGCAACCGGTCGCGTTTTCCGTTTGTCGATTCGGTGGGTGAAAATGGCCGGCCAGAGATAGGATGGTGGAAGCGCTCAAGGATGTATTTCCTTTCCGATCACATCGCTAGCTTCCACAATAAAACGATTTCTGCCCAGAGGGGAGGTGAAAGTGGTAGAACCTTGGGCCAGTAGGACAATCCACACCAACACAAACAGCTTCGTGCACAACCAGCGACCGGAAGCGGGCTCTCGGTGGGTTTCTGTCCTTTCACTTTCTCCACGCATCTTCTTCCAAGTGGGTCCCGTGCGACGGATCACTTCCTGTGAAAACTGTTGCTATGGAGGTTTGTGGATGATAGGGTGGGTGTACGCACACCAAGAAATCGTCCTTTAATGCTTTCTAGACCAAACGTGTTCCTTGTGTGGGGTCGTCTTTCGATCCCATGTTGCTTTTGGCCTGATTCTTTTCCACTCCGGGTAAATCGTCCTTACGAAACTACTGCCGCGTCGTCGGTGTGAATGTGAGTTATATTGCGTTTTGCTGATTCTGCACACCGTGAAGGATATGCCACGGTTGAGAGGCAACGGAAAAAATGCGGGTGCGATGTTGTTGCAGCCATTTAGGCGCTTCGTTCCGCGTTTTGTTCAATAAAAATGAATCTACGAAAAACTAATGACAAAAACTGCGTCCACGGATGTGGACGAGGAGCTATGCTGGGGTAGCAATACATTTTAGATTATAGAGAATAGGTAAGTTTTTAGTTGGCTTATTTTAAGAAGTGTGCAGAAGACTTCAAAACAACAGTTAGTTTTTTTATAAATCAATAAACTTATTTTTGTCATAAAAATTAGCAAAAAATTACTTGCAAAGCGATGAAAATGCCAAAGGGAATCTCTCACGAGCGTCTCGTACTTGGATTATTTAGCAACTGTCTTTTCGAGGCCCCATAAACTTTTGGCACGGACTGCATAATGAACGGTGACTTCTTGAGGTTTTTTGTTTGTTTTCGGCCTATACTACTCGACCTTCGCAAAGCCAATCCGTTCAAAAAGCCAAAAGAAATATAAACCATGTCGGGCACCAGCCGGATCCCGGGCTTCCCAAAGGCACAGTTTGTGGCGCATGCATTAAGCACACGGCACTATCCCAAACGTACTCTCCGGTGGCCGCTTTCCGAGTTCGAGCTCCAACGTCCTTGCGCTTTTTTCCGGCATCACAACTACCCCGGCTGAAAAGCGTACCAGCTAAGTAACGAGAAAAGGCTTAAGTTTCCAATAGTTTGTTATTCTTCGCACTTTCGAGCCCATTTAGGGTCCTCGGTCTTCGTTTTGTTCCCTTTTTTCGGGACCCTCACATGCCCACTGCTTTCCAAAAGCCCCCCGGGAAGTGCGAAAGATCCGGCCACCGGGGTGGGAATGTTTCCTGATCGAAAATCCGTTCGATTCCGGCCTCAGCCCAGACAGTCCTTTTGCTTTTGGCCGGAAAACAAACACCCCACCAATCCCTTCACTTCCTGTATCCCCTCCGGTTGAATACCTACCAACCGTCGTTCAGTTAGTGGCATCCAAGGAAAAGGTCACCGAAGGCAGGTTCTCTGCACCGTGTTCGGTTTGGCGATAGAATTTTTCATAAGATTTTCCATTTCTGCACGCTGCATAAATTGTTAATAAATTTTAAGCTTAGAGTCATGCTTTCCTCAACCTGACGACGCTGCAGTTCGGTGTCCCCTGAGGTGAAAGGGGAAAAGCGGACAAGGATCTTTCGAAGTCGCTGCTATCACCTTTCTTCGAGGCCACTTAAATCCGGGAAATGATGGAGCGCACGATGCACGGTGATAGAGAGAAAGAGAGAGCGAGCAAGAGCAGAAACTCGACCGAGGGCAGATAAATATTCTATCAATGTTGCAGCCTCCGTTTGAAAGGGGGTTGCGGCTAGGGTGCGGCAACTACTAGCCTAGTAGCGAGCACCATGGAAACGGCACGGTGTACCGAAACCGCGCCTGGCAGTAGTGAAGGAAGAGGGTTGGATTTTTAAGCCTCGAAGGCTTTACAGGCGTCGATGACGAAGTGCGCTCGCCGAATAGGCCACGGACGAGGGTTGCTCCGTTCGGTGCTCCTAATCCTTTCGAGAGAAGGGTTTTTGCAGGAAAGCTGGCGGGCAAAAAATGGTTTTCCCCAACGACGACGACGACGGCGGCGGCAGCAGCAGCAGCAGCAGCAGTGAAAGTTGTTTAAAATGTCATGAGCAAACGATTGTATTAGTATGGTTTCGGTCGGCAGCGGGAAGGAGGATCCAGGGGATGGAAACGGGCCGGCATTCCGGGTACCACTTTGCCTATTCACTCTTGAAAATTAGTTTTCAGGGGTTGCGGTGAAACCGGAATTTTCATTCTCTAGAACGTCGACAGAAGGAGGCTGCGACCATGGATGGTGTGCTGTGTGCGTTTGGTTCTGACTGCTCGATGCACGGGTGTGATTTTTCCGAAGGCAGGCAGACAGGCAGGCGGAAGCACGGAAGCGCAGGGAAAGTTGGTAAATGATACCCGACAAGGATGCTGGCTCAACCGGGGGACGGAGCGAAAGGTTTCCCGGTGGAAATTGGGACTCCGAGTGCAAGGGAACTATGTCAGTGGTGTGCTATTACCGCCGGAGGCTTTTTCGCGTGCAAACACTGACACAAATACACACATACACACACACATGCGAGAAGCTCGAACACAAACGGATAGACACGGTGCTCGTGGTCACAGATGTTTCCATGCTAACCAGCATGCTGACGACGGTGCCAAGAGGCCCACGCGCCATTGTCCCCGGGTCGTGTTTTCCGACGTGCGACCGTGGAAAACGTAATTGAACTTTAATGTACAGTTGATTTTAAGCTTTCCTCCTTTTCGCTCACCGGTGGTTGGGCAATTACATGACATCTTGCCGGGTCGGATACAGCCCATTTCGTCGCGGCGTCGAGTAGCAATTAGTTTACAAGCGCATTTTATTGCGCCTAAAATGCTGCAAACAATTTGTGCGCTGTAAGCGCTCGTAACAGATTTCGTTGAAGGTGACTGCGGGCAGGAAGGACACTGAGTGTGGAAAAATACTAACGAGGAAGAGGGAATACTATAAAAGTGCATATCCACAGAGGAGAAACAGGACGAAGTATAAATGTCAGTCAAAGCATTGGAAGATCACAAGTTTATGCCTTGTTTAATTTAATCTTCTTTGACATTTTGAAAGCAAGCGTTTCCTTCGCCAATTAATTGTTTAATTAACCCCAACATCCTAACGGTCAACAAGCTAACTAAGCTTTGGATAACTCTTGTCTTGACGTAACTTAAACATTATATCTTGCCAAAATGGAAAACTTTAGAATAATTCGATGAATATCCTCTTGAAACCTAGATGCGATCTCATGGATTCACTTGGTTTGGTTATGAATTTCATATTTCAACAAATAAAAGCCCTTAAAAATTATTCATTCTTGAAACGGCCGTTAGACTGCGTTGGTTATCTTTCGCTCAATCTTATGAGATTTTCAATGGAATTTGTTACTTTATGTCGAAGATGCATTGAATCATATTTTAATCTAAAACGAAAGGAGTGAAGTCGTTTTTATTGGCCGCCAATATCCCAGACAAAATCGTCCATTCGACCTACGACCTCACTGCCCCACCAGTTTCCATCTTTTCTCTCTCACCCCAGTGTAGGAAACGTGCCCGACCGACTAACCCGCTCTCGAGGACGACGTTCCGAAAGTCCGAACGAATGTTCCTTTTCGCACGCACCGTGTGCATTCCTCCACTGGGCACGTTGCGGCTCTCTGAGGATTGTTTTCCGGTTCGGAAAAAAAGGGAGAATCGCTTCCCCAAACTCACCCCCACCAAACGGTCACCTAACTCGTCCTATTGTCTTCCTGTGTTCCAATGTTCCCAATAAATGATTTCCCTCACCTGCCATTCCATGCTTGGAAGCGCATACCAACCCGATTCCAGCCCCCTAACCGCCGGAAAACTCCGCCTTTCTTTCTGCTGGGTCGGTTAAAATGTATGTTTCGGGAAAATTTATGGTCTTGGAAATTTTCTCAAACTGCTCGCGACGCGTCGGTTTTTCTCCGGCGACCTACCGAACTACATCTGAGCCAGGCACCAACAAGCAAAAAAAGGGCTTGTGCAAGGGAAGGGAAGCAAGGCTTCAGCAAGGACAATAGCGGCAACAAAAGCAACGTCGTCGATTGCTTTTCTCTTGCATCCGGGGCCGCTGTTCCCTCTGCCGGCCGGAAAGCGGCGTGGCTTCCAAACGCACTGCATAGACCAGGCCACCAGGGTGCCGGTTACATAGCGACCTTTGGGGCGATTGCGAATCACTCACACAAGCGCAGCACACCATGGGAAAACCGGGAGCATAGTATATAAGAAAGTCCTCCACGATGGGGTTTGGGGGCGCAAGAACTAGTGATCGAAAGTGAAAGTCTGTCCTGCTTGTGCCTTGTGCCACGGGTTGAGTGCGTTTGTGTGCGATGTGTAGCGATAAATTCAAGGGAAAAGGTTCGTCTCCAGGGTGCGCCGCGCTTTCCTCTCCTCCTCCGGAAGGGCAACTGACACGGGACGTGAGAAAGTGAAAGTGAACTTTTTGGCGCCATCCGTCGTCGCACGGTGGTGGGATGCACGGAAAAGCGCCGGGAAAAGCTCCGTTCCAAACTTTTCTTCGGTACTTTCTTCCAAGCTGCTCAACCCGCTTGGTTGCTCTCTTTCTAGCCAGCTCGTTTTGCTTACAGTTTATCCACTTTTTACCTTTTCTTTCACGTTCTCTCTCGCTCTCGTTTGCCTTTCCTTGCCTTTAGCACACTTTAACTCATCTCTTTCATGCTAGTTTCACTCACGGCATCTGTAGAGTGACGTTGGAGCAGGAAATGAAAAATGTCTCCACCAACCCACCACCCGACCCGATCCCGTCTTTCACGCTCGCATCCTGCAACTTCCGGCCAAGACGTCCGTGCTCCCAAGACGCTCGTCAGCTTCGGTTTCCCTTTCCTGGTGGGCGAGGACGCACACAAACGTGGAGGCCATACTCTTTCAACCCACCGGAGGGAAACGTGAGGAAGGTACTGCAGCAGCACTAGCAGCAGCAGCAGCAGCCCAGAAGACGAACTTTTCCCATCGGAAAATTGCACACCGTACAGCAAGGGCTTCCCAGGATTCACCCCCACTTACTACCCCACTGTTCTTCCACTGTTCACCACGAGACGAGTTTTAACTTGCCTCCTTTCGTTTTTCGTTTCGTCTGCTCTTTTAATGGCGGTGGCGAGGGGCTTTGGCGGTGGGGAGGCTTTTGAGAAGTTGGTCGTGTCTTCTTGCCCGCCTCGAGAAGACGGCGGCCGGCGTCTTGGGCGGGAGTTTCGCTTCGCTTCTCGAGCGTGCGGATGATTGTTATTGTTACGGATGGCGCGGAGCCGGGGCCTCGATAAAACTGTCATCGTTTTTCCGAACAACCGTCCCGTTGGCTGCGTTGGACGTTGCTTTATTTTCCTGCCGGTTCGATGGTAACTATGGGCTCCTAAAGAATGGTCAAATTATACAGTCACAGTAACAGTTCATTTGTATCTCATTCTAAGCACAAGCAAATACTAAATTGAAGAAAAAATTTATAGAGTAAAGAACAAATTAAACTGAAGAATATTTCAGGGGAGCGAACGAAACTTACTGTAGGGACATAGTTCAGCAAAGAAAAGCCCTTACAGTTCTTCAAATTGCATGATATGTTTTTGAATTTGCAACACTTTTAGTCATCTGACCCAGAAAAACGAACGATGCATGTATTTGATATGTTTTCTACACATTTTCATAACAAGTATCTGGAATGAAAGGAAAATTTGTCGTACAGTCTTAAAAATAGATTCTTGGACATCTGATTTTTGCACTTAATCTCGTAAAAAATGGTTAAAGTTCGTCCAAAAAACACTGAGAAAATTTGACTTAATTCATTCGAAGCAGGAAGAAATGATTTTAAAAATAAATTTTAACACTTGAAAGAAGTTTTTAATTTATGGTCTTCACGAAGCTGGTTCGTTCCCATTATGCTTATTTATTTGAGATAAAAGGTACGGCAACGAGACGCTCGAGACGATTCCGGTCACGATAACTGGCGAGCAAGGGCGCTGTCGGGCGCGAGTCGAATTTCCTACTTTCCTGCCACCGGAGAAGAACAAGGATTGTCAAACGAGTACGGGGGAGGGAAAAAAAGGCAAGGTTGATGATGCTGGTGTGCATTCTGAGCCCATGACGGGAGCCGGGGTTGCCGGTAGTATTTGGGTCACGAGGATGGAGCACATCCTTCGTCGAGGGGAGTTCGGAGCGTCCAGGATGTGTATGTTGTGCGGGTGGACCTTAGGACGCGCGGGGTTTTTCTAGGTGAGTAGGAACAGCACTGGTTGTTGTCGCAATTGTGAACGTATCCGGTGGTGCGGGTTGACGTGGGGTAGGTTGAAAAGGGATGGGGAAAAAAACACGAGTGAGCGAAGCGAGCGAGTTTGGAAAATAGGAAAATGCCCAGAAAACCGGCAGCTTCAAGTGGATGACCGAAAAGTTAACGAAACTGGTTTTCCACCGAGTTTGCTCTATTTTCTATTGCCTTTTGCTATTGCCAACCACCGGTGAGGTGGAGGAGGGAGCGTTTCACAATTGCACCACCCGTCCAGCCACCCCCGGTGGTTTTACCCTCCGTTCTTGGACTGAAAAACCGAGAGGGAATTATTCTGCCCCCGAAAAACCCTCTTCCTTCGGTCGACGGAGTGAAAGGATGTGCGCTTGAAGGATGTTGGAAATATATTTTGTAGAAAATAATGTACCCTGGCAATGTCACTTGATGTTGAAGAGGACTGGACAGCGGTGCCGTCCTGTTCGAAAAAACGGTACACCGTGTGGCAAAGCGATGAAAAACTTTCTCCCGAACTCTACAGCAACGTGGTTGAGGTTTTTTTGGGGGATAAATACAGCGTTGCATCAACGTTAACGAACGTTGTTTGAGTTAAATAATGCTTTTTGTGGCAAAACTTGTTGGAGTTTATCATATAACAAATAAAAATCTTTAAATTGCTATTTCAAAGCATTCAAAGGTATGATGATTTTATAAAATGTTTAATAAATTCTACGATTAATTTAAAAATTTCCTCCCTTTGCTAGAATCGGCACAAGGAACATCAAGAACGATTTTTCATCACTAAGAATTAGGCAAAATTAATTAATCGAAGCGGCTTCCCGGTACTTGTAATCAACAACCAAGAAAGCCGGTATCCTTTGGGTGTCTTCGTCGTTTTGTTGTCGATTCAGTTTAATCCCTAATTTCCTCAGGCCAGGCCTCGGCCCCCATCGTGGTATATTATTTATCCTCGCGCAACCTCGCAAACTATTTTCCTCCGGCCAATTTTGTGAGAGTTTTCCGGGGGTAGAATTTACACGAACCGGTAACCGGAGTGCAGGTGAAACAATGGAGGGAAGATGATTTTAGAAAAAAGATGGTAAATAATGGTGTGAGTTTTCTTTTCAGAGGTAGGGTTTATGGCGGGGCGAAAGGTTGAACCCCGGGGTGCGTGTATTTACTTCTTGACGCACCGGAAGTGTGCCCATTTCTAATCGTTTCTTTGTCATCGTCAGGGTCGAAAGTGGGGCTGCTCTATGTAAGAGCATCGGCAAAGGATTAGTGGTTGCTGCGGGAGAGGAGAGCGAGGGAGGGTAAGCGGATGGTATCCTGGGGACAGTTTTCTAAAATGGATGTCGGTAAATCAGTAGATAAGAGATGACGCTTTGCTCAATGCCCGTTACCTCGAGCATGTTCTAGAGAAACGTCGGTGCACGCAGCAGTTGTTTCACTCTATCTCGCTACAGGCCGTTTTCTTCGAGAAATGGGTTTCGGGTTACGTACGGTGTGCATACTGTGATAGAGAAAATGGTCTAGCTACGTCGAAACGGGAGCTCAATCAGGCCCAATATTCGTCCATCATCGTTCGTCCATGTGTTAGGCGAAACCCACGCACGCCTGTGGGGGGTGGTTAATAGTGGTGGTGGTTAATAGCTGCAACTGATTGTTGAGGAGCACCTGATTGTCCTGAGTCAGCAGCAGCAACAGCAGTAGCAACAGCAGCTACCCTGCGCCCACGGAGAGCCATGGGACGGAAAATCAGCTCTTATGGTACTTCAAAAATCATTAAAATGTATATAACTACAAGTGAGGTCGGTGGAGTGGAACGAGGCAAGGAGCTTCACTCTCTCTTTCTCTCTGTAACCATCCTGACAACCGCTTCCACTCGAGCGAACAATAACGCATAGCGGAAAGTTTGCTGACGCTCCAGCACTCCATCTTCGTTCACCACCACCAGCATTTCTCTTGCCCAACAACATCGCCGTCGTCTTGGTCGTCGCTGGTATCGTTTTCCGACCGGTCTAACTTTCACTTTTCCTTTCCCAGCTGTTGGCCCAAACCACCCCTCCCGGGACAACTCAATCGCCCGTCTTTTTCCCGAGGAAAACTTTTCCACTTGCCCGCAAGGGCCCGCGACAACGACGACGACGATGCACGAGTGATAAGGACGATGGAAAACCCGATCGCCGCCGACACAGCGAGTATTGTTGGGAAGGGGGAAAATAGAGGAAAATGTGCCTCCAGGAGTCTCGCGGGTTTTCCCTATGTACCTTTGTACCGAGGGCTTCTTTTCGAAGCCACACAGCCTCACTCGTGAGGGCACGTGTTTCACTGCTTGCGCTGAGTGTGCAACACGCACGGCGAGTGTGTAATCACTTTAGGATAACCGGACAGGAGTCGAATGATTTGTTTTTTATTTGGGAAAATTTTTGAAAAATCGAGGGAATTCATGAAAGACTGGACGATGACGGGAAGGGTCCATTCCGCTTCACATACCGTGGTGATTAGAAACTGGGAAGAGGAAAAAGATGTGAAGAGCGTACTCTAGGCGGGGGTTGAGTGAAAGTGAAACGATTTATAATTACGCGGCGCGTGATACGTTATCGGACGGATGAGGGGTGGGCGAAATATAAAAAAAAAACCACACACATTGTGGACCTGGAAAATTGAAGTCGTTCATCAGAAAAATATCCTTGAAATTAAATTGAATGAATGTTTGATGTATATCCAAACTACAAAAAAGTATCGAGTTCTCTCAAGTCTGATAATTTTTAATTCGATACAAAAAATAATGGAAATGGGAAATGAGTTCGATTTTATTTTTTCCACAATATTTGAGCAACCAGCAGAATGAACTAAAAAATTCATCAATTCGTCCGGTAGCATAGGAAACTGTCAATCGCACGAGCGAACAACGAAACGTTCAATACCTGCCGCCTAGAACAAAGCAGGAAAAAAGGAAAAAAGATACAACCAGAATCATTAAACCCGAAAACCGCGATATGATTGAAGCAATTTCCGGCTTCATTCCGCGTGGAAGCGTATCGAGCCGATGCGGTATCCGTTGCGCATCGAATTAGGCACGCAGAAAAGAAAGGCAAATTAGGGAAGCCCAGCGTCCGAACCGAAATATCATCGCGACTCATTTGGCGGTCGCGCGGATTTCGCGAACTGGAAGGATATTCTTCGGGAGCTTCCGCATTCTATCGGCCCGTTTTTGCCATTGCTTCTTCCACGTCCACTTCAAATGGGAATAGGTTTTCCTCCCGTTCCGTGTGCGCGAAAGCGAATCGTCGATTTTCATCCCTTCCATCCGTTTGTTTTTCTATGCTTTCTGTCCGTAGAACACCACCACCGAAAGGTGAAAGGGTTGCTCGTCCGTCTAACCGGCGGAAAGGGGGGAAGGTTGGAAGATAATAATGGTCATGGTTGGTGAAACATGAAACGGATATCCAACGGGCGAAAGTCCGACGCGCAAAGAGGAAAATACCCTCGTGTAATCGAATCGAAATTCGCTTTCGTTATTTCCGTTTCGCGGCTGGTGTTTGTTTTGCTGGATGTCCTTTTTCCGGTTGGCGATCCGCGATTTGGTCACACTTCGGTCCGAACCGAATGGTGGATGGGCCTGTTTTGTTCCGCCGTTTGATTATCCGTTTGTACATATTGGTGGGCTGAAACAAAAGGCAACATGATGTATCTTTTTCGAAAGCAATGTGTGTAATTAAAGCGAGTACTTCTGTTGTGCGTTTAAGAGTCTTCGAATTAAAGCCGTTTCCTAACGTTTATCAAAATGCTGTATATTTTTAAATAAATAATTTTACCTTTTGGTTAGAGGATTCTTTTAAATCTAGTGTAATTGCTGGCTTCACGAACCAACAAAAAATGAAAACTTTCACTTATGCTCCTCCTCCACCAGTCCAAGATTCTCACGGTTGGTGTATTTCCTTCTTCTCAAGGACGTGGTACGGGATTTTTTTCTGGACGGAAAAGAAATGAAGATCGGCGGGATCCTTTTGTCCTCGCAAGCTGAGGGGTATCTGTTTATTGTAAAACAAGTCCTGCATGTACGATGTTCTCTATTCCACTCGTCTTTGCAACACTGCGCTGTTGTCCTCGGGATTCGGTAACGGGCCTATTTCTTCGTTTGTTTTGTCCCTTTTCCAGTCTCGCTGATTCGAATACTTGCACTGCCCCATACCCCTAGCTCTTATCGCGTACAAATAAATTACCCTAGCCATCCTAACTAAAGGTTGGATGCAAA
>KE525396.1:319716-334559 GCA_000441895.2 Anopheles sinensis
GAGTTCGCGGAAACGTAAACCCCACCCAACAAACGATCGCGCGGGAAAAAAAGGGAGGCTCGCGGAACGTGCCGTTCGCCGGTTCCGATCCAGTCCGATCCAGATTGTTACATCATTTACGAGCGTGTGGAGCTACGTCGAGTGTATATATCTTGTTAGTTTTTTTTCCACAATCTAGTTCATTGCGCTGGTCCATGTTTTCTCATACCATTTTGTACTGCATCAACGTTTCAAGGAATGAGTTTCGTAATGGGAAGATTTTCTGATTAAAATACGTTCATAGGGAAGTTTAAAATTTGATGAAAAAGCGGGCTAATTTTATTTTAAAATTGCTTCGAAATTGTTAACACGAATTTTGAATACCATTTTGGTATTCATAAGCATAAACCAATGTGACTTGGTCTTGACCTTTTCCAATATTTCAAGAACCTCTTGAACCGTAATGCAGAATGTTTAAATCGATGTGACATGGTTTTTGATGTACCGATTCATTCAAATTGTTGTGAAATAGAACTGAAAATTTTAACAAAAAATACATTTTTCTCAATTCTTTTTCTCAAAACGCTATTAAACTAGAACTAGAATAATTTTAGAAAAATAGCCAATACACCAGTCATTCCAGGATAAAGCATTTGTTATTTTGTAACCATATAACAGATGTTGGTCGAAATATAAGAATGCCATTATGTATTAATTAGTCTACATTTTATTTTTATTGAGAGAAACTCTTTTCACCATGCTATTTTAAGAGGTGAAATAGTGAGTTTCAAATTTTATTAGTTTAACTTTTTAACTCCAGGAAAGGGTTCTACAGCAATCCCGGCGCAGCATTAGAATTATTGGGTGCTCCAGTAATTCGCATCCCATTGAGGGTTGCCCGATTGGATGACCAGAGGAAACCACCGACGAAAGGTAAATGTGTTGAATGCATCCGGCTTCTTTTTCACTCCACGGCGAAGCGCGGTGTTTTTAATTTTCTTGCGTTATCTTTTCGCAGCGTCTTTCTAAGCGCCGAATGCGGCCCAAAACGTATGTCTTCCCGGGCTGCGTGGTGATGGTCGGACTTTGGCTTCCTTCGGCCTGCACTCGCCGTTGCCGTTTTGCAACCGCACCGTCCCGTGCCGGGTGTGTGTAGGGAGGCGTGCTAATGTTTCTTTCGTTCGTATTTACTTTTTCGCTTCTTCTTCACTGTACAACCCCGTTGCAGCCCCTTTTCGGCTGTCAGCTTCTAACATTTTCTATTTCAATGAACGCGAGCTGCGAAGCGATGCTTGCCGAAATTTGTTTGTTCTTCTTTTCTTCCCCATTGGCGCAGTTTGCAACACATGCACACACTTGCAGCCTATCAGTGGGCGAATTTTGGGCCCGTTCTTCGTCTCCCTCACTTGCCTTCTGCCGCTCGGTGTGCACCGTATGAACATGCCGGTGCTGGTTGTGGGGCCCGGTTCAACGACCGCCACGATGACGTTGGGGCCGATTTCTTTCTAATGTTTGTGTTTATTTCTTGTGCCCGCCCCGCGATTGCGGCTCAGGTTTTTGCCTTCTTCCCAGCTTTTTTTTTGTTCGTGCACTTTGTGCCCGGTTCGTTGCCATCGTCTTAGGGACGGTCGCATTTTTGCATTAGATGCGTTCCCATGCGATCGTAGCGTTTTTGGGGCCATCTTTTCCTTCTTGTTTCCTTCCCTCTGCTGGCGTTCTCGGGTGCTTGTTGTTTATTTGGTCAATTTTGATACCCCTTCCTTCCCCCCTGTGTGTGGGGGTTGGGGTGGGATGCAGTGACGGATGGCTGCAGCGGTTCTTCTCGGCGATCTTTCGGGCCGCTCTCGTGTCTTGACAGGAACTGCTGCATGTGAGCATGCCGTTTTAGAAATATGCCAGAGCAAGGTTGCCTTCGTGGTGCTCGGTGTCAATGAACTTGCTTGTTTGCGTTTTTTTTATTATTTCGGTTCGAGTATGAAATGAGCACTGCTGAGCTTGGTTCCGAGCAGAGTTCAATGACACTTGCAGTGAAGGCCGATGGAGCAGCCTGGTTGTTTATGTGAGATGCGTTTGGTTGGATTTGGATACAAATAGAGCTTGATTTTATTTTTGAATTTAAAATTGAATCATACAAAACAATTTCTTGCAGAATTAGAAAACTTTTACAATTTAATTTTTTCCTATGTTATTTTTTTACTAAATCTTTCTTTAAGCGGAAATTTAATTTGGAGCTAAACGTTTCCAAGGCTTCAACTCTTGGTGAATCTGCGTGCGAAAGCGGAAACAACTTGCTGCTGCTATAAACCGTTTTTGCTACCATTTGCTCCAACGTAGGCGTGTCACAGATTGATGAAAATCGTGCTCTTTTTGAACGATTTGCACCAGGCTGCAATATGTTTCCAAGCGGGACCAATTGTAATTGAATGTTTGATATCGAAGGTGCAAAATGGGAAGCGTTGCAAAAATCCCCCAAAAATCAATCATCAAGCAGTTGAGCACAGTGGAGGTTAATTCGAGGGATCGTTGGTAATATAGTTGAATTAATGAAAAAATCAGTTTGTTTATATTGAATACGATGTTGTTTAAAGGTCTGAAATTCGATCGCGAGTATTACTTTAAGGTGTATAAATAATAATTAATAAAAGGTTAAATTGTGTCCATCACTTCCTAAGCGTCCCCTATTGTTCATTTGCAATGTTTTCCAAAAACGAGCTGTCGCAAAGCTGTCAAAGTGTACGCAGTCGATAGACGTTCTCTGTGTGGAATGAAGCTGTCCACCAACCTGCATGTAATGGAAACTGCATTCATCCTACAGAAAAAAGATTGTAAAACGGTGTCTAGATGAAGGGAAACTCCCTAATCGATTGGATCGACCCTCCTGAAACGGGTTCGCTTACAGTGTTGCAGCTATGCAGAGTCAAGTGCACGCACCGCTGGGTATCGTACAAAGATCAAGTGTTTTTTTTCGTTCCAGCCTACACCGGAAGGAAAGAGGACGCCTTGCTCGACGCATGTGGCTGGGCGCAGGACATCAAAAAGCATTGCAAAATGGCTTGTGGATAGGAAGCGAGCAGGGGAACCCTAAAAGGAGAACAAAAAGTACCACCGAGTGACATAAAACAGACCCACCCATAAAACGGGGCCCCAAAACACGGCGACAAATGACGCCACCGACTACGAAAATCCAACGCAATCCAAAGCACTCGGTAGCATCTCGGAGGTGGCATGTACAGGAAATTAAAAATGTCAATCACAGAAAACGGTGCGTTTTTTCGGCGTACGAAGCGGCTGGAATGGAACGCGAAAAAATATTAATAAAACACAGTAGCAGTAAACTTCGAAGTGGGTAAGAGATGAAGTTAGCTGTAGTGGTTCTCGGGACTCAACAGAGGGAAGAGGAATAAATTTTACGTTAGAAAATGGTTTAAATGGATAAACTGAATCTGTCACATGTCGAAGTGCAGTAGCCGAATGAATTATTAATGCTAAAGAAAAGTATGTCCTTCTCGAACATTGCATCCAGCTCAAACCAGCCCCATGTATTAGAATTCCTGACTGTAAGTCAACCTTTTGGCAGCTCATGTAAATTGGTTTCGGAATTTACCGTTCCGGGACACACCCGCGGGTTGCAAGCCAGTTGAGAAACGTTTGCATATAACGGTACCATTGTTTTGCAATGATCAAACCGCTTGCCATACGTTCTCATTGATAAATAGGTACGTTGTGGTGATGATGTCGAGACCCTGACGTTTCCAAAACGGTTCAGGTTAGGGTTGGGTGAATGGAATAAGGATTAAACATGTTGATCACGTTCACAGTAAATGGTTTGAAGAGCCTTTAATTGCGGCTGCAAACTGTCTATTTTATTTAAATTCTTCAGACGTTTGATTGGTCTGAAGAAAAGTTGGATTAATTCAAGGAGTTTGAATTAACCAACCTATGATTTATTACCATAACCTCTACTTGCATGAAAATTTTCTTTTCAAGCTAATGTAAACGTAAACTGTAACAAACACAACAAATACTTATATTTTACGATCACTTAATGATTAAAGGATGAAGAAAATATGATCAAAATATACAGATTTTGTGCTCGCTACTTTTCTCATTGCCCGATTCGTCGTAAAGCTGCGTAATCTCTTAAGAACAGCCCACGAAGAAGCAAATCCAACGAATGTCAGCACGTGGAGGCATCCATTCTATTCTTCGATTTATCTTCCACTCTTCCACAGATTGCCAATTTCGCTAGCATCACCCCGTGCACCGTGGAAAAAGCTGCGAAGCAGATCGCAAAGGAATGACGTTTGAATAGCAGCGACTGGGAGAAGTAACGAGCGAGAAAGGTAACACTAGCAACTACCTACAGGTTGCTCGATCTATCGACTCGATCGTATGACGGATGCGACTCCTGCCAGGTTGGGGTGCGGGACGAGAACGCTTTGATGGACGGTCGTTATGTGCGCTGGGTTGCGCAATTTCTGGTTGCGAACTTCGACTCCGGGCGTCGGGCGGCACCACCGCAGAGTTTAACCACCCAGGCCCGGAGGTCGTTCACATCGGTGCGCCCTCGAGATCATGGGACGGTTCTTCCGAAAATCTCCAGCATCGGCATCATCATCGTCGCCATCACCGGCACCATGACCCCATGGAGTTTTTGGCCGAGTCGTGCAGATTCTCTTCTGCTGTTGCCGCTGCTTCGGAGGACGGCAATCTCTTCGCGGGCGGATGCGAACAGCGGGGGATGTGCAGCAGCATTCCTTCATGTTCCAGCTAACGAGCTTCAGGGTACGGCTAGGTTCGCTTTTATGCGCTTTTTTGGACCGCGATGCCGGCGATGTCTAGGCTAGACCTGATCCGTCGCCATCGGGAGATTGCAGAAATCCGCGGCATGACGGAGACTTTTTCGTTCGGACTGCAAGAGGAGATGGATAGAAGATCAACGAAACTGAAGAGATTGAAACCCGAAGAATAATGCTAGCTCCCGGGGATCGTTGGTTGAACGTCAAGTTCAGGGCCTGCGGCACCAAATGGTGATCAGTGGGCGTATCGAAAGGGAAGGGAAGGAAGATGAAGACTGCAAAGCACTTGGCATGGTAATTTGAAGCACATATATAGAGAGCAAAGAATGTAAGTGGGTAAGAATAGCATGATGGAGAAGTTTCAAAAAGAGCAATACGAGTGTCACTTTGTTAACTTTGACAGCATTGCTTATGGCAAATCCTTCTGCCACTTTTCTTCTTATGGCCTGTAGAGCCAAGAATGATCAATTTCCATTTATCTAGAAAGTAGAATGTATTACGATGTTGTCAATTTTAAAATTTGTAACTAAAATTCAAAACTCTATCGGTTTAACCAATTAAATATTCGCAGCATTTCCTCCCAACACCTGATGGTGGAATGATAGCTTTTGAAAAAAAAACCTATTTCGGCATGTATGTATCTTTTTTTCTACATCAACATCTATTTTTCGATACCTCTAGCGATCAGTCCCGCTTACTTTCGCGCGCATAATCGCATTCGTCGTAAACTCGTATCGTCGTAAAGTCGGAATCCCATCAAGATGATTTACAATCGCTTCGGCTCATTGGTTTTTAGGGAGATAAAAAGCTAAAACATTCAATCGAATGTGTAGGAAACATGGAACATTCCATAGGTGGATTGTGGTGTGGAAAAATATAGTAAAAATCATTTAGCATTGCGAAAAAAAAGCTATGGATAGAGAGCAAGTTGAACTTTCAACACTTTACGTCAATCGAAAATCTCATAGGTAATCTTAAATATTTTAAAATGTAGGCTCCCTTTACACTCGTGAGCTGTAACGTGTCTAGTCAATTGCCAAAAAACATTTTAATGCATAAAAAATGGCATCGTTTCCGTTCCGATGAACTTCATGGCTATCATTAAATATTCAGGAACGATTTACCTAGCCGAAATTTTCACACTAATGAGCGGGAGCAGCAGACGAAGCTGCAAAGTTGCAACCAAACCTAACGACGCAAAGAAACAAGAGATTCTTCGAGAATAATAGAAAGTGAATAAGAGGAACGAGAAAACTATAATCTAGGCGGAATAGTGAACACAAGTCGTAAAATGGAAGGAAAAGCAGAGAAGAAACTGGAGAACTATCAGAATGTATCACGCGTTGTTCGACATGACAAAAACGAAGCAATGAGGAACTTGTCATGCAGATTTGATAAATGAGCATACAGATTTTAGCAAAATTCAAATGAAATTGTTCACGACCATTCGGGGATACTTCTTTCGTGCCTCAAGTGAACTCAAATGGCGATCACATGAAGCGCTCGTAATGGAATGTTATGACAATAAGCAAGAAACGTAGGAAAAATAGAAAGATTAAAGCCACAGCCAACGCAAATGAAAACGCAACAGGCAGCGTACGAAGCGCAGCAAAGAACACACCAACCGCAACGCCTCGTCTATTTTGCGCAAGTGGTTTGGAAAAGGAACAAAAACAACCTAAGCACAACGCGTCCCAAAACTAGAGAGTGGAGTGAAGTTGTAGAACTATTTGGTTGCACAAGAAAAAGGCAACGATCGCGAAGAAAACGGCGTGCGGCGTGGTAGAGCATTAGAATGATTTAATAATTTCTGAATTTTCGTTCTATTCACGCGATTCGCACCAACACATCTTTTGTGGAGGCAAAGATCGTACGCTGTAGATCGGGCTTGGAGATCGGCGTTGCGATGCCGGCCGGCATATTGCGATGTTGGTGTTGGTGCCAAGGGGTAGTTTTCATCTATCCTCCATCCTCAACATCCGGACCCGCTCAACAACTCCCCAAGCTCCCCCTTTCGTTGGAGTTCATCCTCCGGTCACAAAAGAACCGGCCGCGGCAGGGGATCTCGGGAGGAACTCCGCGATCGCATGGAAGCATCTAGCTGGCGGCGCAGTCGCAAGCTGCTTCGTCATTCCTAATCGCCCCCTTTACCCCTAGGTCCCCTTCTCTCCACTCCATTCGCCGTGGAGTCGTTCCGGATATGACTATCCTAGAAACGATTCAGCGCGTGGAGCAGAAGTGGTTCTCTAGGCCGCTGCAAAAAATAGCAACTTCACTTCTTCTGCAGCAAACAGCCATCACCGTCGTTTCAGAATGCCATCGCATCGGTCGTGGTCTAGGCGAAGAATTGAACTTCTTCCTCGTTCCTTCTTCTGGAGCGTTCAAGTTTGCCATTTTTGTTGTTCACTTTTGTTGCCATTTTGGCAATCCCTGGAGCAGCTTGAGGGATGTAATTGGAGTTTCGGTGGGGCTCCGCATAATCTCACATCTCTTTCGCTACGTTCATGGGTGGATAATGAGGATCAGCCAGGGTGGAAGGAGTGTGTCAGGTGGTGCAGCGGTCTTCTAGCGCATCGACATCGACGGTGGTTGGAATTGCATGGTTGCCCATAGGAAGAGTTCGGTCCGCGTGTAGTTTTGGTGTTCTTTTCATGTCTCACTCTTCCCCGATTGGTTGTTGGCAAACAATTTTCGCAAACTGTTGCGCTAGTGTTGCGTTGTCTAGCATTTTTCTAGTTCTTTGTTTCGATGTTGGTAGTACCTTCTGCACTGCGCATACGGTTTGACCTTCTGCTGATTTTCGTGGTCACGGGCTTGGATGCGCTGTTGTGGCGTCGTGCTCAAAGGTGGATCGTTTTCTATTTTCTCTTGCCATTGGATTACTATTTGCTATGCCAATTCAGCCCGACGAGGAAGAATGCTGTCATGATGAGAAAAATTGATAGCATAACGATTTCTATGAAAGACATATACTTTTCTTGTTCGTTCTTCAGTTTTCAGCGTCCTTATTTTGTTTTAACTCTTCGTGTTGTAAGCTTAATGAATATTTAATTCTTTAGTATTCGAAATCGAACTTTATCATGAACTTTAAATTTTATAAATTATTTAATTGGTTTTCATTGCCTCCTAATTTTGTTAAAATTTTCGTAAGGAAGTTATAATGATAAATTCGATAACATTAAAAAAGATCCTAACTTAGCTTTTATTAATTTTTATATCCCTTAGACACAAAATTACACGACGGATAGTATCCATAGTCTACTAATTAGCATAATAATGTTGTCAATGATTATGACATGTTTTAGAATGTTTAAATTTTCCTTTCTGCTTTGCTTGAATCATTGCTTAGATTGAAAAGCGAATGACAAGTTTTCATTCGAAAAATGATGCTAATTTTACCGCCTGATAGGGTGAATGACGCAGTGAGGTTGGCCAGAAATGGGCCCGAACATGCAGCATATCCTCATTGCTCCTATCCCAATCAAGCCTAGCAACGAAGCAGCATCAGAGGCGGCAGCATACATATTCATGGCTGTGCGGCAAAATCCTTGAACTGGGTCATCAACATAGTCGGTTTCATTGCACTCGGCAATTTTGTGCGCTTTTTCGTGTGTTCGTTCTCGGCCGGTTTCGTGTTGCCTTCTAGTGCGCTTCATAGTGCCTTGGCCTGTGTCAATGTGTGCGCCACTGTGTTTCGGGGCTATGTTTCATGCGCTGCCGCTGCTGCGGCTCACGTTTCCTCTTGCAAGAGTTTTCGATGCAAACATACACGGGGTATATGAGATGCGCTGGAGGCTTGCGGCGAAGACGGGTGTCCAATTTTGGGAAGGATGTTTGTTTGCTTCAGACTCGGTTTTCGCTCGGTTCGACATCGGTTGAGCATAAGCATGGATTAAGGCAACGAGAATGGAACGGCAAGAAAACAATACCTCGAAGGGCTTCACGGTTGCCACAAAAAAGCATTGCAAGGGTTCGCTTCGGAGGGCATAAAAAATAGAATCCAGCCAATCTTCTTCCGAACCCTTCCTTAGGCGCAGACTAGACAGGACAGCATAAGGGGGTCGAAATTCGTCCCGTCAGCTAGTTCGGGGCCCGTCAGCTAATCACCTTGAACTAGCCGGTGAAAACTGCATAACTCCTCGAAAAACTATCAGTTTCGTTCGCCCGTCCCTTCGCCCTCCACCGAAGGAGTTAATCGAAAAGGCCCTCCGACATTCCGGGAACCTGCCGGGGTTTTGAATCTCGGCGTTGCGGTATAACGAAACCGTGCTCAAGGTCAGCAGTGATGCGCCGAAATCATAGAAGAAGCGTCTTCGGATAGACACCACAGGCGCCTATCGTTTCATGCTAGACCAGGAAAGGTCCGGGACTCGGGACAAACTTTTGTTAATTTCGATTTCATTTTGTGCAAGCGTGGATGTCTTTTTTCCCGCTCAGTTTGTTGTTGGACTACCTTTTTGGATTGTCGAAAAAATCGTGAGTTGATTTATGGATACGGCACCGGTTCGTTGCGAGTGTGGTTGTATTGTGCTTGGGTTGTTGCTTTTTTGTGACGATTTATGCTAAGTAAAGTTTTACTTTCCATGGGGTCGTCTTTCAAGGTGCATAGATTAGTTTTTGCTCAAGGAAGACGACATATGCGTCTATGGTTCTATTTTTGGGTGTGGTGAAAATGATAGAACATGAGGCGAATAAATTCTAATTGGTTAAATTATTTGAGTGTTGATTTGGTTAAATTATTATCACCCTGGAATTAGAAAAACTTGCAGCAAAAACACAACATATTCACTTCCCGTAGATCTATAAAATTCATACGATTTCAAGGGCCACCTTCTCAACCTCTGTTAGCTTAGCTGTTCAGCCGCTCGAAGCCCGAGCCCATTTGTTTTAACAGCGCGTGACATTCAAAACCCTTCCTCAATGTCAAACGCACTAAAACTCGTTTTTGATGCGTAGACTTGTTTGTTTTTTCGGGCGTGTGTGTGTGCTTAAAGTGGGTGGTGGGTGGGTTTGCCTGTAGCAGCACGCACCGATGCGTTGGATGACAGGCAGCATGACCTCCAACTCCCTGGGCAAGAGCCATACCTAACGGCCGCTTCCAGCACGATTGCATCAGGGCTGCTGACGTGACATCCGAAAACGGTTAGTGGAACATGAATAAAACTGGAAAGGTCTCTCCCGGCGGGCTCCACCTCAACGCACTAGTTTAGGGCCTGGCGGTCGGGTTGTTTAATGTCAAGGTTTCGGTAGCGATGCTTGAAAAGGTTGCACGTTGCAGGTTGAAATATATTGCTTCGTTCGTCAGATGCATTGTGTTCGAAACAAATTTTTCTGTGCGTGGGCTGCTGGACAGGGAACGATACAGTTGTCACTTGATAATGGACCACGGACGAATTATTCGTCAAAGACGACAATTTTAAATTTACTTAAAACGTTGACTTTACTCGAGTTTGAGCGCCATTTTGTAACTTCTCTACGATAGATTCCACGTGGAACGTGTTGCGTTTGGGGTTAGAAGTAACACATGGGATCGTTTTCAAAGCGTTACCCAACCGGGAAGTAACGCATGCAACGCTTGGCCCTTCGGCAGAGCGTGTAGTTTGTTTCAACAGGGCAAAGGGGCAGGGGGTTGAGCTATCAAAAGTAGAGAGAAACACATAGACAAACACACTAACAGAAGGGTGGTCGCTTGTAAAATCCCATGTAACAAGCGTTCGCTGCCAAGGTCGCGCTGGATATCGATGTAATTTTACTACCGCTTGTGTCTCTGCGGAGGTTGTGTGAACGGTTCGGCAATAGACCAAAGGGCCCTATCTTGTATTGGTATGAGTTGGTACGTGCATGAGAAACAGAGATGGCGCCCGCTTCCAAAGGGCTGCAGAATGCGGAAGTGCGTGCAGAGTTGACGTCCATCAGCAATGGTGAAGCGATGGACGCGAATTGCAGTTGATAAGATAAGGCCATGTGGCGGTCAGTGGAGGTTGAGTGTCGAGGTTGGAGCATAAAAAAAAGACACGGTAAAAATGCCTGCCCTCGTAACACCGCATAAACCCGAAGAGATAAGAACGATTGAGTAATGGAAGCTATGGTTTGCGCTGAGCCGTAAGAGAAGTCAAAGAATGTTGACTAGAAGACAAATTTAAATATTTATTCATACGTTGATTTCGTCAAGGTTGCAATCACAACGTGGCAAAGGGTGATTGAAGCGACTTTGCTGATACGTGATGGGGAAGAAGAACATGGCAGCTGGTTTCGTTTCCATCTGGTTTCATCTAATGCAGTTACTCTTCTCTATGGAGTTTGAAATTCTTTTGGGGATATTGAATGAATGTTTTGAAAATTTACCTTGATTGTCAATTTTGATAAAATAAATATAATACCAATATTTTACCAAAAACTTCAATGAACTGTAGACTCGTTACAAAATATATTTCCAACGCTATTACTTTGAAGTATTTTGTCGTGAATCAAAACGAAAATCGGCAAACCGTTAGAAGCCACTAAAATGTACCTAGTGCATCCGTATTTCATGGCCGTTTGCCATTAGACTTTTATTGGTTTCTATTCAAATGATCGGCCCCCCGTTAGTCGGAAAATATCTGGAGTCTGGGATGCTTTCCATTGGGAAACTGCCTGGGTGGTTTGGGAATCTATCGTCCAACCGCTCGACCGTTGGGTATGGCAGCAGTCATGAGAGATGGACCATTACGTACCGAGGAGATGATAATGGTAGGCATAGCCCTTATGGTCATTCTGTCCAGCGGGAGGCTCGTTGAATCTCATGGAAATATTCGATGTGCGTTTCAGTCCTGCGTAGGGTTGGGTACCGTTTTTTTTTGGGTTTTTTGGGTAGCCGAAATCAAAAAGTGAGAAATCGATGCATGCAAGTGGTCAACGGATTGGAAAGATGTGGTCATAAATTGTGCAGCAGTTGGCCGATATGCCCCGTGGGTCATAAGGTGGATGGAGCAATTTATAGCAAATGCCGCTAGCGTGGAACCTTTTTTACTTTTTATTTGCTTTGGGATGAAGTGCAATCTGTGCAGGTTAGGGAGGAATAATATTTGTTATAAGTGAAAATCGTAAATTATCACTATTATTGCATAATATTCATTAAATGTTGTATAATGTGCTCTATATGTGTTCTGATTTATATTAACATTCGTTTTGAGTCACAATTCCAAAGCAAGGCAGCATTAATTGCCGCAATCAAATGACCCACCCACGTAGTTTGTCAACCTTCGTGCATTATGACTTTGTCCTTGTGTCATTCAGCAATATGGGCTTTATTGCACAGTATATTTGAAACATGGCGCCATATTTTATGCCATAACTCAAACGGTTATTTGGTGCCATTTTTTGTTATTCACAGAAAAATAAAAAAGGAGTAGGTTACCACAAAACACCTTACAATCGCCTTCGCCAACCCTCCGACCTTTTCCCGACCGGATGTAGCAACTTTCGGCATACGCATTCGCTGGCATCGGTGCGTATGCGTTACGCTCCAATCACGCAAGGCGCGGCTTCGCGTATCCTTTTCCGAATTTTCCCCCAAAACCGTCCCGGTCCGTTCCCCTTGTGCGCGTTTCGCGGTATAATTAAAGGATGTAAGATTTAATAATACCTGCAAGCAGCTCGGTGCCGATCGTTCATTCGGTGTGCGAGCAAACAACAAAAACACAAAAATCTCACCAGCCGAAAACGCTTTTTCCCCATAACGCCAACGCGAAACGCAAACGGCACGCGAAAAGGAATTAAAACGCACGCGGCGGTCAGAGTGAAGCTTGCGGGGTTCGGAAAAATTAAATTGTGAAAACGCACGACGCGCTTCTTACTTTCTTCCCCCTCGGGTGAGAGGCGAGGCCGAAAGGGGGAAGGCTTTTCCGGTGGAGCCGGCGAAGGGCACGGGCTCCTGACGTCCTGTGACCGGATGTGGCCATTTGCATTTTCGGGTAGCGAATGAACGATGGCGAAAAATGTTCGTCCGGTCGGTCATCGTGTTATCGTGCGGTTCGGAAATATTTTCCGGCCGAGCAGCGAAATACACTTACCTTGGAGTCCGAATCGCGTTAGTTGTGCGATAATTTATTCCGCACGGTTGTGTTTCTTTTTATTTATTTCGCTTCGCCGGAGGATGGAAGTGGGTGAGCATGTAAAGCAGCCTCTCACTTACATGCCTAAATTTTGCATTCCTGCCCGCTAGAAACGCATTACATGTCGAATGGATGTGTGTCATGGAGCGCATTTATCAAATTTCATTGCACAAAAACCATGTTTTCATCGACGTTTTCCAACAGTCCAATGCCATAATTAAGCAATTCTTACCAACTCCAAGGAAGCCACATCCCTTTGATGCTGTTCCCAGCGGAAGGAAACTTGGTCGGGCTATTTCTCCGGTCACGGAATGAGTAACAGGCCTTCATCCTAACGCACCCTTAAAACGAATCGAAACGAACCAAAAATAGAGCAACATGAACCGCGGGCACCATCACAAAAACAAAAACGATGATCGATAGGGGTGAGGAAAATATAATTACATGGTGCATGTTAACCCCCGGCCGGAGTCCATGCTGGGCCACCTGAACGTGAGGCATATTTTGGGGCAGTTTTCGTTTTCATTTTCAAAAGGGGCCTGGGGAAAATTCGTTCCCTTGGATTTTTTGTGTGTTTGGTGTTCATCAAACTACCGACTACGGGCTACCGGTCAGGAGGCTTTACGCGCAAATTTCACGGAACTGGACACACACCGGAGTGGCTCCAAAAAAGGAAAGAGCGAAAGACAACATAGGAAAACGCACGTGAAAAAATATGGTTCAGCAAATACATCGAAACTATGACCCACTGGGCGGATAGCTTCCGAGAATAGTAAAACTAATATTTATTCTACAATTTGCAATTCAAGAAGGTTGATCGAACGACCGGTGGGCGCGACGGTTGGGGTGAAATATTAACAACGAAGGTACGTGTGGGGGGTAAAGTTGAAATCTCGTCCGACCGGAGACGAGGTGGAAAGTTACTTCCGAAGCCTTCACTTTTACACATTCGGTCGTACAATTAAATGGAAGGTCATTATTTAGTAGCTAGAAAAGCTTGTAAAAATTTGTAATTTTTAATGATAAGTTTATAGAATATGTTTGCACCAGAATATTTTTCTTAAATTTATAAAAAACGAACCTAAAAATTACATAAATGATGATAATGTGCTTTGTGAGAAATGCATTTTCATTCAAAGAGGAAAATATCTCCGCATGTGAACGAACTAATTCTTTCACCATTGTTGAAACTTATCAATCCACATAGAACACGCTTAAACTCTCCCCATTCTCCAGCCCCACACACAAACTCATGGGGTCCAAATCATGATAATGGGTTAGTTTTTCTTGATATTCGCATTTTTCGTTCGCCCGCCGCTAGATTTGGCTTCGTTTTTTTTTCGGGCAAAATAATTTATAGCCCAATTTCGGACGCCGGACGACGTTTGCTGCACGCATCGGGGATACCGTCGACTGCGCCACGCCATCGCATACGCATAATGAGTGGGTGGCCGCTGATGAAAGCTGGTAGCTTTTCGGGCCCGGTTTTCCCATTTGCGAGCCGTGCACAACCTTCGGCCATGCAAGCAAATGGTTCGGTGTAAACACTTCAGTGGAAGTGGGAAGGAAGTAGGGAAGGAATGGAAATCAGGGCTGCGGGTGGAGGGAAGTAATTCCACGTTGTTGAATGTTTTTAGATTCGGTGATACGATGCGTTGCGTAATGTAATGCAAATGAGCGTGGGGAAAATACGGTTCGCTGGTCGAATCGTGAAAATGATGTCCAAAACCGAACCAGTTTCCCTGCGCTGGCGGCGTTTGTTTCTATTTACCGGTAGTTATCGATGATTGATGAGCCGACATGTGTCCAGTCGAGGAACTGTGGAACGATGCCATTTTTCACACATTGTTAGTCAATGTTTTTCAAAACAACTTGTTTCCTTTTGAAAATAATAAACCAAACCTCTTCTTTTAAATTAATTTAAATAACATACTTTCCCAGGCCCGTGCGTGATGTTTACGTGATTTCTTTG
>KE525396.1:346113-356837 GCA_000441895.2 Anopheles sinensis
ACTAAAGAAACCCGATAACGCACAGAAATGGACGCCGGGCCACAGGATGTCGATTTCATACGCTCACGGAACCATCGTTACCTCATGTCTATCTTCTCACTTTTTTCGCTGCATGAAAGGAAGGGTGGACGGATGCGTGAGGGTCACCTTTCGGGGATATAATGGATAGAATCAATACAAGAGTCGAAATGATATTAAAGCACTTTAATTTAATACACGCCCCGAAATCGTTAGCGGCTGTTGGGTTCGGCAGGATGTTCGTAGCTTGAAAAAAAGTGGTGGAATCCATGTTGGAAGGCATACTCTACTCCGCGCACGCATCGGACATCGGTTTGCAAGAGGTTGAACCTTGATTGATGGAACGCAAAGCACCTGCGACTCTGGTTGCACATTTTTTAAAGGTTGTAAAAGGCTTTTTGTGTTTATAAAACATAGCATCTCTGTATATGTAAATACTTATTGCTTATACCTAACAACACAGGGAATGTCTACATAATCTTTAAAAAAGAGGCTCTATTTTGTTATACCCATAAAATGTTTATTTTCTTGGTGATTGAATCTTAACGGAAAAAGTAGTTCATAGTAAGTATGTTCAACGATTATTGATCATACTTTGGATTCTTATAAAATATACAAGATCCCAAATTTTGTCGTTTTACACACTCAGTTCAGATTGTGAAATTTGTTTATGAACTTTCGAATGTGTTTTTCGCTTCATGCACTTCATCCCTCTTGACTATCCTTTCATTCCGGACAAAATGGCACAGAGAAGAGCAGACAATGAGCAAAAACCAAAACCTCTTGAGGAATGGCGTGATAGCCACTTTGCACGCAAGCGAAGTCCTACAAAAAGAAAGAAAGATGTCGAAAGAGAAAGAAGTGAAGAGAAGAAAGTTCATAGAATAAGCAAAAAAACGCAACCACCATAGGTCTATTGTTTGCAAATATCTTCAGCATTTAAGTGCCCAAGTGAATTGAATGCGCCTTGGCCGCGGTGTGGCATCTCGGCATCCCGTCCTGAGCGTTGCGTGCCTTGGCGAATTTGGTTTTTGTTTGCCGCCTATGTTGATCTTCTGTGTGGTGCGTTTTTGTTAATGCGTGTACCGCCCGAGCGGTCTAGGCGGTTGGTTGTCCCTGCTGCGTGCTGCTATGCCGGTCGAACTATGTGTGTGCGCTTTTGTGCCGGTAATGGTACTTTGCTGTTGCTTCCCGTTCCTACCGATGTCGTTCGCTGCCACGTTGCTCGAATCCTTCCCATGGTCATTGCTCCTTGCAACCTGTATTCAAGGTCAGTTGGTTAGTGACCCGAAATTGTTTGAAACCTCCTTGTTTTTTTCCGTTCGGTGATTGTTTTCCTTCCGCATCTCTTCGACCACCACCCTGTCTGGGCCCCGGACCCTTTATCTAACGTCTTGGTAGGGAGGATTTCTATGAAGCGTTAGTTCATCTCCTGGCGATGCGTTTAATGTGCCTTTAAATGTGGTGCGTGAAACGTTTTTTCCTTCCCAACATCCCAACACTGTACACTACCCTGCAGGATGTCGGATGAGAGGACGAGTGGGAAAGAGGTGATGGAGTGAGCCATTTGTGAGGCTGTTGCGTGGGCAACGAAAATAAACGAGGAAGCGAACAAATTGATCTGGGAGTAAAATGTGCACAAAACAGCCGAGAAACTAGTGGAAGAAATGGTACAAAACGAACCACGAAGATGGAAGGAAGCAGCTAAATGCCACAACATAAAATTCTGTGAGGCAAGGAAAAAAAGTACTCCTATCTCCATGGGATTCGAGCGCGGCATGTAGTGAGGAATCTAATTCAGCTCGTCGTTATTATTATGATTGCTGTTAGGATTTTCATTTTCGCCAATGTACCCTAACCATACACACACACACGCTGCCCTTCGACCCTGACCCTGAGTCCTTGGTTGGAGTTGCAGTGCAATGACATCCGCTCGAATATGTGTTGGGGTGGGTGGGCAGTTATGATGACAATAAATATTGAATTTACGAGCACCGCCCCGGAAGGGGAATAGGCCTTATCGCCGAGGTTTCGTAATCCGATTCCTGGCCGGTTCAAGGCCTGGACTAATCGTATATGTTCGAAACTTTCCTTGGCTTCGTGCGAGCTTCGTTGCAATCCCCGAAATTCGAAGGGGTAGTTGGCTTGACAACTCCATTAAAGGAGTGACTCACCCTATATGATGGAAAACGGAGTAACCTCAGTAGGCGGTGGTGATACGGATTATGTCTAGACGGGGAACTTATGAAGGAGTTTGAATGTTAAAGGAATGATAGCTAAAGTGCATTGCTATAAACGTTTTAATGATAATCAGATGACTGTTTGTCCAGTCAACTTTAAATCTTAAAACTGATTTGAGGAGCTCTTTTCTAAGTTTATTGGATACGAATATCTCTTCCTACCAAGTTTTCAAAATACTCACAGAGAGAATAATCAACAAATTGATATTCCGTGTCCTGAGATACAAAAACAAGCTTCGAAAAACAAATATATCCCACGTTACGATCCGAAACACGCATTGACCCTGCCGTGACCATCAGAGCTGCTGACCTTGAATCGGAGCGCATGGTGCGCTTGCGTTCAGCCTGAACGCACGCACTCGCTAACGCACTAATTTTTAAAAATAAAATGCGTTCCCGCACGCATCTGCAAGCGCAACCGTGATCATCGTTGAGCGTTTCGTGCAGGTTTCCAACGACCATTCCTAGGTGCGTGCCGTTATGCTGCGACCAGGTTATGTAGGTGTGCGTTTCTACGTGGCAAATCTCAGGGGACATGACAGTGAACCTGCTGGGAATCCGATTCTTTAAAGCAAAACACTTTTTTAAAATACTTTTTTACGATCAAAGATCATTTGCAGCCACGTCTTGACAAGTAGGCGTACGATGCGCAGTGTGTAATGCGTCAAAAGTGCGTCTGAAAGAATACGGTAAGAGATATATGATGTAACAGAGTTTCGGGGACTGGGACTAGCAGTGGTAAGGTAGATAGACAGTGATTTTAACCTTGAATTTTGGGTGGTTTATTTATTGCGACATAAATTAATTTCTTTCACTCGTTTTTGATTACCCCAGAGGATAATTTTGTTTGAAGAATCAGTTCATGGACTAAGATCAAAAGTTAATGTACACAAGTATTACGCGATTTTTCTGGTAATTCGTTTAGACAGTATCCAAAATACTAGAAGTAGCTCTATCTTCTATAAACAACAAGTTTGACGTGTCTCTCCTTATTTAAGCAATGTATCAAGCATAAGTACAACTGCGCCTCTATCTCGCAAGTTCCAAACGCCAGACTTTGAATAGCATCGCGCAACTTCCGAACTTATCTATGACCTTGAAAAAAGTACACCACAATGCGTTAATTGCAGCGGTGTCATGGGTTATTATATTCGGCTGATTTCAGAACAGCACCCGAATGCTAGTACCAACACCAGCAACCTTCCTCCAACAGGCCGCCGCCGCAAACGTGGGCTGGTACACCAAACCTATCGCAGTTCCAAAACCTTAGAAATCTCCATTTGAACGCATCCACAAATTTACAACCCAACCCGTACGCACCAACACATCCAGTTTACGCAGTATTACGATCGACCACCCCCCGGTTCTGGCTCCACCCCCCTGCGACTTCCCTGCCAACTCAGCATTCAGGCGGCTTTAGCGGCCACATGTTGCTCGGGAAGTATGGTGGCGGTTCGTGGTGTACGTGGGTCCGAAAGCATCGGAGTCCATCTAACATTGCGATTAGAAAAGTGTTTAGGTGCGTGTGTGCAGATGTCGTGTGCACACAAATGTCAGCGTCAGCCATAAGCATCAAGTCCCCCATCCCATCTCCCCCCCACGATTTCCTCCTTATAGTCCTGCAAAACAGCATCGACGACATCAGCAACTCCGCTGTTGCCAGGAAGTCATCTGACTCTGGCTCCACGATTCTGAGGCCAAGAGCCACACAAAAACTTGCGGAAGACACCATGGACTTCCCCGTACATTCCCATACTTCACCACCCCTTGCCGTCTTGTCCTGGCCTGCATCACATGCAGTATAGCGCACTCTGGCCAACCGTTCTACCCCCGACCCCGTTCGTCAGAAGTTGTTTTTCAATAAAACTGCCTAGGTTGGTACGCTCTACCAACGAAACAGCTGTGCGGTGGTATGTGTGAGACAATTTCAAGGTTAAAAATGCTCCCCTCCAAATGCCATCCACCATAGACACCCTCGGTCCACCACCCAACAACCCCTGCTTTGCTTTGTAAAACCCCAGGAACAACCCCCGTACTGTCAGGGATAGGAGGAAAGCTGGCAACAGGCAACCGAGGGTAGGAACCGGGGTGATGACTCCACTGAATGCCACTTTTTGCAGTTGACGTCGCATCAGCCCGTGGTTGAACAGTTGGTAACAGTGCATGCTCCACGTTTCAGAAACCCAACATGGCGCTGGAAGCGACTGCACAGCAAATTTGGCCACATTCTATCCACCTGGTAGAGGGATCCCTCAGGGGGACTGACAATGCTAGCCTCACACGTGTAAGATACACACTGGCTAATGACGTAGTGCACTAGTGAAGGGCAGCAGCTAGCTGCGAGTTAAATCAGATTTGGAAAAAACACGAATACTCAACCCCACAACCATAGTCAACCTCCGCACCGCCGAAACTGATAGCTCCCCAAGTGAACTCCCCAGTGCGGCGGCGAATGGGGGGGGATTCGCGCCATCACTCGGCTTGGTGCGTGAGAGTGCGTGTACGCACTGGTAACGCATCTACGCACCATTACGAACACAGTCCAACCCGTGGTTCAATGTGCCTCAAGTCTTTCTATGTATGGTACCCCTCAAAGACTGGGGTTGGCAAGCAATGGAGCAACGTTTGCAAACCTCTACGAGCTGCAGTGTAACCACGTGGAAGATGTGTTCATACGTAAGTTATTGAGACTGTTTATAGAAGTCCAGTGATTTTTCGTGATTTCAATTAGCAAATAGTGGAAAATTTTGTAGAAGTAGCATTGCGTCATACGATCGATGCAATGAATGTCTTCGAATGTACCGTGTCGACACAGTGGAATTCATATTGCATGCGGCAGCTGCAGACTTCTCTATGTCTGTACGAGTAGTGGTACTTGTGGAACGTTTTTCAGAAATTTGAACAGTTTGAGTGTTTGTGTGAGGTCTGAGTTAAAAAATTCAAGGCTCAATCAGTTAGAAACGGTTTCCTCTTCCTACTCAAGACCAAGATGAAGAAGATGGGACTTTTTAACGTTCTCAGACTTACAGCCAATGCACACAAAATGCCCCATGGACGTGTCGTGCAGTTCGGCAACTAAGAATTGGTGAAGAATATGACCGCTGGTGAAGGTTACACTAGATCTACTTCCTGGTTATGCCACTAGAATTCGTGTTTTATGCTGCATTGAGCTATAGAATGTACTTCCTTAAAACTGCACAGTTTAGTCTGGCACAGCACATTCGCTTCAGTGGACGTAGAGCATTTGTCTGCCCTTCAAGGACAAATGGGTAGATTGTCAGTTTGACAGCTTTGGTTCGTTCAATGTGCGTTTCTGAAATGTCAGTGATTTTTCTATCTATTCTGGTAAGAATCTATTTAATCATTCAAATAAACCATCACATAATACTTTTTATAAGGTCTAGATTTGAGACGTTTGGCGAACTCTAAGTAATATTACTAATACCATTGGCAGAATATATAAAAGACCCTAGAACTTTGTAGTTGTAATTTTGTATAAATGCTTGCAGAATATTGTATCAACAGAGCCTGGCTTGTGATCTTGAAGTTCATGAAATTGTGTTCATATTAAATCTACTTTAAAGCTAAGCTGAACATTGGCACATAAGGTTACAGGGAATAACCAACACTAGTTCAGAATATCATCCATGTGCATCAGATTCTGCTTCGTTTGGTTATATAACATGTGGAGCCTAAGATTTGAGTTAAGGTTGTTGCCAGCACCCTAGACCAGTTTGCTACGAACTCGGCTACGTAAATCAGATCTTAATTTTACATCATAAATCACTAGATTTTAGGGCTATCGATCGTCGTATCAAAACGATATATTTTAGCAGAATCTTCTGGTCCAAAAAAATGAATTAGTTCTTTCCGTATTCGGATCGTAGGACGATTCTCCCCAAAGGGACTGGCCCAACAGCTTTGTAGGAAAAGACATTCAAAGTAGATAAAAAAAGTGATTCGATAAAACCCACCCAGAACATCGCCCAAAACCTGTCAAGTGACTCTTTGCACTTCTCCCCACCCTGGCAACCTGCGGATTTGAAAACTATTCTCCGAAATAGGATAGGGACTGGTTTCGCCGCGGGTTAGAGTGAGTTTTCTTTCCTTTTTTCCTTTTCCTATGCTGCTCTAGGCGAAGTTCGCCTCTAAAGCTAGACATAGCAGAAACCCTGTGTCGCCTATGCGTTACGATGCGTCTGTCCTTTGTTCGCTCGTCGACTCTTGCTAGCCATCGATCCCTACCTCCATCGTCTTGCGGCCCAAAACCCACGATCATGAAGTTTGCACGCACATTCCTACGCACCGTGGCATTGGTTTTGCATCGTCGAAGAAAAGAAGCGGATGAAGGAAACCGCAGGCAGGTCCACGGCGAAGACTCCAACGCGACGCCGTTGGCGACGTTCGCGCGGACCGCGAATTGGTTGGTCCGATTTGTTTGCCCCATCTTTGGCCTCCTCTCCCGGTCTTCGGTACACGCACCCCTTACGCACACTGGCACGCACTGCCCCCTCCCCTGCTTTTCCTCCCCCGTTCACCCCAAACCACACCGGGCCGCACCATCCGATGCTGTTGATTAGTAAAACATCTCTAGCCGAACGCGTCGCGGCATCGAGTTCCGCACGCAGCTCCCGTACGCACCCTGTGGCAACCCCGGTTTGGAGGGTTGCGTTTTGTGTTGCGTGAGGGTGCGTGTCAGGCAAAAAAAACGAAACAAACCAAGGCAAAAAAAAACGCTGGAAGGGTGGGCAACTTTTGTCTTTTTTCGCTGCCTCGGTCAACGGAGCGTTTCTTGTGTAAATTTGGGTGGTGGCGACTGGTTGCGGCTCAGATGACTTTCTCAGTGGGTTTTGCAGCGACATCTACACTGCGCTGACCGATGGCCGCGTATGCGTGAGTTTCAGCGCAAAGCCCCCCCAGATGAGGCCGGGGGTATAAACGCACCATTTCTTGGCAGGGAAGGTGGTTGGCGGAAGCTAACTGCCAATAAATTTTTCGTTGACCGGTGCGTATCGGGGCTGGCCCCACGGGGTACGAATTGGCCTCCTACATTGGCTGCTATTGTCTCTGATGTCTTCGCTTCTTCCACTTGATCGTAGGATAGTCTCGTTGCTTCAGTTAGAAGCAACATATTTTTCAGGGTAAATATTTTTGTTTGTCTGCAAGCCGTCAACACGAGCGCTAGTTCAAGCAGCTAACAGCTGTGTCGCACAATGCTGCATCCATGTTCTATTTTAGTACTTTACAGACAACCTTCAAAGTCTAGTTTAAAGTCTAACAATAGCGGCTACAATAACAACAGTTGCAGTAGGTTTTCCCATTCTGAAGAGGTTTTGTAACCAGATAAAATAGGAATCGTATATAACATATTCATTAGTAGCTTTTAGCAAGGTCTGATCATATAATATAACAAGGTCAGATCTTTTGCTATCTTCAGGCTCAGTTCATCTAATAAGTTGTCCTGTCAAAGGACCACTTCGTAATAGACAAACATTTTGAAAACCATTAAATTGAACAAAGAAATGATTTTCTAAAGCTTCAAGCTCAAGCTAAAAATAAAAAAAACCTAATTTAAATTTAATTTTAGATTACATCTAGACCTGAAATAATTTGAATTCAGGGAACTTCTCATTGTTTTGTAAATGTTAACCACTTTTGTTCCGAAGGATTCCTCAAATGGATTTTAATTTTTCTTCCGTACAAGTTAAACAAGAAAACATCCAATGTAAAGAAACCTGTTTAACCAAACAAAGTTTAACTTCCCTTCGAGTCTACCGCAATCTGACTCGGAAGGCTTTGAATGATGGTACAGCTGGTTTTAGGTTCTTTTCAAGGGTATTGCGCTGGTACGAGTAACACACGGTGCACTTGAACCTGCTGAAAACAGGCCCTTTCAACCCCTCTACCGATCCACCACGTAAGCTCCATGTTGTCCATGTTAACGGGCTGTCGAATGTGGCTATCGAATTTTAACAACCCGTTCACATCCGCCTCCCCATACAAACGAGTGCGTTAATGGCGAGCCCTTCATCGCGCAGCTCGATCGCGAGATACTGGCTGTAGGTTCGGTTGAACAAGTTGTTCTTGTCGTACAGCTTTTTCTATTTCCTGCTCTACAACGATGTACATGATGACGACGACGGCGAAGACCACGTGGACCACTGGCTGGCAAATGGTGATAGTGGTGTGTGGCTTCGCGTTATGAAGGGTTTGTTGGTGGTGTTTGATCCGCTTTGTAACCAGCAATCGGAGGAAAAAAAGGGTTCTCAAAGTCAAGGTTGCGGTTGTAAGCTCGTGTTGTAATTTACGGCCGATTATCGTCGGCGAGGTCACAAGCGAGTTGGTGGATGTGATGGTCCACGTGTAAAATGTGATAGCGAACATCGCCACAAGCAGGAAACACTGCAAACCCCACGAATCGACACGAGACACATCTTGAACACATCGCCAAAGTGCGTTAGATTGTGGGCCGGGTTTTGGCTTTTAGGTGCGGCCAACATCAGGGAAGTGGTGATGGTGTGGCGCTCTCCGATCTTCCTGCAAGTTGTCTTTCGTCCGGTAGCCCAAACATTCTTCCCTTCGCACGATCCACGGCTTCTCTAATGAATACCAAATTCTCGAACCACCATCTTCGATCGAACCGCAGGCAGTTATGGTTCGAGTTTTTAGCATTCATTTAATTCGTTTCTGGCGTTTTATTATCGCATTGTGGAGTTGGAAAGCATTGGAAGGCAGCAACGTTGGCATCATTCTGTTTATTTGAAAATAGTCAAACTTATCCATATGCCGATGCGTATGTCACACCATCCATCGGTCCATCTCCCAGTTTCCCATGAGGACGCCGTTTGTGCAAACATTCGGTCAACATAAGGAACCCTTTTCCCTTGTTTTATGAGTTTTTGCGCTTCAAACATGCGGTATTGCGTAATGCTGTTCGGCGCTTCAACGCTTCAAGAAGCCTTCCCTAGGCCGGGTTGGGCTGGTTGTCTTCCAATTTGTTTTTTCTTCCCACTGGTGAGGATCACAAAATGATGTGGTTTTTGGGGCGCGCAGCTGCGTGATCGCATCGCAGCAAAAGATTATGTTTTCTCTCCGCATTGGTGTGTGTCTCGTTTTTCGTTTTTCTTCTCAATTTTGATTGCCTTTCCGATGGCAAGAATCTAGGATCGAGGGTTCGGCTAGCCAAAACTAACGAGGCCTTACCCTGGGTCCCCGAAAAGTTCTCCCGTCGGCTACGCATGTTGCGTTGGCGAACCTGTTTTGGCGGTTTGGTTTGGTATTTTTTCTTCCTACTCCTTTTTTTTTGCTGGTGTCCACCGTTTTGTGCTGGCGGAGTCCTCCAGTTGCGGCCATCCCGCGAACACCCGAACCCAACGCAGGCACGATGGCGATGAGCTCAATCGCAGATAAGGTGCAGCGTTGCCAGTTTTTCTATTCCTTCCCAGATCCCTTTCTTGGGCGGAACTGGCGAGCGCGGGCAAACAACATGCTGCACGCAGATTTCGGTGCGTGCGACGCGCTAAACCTACGCTAGAGTGGCAGGTAGTTTTCGACCGAATGCCAAAAGGGTCCGAAAGGGGAAGAAGAACAAGAGACGTTGAAAGAAACCTCCACTTTACCTACCCCAAAACCAAACCCCCGAGGAATAGAAAACCTGTCGGGTGAGGTTTGTGTTCGCGAGTAAACTTAAAATAGTGTGTGGTCTGTCGTTCGCCGCGGCAGATCACTCCCTCCTTCCTACGTTGGACACCCCCATTCGCCTACCATTTGGTTGTTTTTTTTCTTTTCTCAGTGCGTAGCCCTTCACCATGAACTTCCAAGGTTTTGAAGGTTAAGTGGCCCCGCAACGCGCCCTGTCGCACGATCCGTAGATGGTTATGCTGCGATGATGCGTTGGTAAGTCGTTGGCGTTCACCAAATTCACACACCCTTCTTTTGGGTGGAAGATCTAAAAGGTGGCCGAGAGTGGCCCTTAAAAGAACCCGGAATAAAAGCCAAAAAAAGGCAGATAGTCTAATATGACCCAAACCGGCAGCACAAAGGAAGGTAGAATTGGTGGCACATCACTGTCGGCATAGAAAGGAAACCAGATCGGCAAAGCGCCAACCGGCAAGCGAAAACATATCTGGAATTAATCAAATTTATTATCCCCCGGTATCGTATGCTGCTAATTGCAGGTTATTAAATTATACACAATACAATGTTGCATGCTGACCGGGCGTTGGTGAACCCTCCCACTCCTCTCTCCCACCCGGGGGTGGGATGGCCAAAAACATGCGTCTCGTAAATTTACGATAAGATGAATGAGGCTCGCAAAGGGGTGTGTATGGCAACCACGGTTTCCTGTGTGCCTTGCGTTGTAATTAGTTCGATAAGAGATAAGCGGTGCACGAGACTGAAGCGGAAAGGTAGAAGCGCTATAAAATGGGATAATGTTCTTTGTTCGTATTCGCGGAAGCGACGCAC
>KE525396.1:360429-373493 GCA_000441895.2 Anopheles sinensis
ATTAATTTTCAAACAACATCATTTTTTTTTACTATTCGGTATAATTCGGTAGTCGTTTTTTGTTTGCCTACATGCATGCAAACCAAAAATACACCAACATGGTTGGTTGGGACATGCGGAGTTTTAGTGTGAGTAAGTCAACGTGTTAGACAAAAACCGTGAGCTCCCTACCAACATGGTGCATCGATGAACATCGAATGTGGTGCGTTTTTTTGGGAATGCGTAGTACCGCACACCAATGCAGGGTGCTCTCGGTTGCAGCATCTCCAAGGGGTAGGTTAGAGTGAGAGAGAAATGTGTTAGAGGAAATAGCATGTCGGGTGGGAGCTGGTGGAATGGACCGAAGACGAGGCAGTAGCATAAGCCTACACACCACCATAGGCCAACTTATACAGCCAAGCCGGGGTCGCACACTTCCTCGACTAACACAGGCGCACACTGCAAGGGGTTGTTTGTTTGGGGAAGCCAATGCGCTGGGCGGAGGGGTGGTGGTCGAAAAAAAACCCACCCCTAATATACACGCACACCAGCGCACACATACAAACGTGGACTCTTCACCGTGGGAGCGAGCGGGAGCGAGCGATCGCACGCATTCGCCGAACGGAGAATTTTAGGTTCTGAGCTGGGGTCTGCCGAAAAACGCAGCGCTAGACTTTTCATATTCGTCTCTATTCGGCGCTAGCTTTTGGAGGTGCTCGGGAGCGCGTCGTGCACTCGCGCATCATATCGTCATCAAACAACAAACTAACACGGCACAAACCGCGGGTCGAACTGGCGAAAAACCACACGCGCGTGCAGCACCGGAGCAGCGAGCCACAAATTCGGCGGCTGGTTTTTTGGAACGGAAAATCGGATTTAACTTTTGCGAGTGATACGAGTGCGCCGTGAAAAAAGGGCGGAAAAAAGTAAATAAATATCGCTGAAGCAGCGGGTGGAAGTTAAACAAAAATTAAACACATCGTATACACAAAGTGGCAGTAGAAACCGAAAATCACTTCACTAGTTGATGAACACGAAGAATTTGGTAAGCTCTTTACCCACCAAGTGTGAAATATTGTTTATTGTTGTGGATAGCAGCGATGAGAGTGAGTTGTTTTCCCAAACGGTCTTCAACAACTACGGTGCAAGTGCAGAGAAAAACGTTACGCAGCAGCAGTGCAAGTGCCGAACGTAACAACAGAAGCACTTAGCCTTTGAGAAATAATAGTGCAAAAGCTGTTGTTTAGTGGACACTCGATAAACGAAACGATGGTTTGCAGAAAATAAAATACCTTATTTAGTTGAGTGTCGAAAAGTTTCCAGGGATGCGTCAGAAGAGCATAATTTTTCTAATTTTATGAGAAATGGACATTGACTGTGGAAAAAGTGTGCAGATAATCAGTGAGGACTATTTTTTAAATGTTTTGTATTTAGTTTGATATTTTGAATAGAGGACTTTTTTTTCCTAATTTTGAATAGCAAATTTCCTTAGATGAAAACAAGTATTTTCATTGGTGATTTTCAAAACCACTGGACTTTCGTTCTGTGATTTTCAATAATCTATCTCAATAGCCATTCGTGTGTAGAAGAATACTATCCGCTAAATAGTAATCGATTAATTTTCCCTCCCCTGTCTTTTCCGGCTTTTCATCGGTGCATCGGTGCAGCGGCCGACGTAGTTTTGCATCACTTCCGGCACTGGCGAGCTATGGTGTCCATCCATCGCCCTGGAAATTGGCATCCTGGCGAGTGAATATCCCCTTTCGATGGGAAGTGAAACAATAGGAAGCCCGCGAAAATAAATAGTGCACACATACACTCATCGCGCTGAAGCTCCGAGTGTTTTGTGTGTGTAGCGAGCGTGTATGTTTTGCGAGGTGTATGTGTGACGAAGGTTGCTGGTGTGTGTTTTCTGTGAATTCGTGAGCGAACGTGCAAAAAGGCTATAACAGCCCACACACCGTGGAGCCGGCAGGAAAAAGGAAAGCTCTCTCTCTCTCACTTTCGTTGAGTATTTCCATCCTGCTTCCGTTGTAGTCCGTTGTCCGGGTGCAGCGAGTGAGTCCAGGGAAAAACAAGTGTTGTTGGCAGAAAAGTGCAGACAGGAGCCAGTGCCTCCACTTCCGCCCTACGGAAGGTGCATTGCAGTGCAGTTTTCCGAGCGGTTGGCATGCACTTCGCACGGCCATTGCAGTGACCATCGAGCGGGTGCTTCATCATCGGCCGCGTTCATTAGGGCAAGGCCATCCGAAGCCATCGAGTGTGCTGGAGCAGCAGACTGCAGCGGTTTTTTCTCCCGATCTCTGACCAGGCCAGAGTGGGCTCCGCAGTCCGAGTTTTCCGCAGTGTGCAGCAATCACGGGAGTCGCGTGCCCGGGCATGATCGGCTTCGGCGTCATCCACTCCCGGATGCAGTGCAGTGATGGTGGATTAAGGAACCGCCCTTGCAGCAAGGGCCAATGCAGGCGCAAACAGTGAACCTATAAGGAAAAGAAGCAAGTCCCGTGGACTGGTGAAACCCTAGCGCGGAAACAAAACAAAACAAAACAAAAACACCCAGCCACCCAACTCCAGGGGGCCGTGGAAAACACACAAATTCATACACTATGTGAAACAAATTGGAACGACATTTAACCCCACGAGAGCAAAATTTACCTACCGGTTCGGTCGCATCATATTTGAAACCCCTTTTTCGGCAGACGGCAATCTACGTTTCGGTTTTCGGTTATTTTTTACCGCATTCGACTGATCGTTCCGGTGTATTTTCAAAAAGAGTTTAAGGAAAGAAAACGAAAAAATAAAATAAAAACGGTGGGTGTCCGGGAGTGAAAACAACTTTCGAAGCTAAAAATTCGAAGCAAGCGCGCAAAATTTATAAACTCTCAAAATTTGCCCAACTTTTCCAACGCAAAGGGAAAAACGGGCGATACAAAAGTGAAGTAACTGCAGAGCGAAGGTGTCGCTCGGTGGGAAAGTTGATTAAAGCAACGGGACGCAAAAAGCCCCGGTGCAAGTGCGAACGACCGAAACGGGAAGCGTTGTACCACTGTTTGGAAATCGTGTTTAGTTCGAAATTGTCCATTTTTTAACTTCCGATCGCACACATTGCGCGTGAGGAAAACAATTATTTTTAACCAACCACTCCAAACGTCGTCGAAACGCGAGTGTCGCAGCAGCACGAAGCACGGCAAGCGAAAAGTGCATTTGGGAAAGTGAGGCTAAGAAGATTTTGCTACGAAAAGTCACAACGAGAACCGGAAGGACCTCCGAAATGCATCAGGATCGTGTTAAAAGTGTTTCACCGATCGGCGAGAAATTATCGTCAATGACAGTGGACAAACAACGATTGTGAAGTGTGAAAAATTTCGCACCCGGAAAACGGCCGAATCAAGGCCAGTTGCAGCTGGAGCAGCTGGAGACAAGGATAAATTCAAAAAATGCCAATGGCCGAAGTGAGCACATAAACGCGGTGCGCTTCCTCTCCACGGGTCCACTTTTCCATTTGGCGTGATTTTCGGAGCAAACAGATGAAAAATTCAAAAATAGTGTGGAAAAGTGAAGGAAAAGTGTGACAATTTAAGTTAAAAATTATCGAAACAAAACAAACGAAAGACCGAACAGACCAACAAGCCTGGAGGCAGTGCAGTCGAAACGAGTCCGGAACCGGCAGCAGCTACCGTTTCGGTAGTACGAGGGAACCCAAACGGAACACACATGTGAAGCTTGGGGTGAAACTTTTTCGCATCGCGTTTTATTCAAAATTAACACTTTCGGCATACAAAAAACAAAGTCCCTTTCCTTATTGTTGTAATCCCATTGTGCGAGCCGGAACAAAAAAATCCCGAGTTAGAGCAAACGACCACAAACAACCAACCCAAACTAAACCAGAACCCAGCTAGGCCATCCATCCTTTAACCATCCAACCACGGATCGTGTGTTGCGCAACCGAAACCTTTGGCATCCTTTTTTCTCGGCTTCCGACCAAAGAAGCGAAACGGGAAAACAAAACAACAAGTCCTCTTGCTAAGACGGGAACACAAACCATCATTTTGCCATCGACGCACTTGCCACGCATTTTGGGCATCAAAATTGTCAAACCTTTCGAGCGGAGTTTTATCGTTTTCGTTTTCATCGCATCACTACTATCGGGTACTACCACGTACGAGAGCACTGTGTGTGTGTGTGAGTTAACGTGCGTGAGTGTGCGTTTATGCATTGCGATCCTTGCGATTCGAAATCTCGCACCCACGCGAACGCCAACAACGAAGATACAGCATTAGATCAGCAAACTACGAGGAAGGAGTAAACAGAGTGAACTGCATCATCAACGTTAGAGGTAAGTCCAGGGTTAAATTAGTCTTTCATAAAAATGCTTTGATCATAAACCACTAAAATAAACAAACAATTTCACGTTTTTGATCTTTTGGTTGTTTTGGAAAACAGCTGAAAATCCGTTAATTGAATCATCAATTACTGAATAATCGAAAAATAAAATCCAACTACGTTAGGATTTAATCGAAAACAAAATTTGCACCTGGAACAAAGCGAAAAAGCAACAAAGTTGAGTTCAAACTATGAGTCCACGACTATTAGACGGGGTTAGAAAAAAAAACACCGACATAAAATTCGGCCTACACTCCCCCAAAATGTTTATGCGTCGCGGAGGTCACCTAAATGGCCCGCGAACACTCTACAGCGGTGCAGCAGCAACCCCAACTCGACCCATCCGGCTGGGTGGGCGGGTGATTGGTGGTGGATGGTGGTGGTAGTTTGTTAGGCGGTAGTTATGCAATTTTCGATGAATTTTGAGTCGGCCATTCGAGGTGACGCACCGGGTGTGTTGGGAGGCATTTTGTTTTATTTTTGCGCTCGGTAGGAAGTTGATCGCTGCAGCTGTTTGTCTGGGTGCGCAGAAACGTGTTGAGCGAGCGAAGCGAAATAAACAATCGACTGCGAAGCGCAGACAAGTGAAGCCAACCAGTTCCCTTCGGGTAAAGCAAAGCGGTACAGGATATGCACAAAGGTTCGCCAAAAAGGAAAGAAAAGTCTCACAAAAATCGATACACAGCAAGGTGTGGATAAAAGAAAGAATCCAACAATTTTAATTCATCTTCCCGAATGAATGCCCAATCTATGAACAATTTTATCCAAAAAATTTCTTAACCAACTTTCATATAAACTTTTCACTGTCGTCACATAGGATAGTCGTCCGTTGCAATTTGCTGTCGTTTTACATCTGCCAAGGTTTGCACCTAAACCAGTTTTCCGTACCTTTTCCATACGATACCATCTTTATCAGGTATATCTTTACATCGTCTCTCACACGTCGCTGGAACAAGAGTAATTTTTCTGGTTATGGTGCACCCTACAAATTGCATCAGCTCCAAATTAGACGTCTTTCTAATCCGACCCAGGCGCCAAACCGTGCATTTCATATTCTAATTTTCCCTCGCTCACCGTACGCGGAAAAAGGGGCCCGGCTTTTGCAGGTGAAGGCCGCAAAGCGAAAACTTAAGCCGCGTACCACGAAATCTCAAGAATCCTTTCCTTCTTCGTCCTTCGCTAAGACGCTACGGCCCGCGGAGCTACGCATCGCTAGGCAAGGTTTCCGGTTTTTTTCCTACCCTGTTGGTTTTCTTCTACGTTCGCGTGATTTTTCCGCGTGACTGCTTTCCTCCGCGGTGCCGCCGGAAACTCCTTGGACTTCCGCGCGGGGTGGTTTCTTTTCTTTCTTTTTGCCTTCGTGTTCCGTATCGCCACTGCAGGCCCCGGTTCATTTCCGCGTCGTACCCGATTTGCATATGAATTGGTCTAATTTTTTGTCGTTCCGCCGTCTTCCTTTTGAGTTTGGAAGGGGTTTGGGTGCTTGGAGCGTTTTCTTGTGACGTGTTTGCTTTTTAGATTTCGGTGGGTAGCGGAAGGTTGTTGGAAAATTTGGCATACGACATAATTTCCCTGCCAAATATTGGAACAGCATTTAATATTAGTTTATCTTTTTGCTTTTTAAACCAGGTAGCAATGGTTTCATTGAAAATGTTAAAATCGGAAGGAGCTTGTTTAGGTAAATTTTTTATTCCGCGCCATTCCCTAGTAAATACTTTATAATCATTTTGAGTAATTTTCACTCAGCATTCGTACTGCGATTTCGTTTTCAACTGTCTCGCGTTCCTCCCTGGTCAGTGAACTTTGCTTTCCTCGCTTCCACCAACCGAATCCTTTAATTCATCCTTTTGGGATTACTTACGCACACAATTTCACCCGGGAATAGAGAAAAACATTACAAAGCACCCTCAAGCCCTTTTCCATCTTTTGTGTTCTCCCTCGCCCTTGTCCCGCGAAGAAAATGCGCCGGCTGTAAACTGCAGCAGTGCACCAGACGAGAGCTACTTTCACTTTCGCCCTTCCAAACAGCGGGATGGCGCGTGTATCCTTTTCCGTTATGTTTCTGTTGTCCATTCAATCCCCTTTTGCAGGTTCTGCACACTGCACCGCGTGCGTTCGTGTGCGTGTCGGTTCCGTTAGACGGGGAGGAAAATGAAAGGATCGTAGATATCCTTCGCAACCGGCAACCCCTACAGCGCTGGGATTGGGAATTGGTTCCGGGTCGTTGCATTTTCGCTGTCGTTCAAAATCACGTCCCTGCGTCACCACACACCACAGGGCAATGGTATCGTTTTGCTGCAGTTTAGCTTACTCCCTTCTTGCCGCAATTCGAATGTGTATGTGCGTGTGTATTGTTTGTGCCCTGACCGGGCCAGCTCGTTCACCCCTGTTAAGTGCAACCCGAGCGTTGCATCGGGAGGCAGCAAGGCCGTCTAGCCCGACCGATAGGATTCCCTCTCGGAACGGAACGAACGAAGTAGGAAATGCATTATGCACAGCACGTGCACGCAAGTGTGCAAGGGGTTATCGAAGGGTGAGCGCCCGGGGATGAGCGGGTGCGTTTCTATATTACAACCCCTAACCGATGGTCGATAGGAGCAAAGATCCATTCCTCTGGGACAAGTGTCACTGTGCAGAGGGCAATGAACGCACTTTCGCGTACTACGGCCAGTTGATGAGGGGTGTATTCGAACATGTATGTGTTTTTGTGGGGGTTGGTTTGTCGGAAAAAATTGAAACGCTCTGGTAGCCATGGCGTTGTTTAACAAAAATTATATTTGATTTTGAATGATTGTTGAATGAATGATTATATTTAAACAATTTAAATTGCTTTCATGATGTTTTTAAAAACCTTGCATTCCAGTGTGGTAAAAGCTGATAGTCTTATAATTGTCGATCAGTTGATAATTTTTAAAATATGCAAATAAGTACGAAGCACTTTTTGCAGATGCTGTGCATTTTAATTAAATCGATTGTTTATTTGGCTTACACCGTAACTAACAAAGCAATTTAACTTGTTTACGGTAGCAATAACATTCGCATTTTTTTCTACCAACTGCACCACTTGCTATAAACATGAATAAAATGTGGCACAAACGCGTACACGGCACGCATGGCCAATAAAAGTGCAGTGTCACTTTAAAGTCGTGCGCTCGATGCAGCGTACGATGGGCCACAAAATCAAATTGATTATTAAACAGAATTAAATGAGGCTTCGTAAAACCTACCAAGTTGCTATGCTTTTTTGTGTTACTTCTTTTTTGCTGGCTTACGCATAAATATGCTTCTTTGGGCATTTTTGTGCAGGAAAAAAAAAGTTCATTTAAAAATAGCAGGTACAGCCGAACTGAACTTCATGCTTTAAGGCTTAAAGAGTTATGATAAAGTTGTTTCACTCGGTCTTTCGTATAGTAAAACTCAGTTCTATTCACGCTTGTCGCAGAGAATATATTGTGGGATAAGTAAATTTTTCTTTTCTCTGCAACTGCTTCATTATGCTGTTACTAGCGTTGTTCTGCATGTTAACGTATGCCACAGGCTCAATAAAATGTAGAAAGAAGTTCACTTTTGAACCAGTCAACTGCGCACATTAAAATTCAATTGTACGAGGAAATCGGTTCCTTTCAACGTGAAGACACTCTTGCGTAGTCATAGAATTTTTGTATTGGCAAAAAACCCCATCTAATGCAGTAAACCCCAGAGAACGGTTTTTCAAAAACTAGAAACCCGACTATTGGACGCTGTTGTTACGCACCGAACCTAGGGGTAGCAAGCAACCGCGGGCTAACCCTTCCAACCATTACCATCGGGACCCCTGAGGGCTTGTATGAGTCAGTCGTTGCGATGTACCAATGCGGAAAAACACATTCATCCGCTACCATGACCATATGCAATGGTCGTTTTCAGGACGATTAAGGCCTCGCGGAAGAACGCCGTGTTTGTTTTCTAAGAATATTCCGGCATTTCTCATGCGCCGTACAGTAAGCCAGCGAAAAAAAAACGAAGAAATTTTTGTGAAAGAAATAAATTGGGACGAGAAAGAACGAGAAGTAAAGCGGTGGCCTTGATGCAGCTTGTAATCAATTGCGGAGTGTGCCTCGTGTGATGGCAACGCAAGCGAAAAGGAATGGCGAGAAGTAATTCAGCATAACAATAGGATTTATTATCCGCTTCTTCGCGAGGCACGTTTTCTCGCTCGGCTTTCGAGGGCACTCGACGAATTAGCGGCAGCAGCAGCACAAGAAGTTCGGCCGAATGCGAACAGGAAATGCGAATATAATGGGTCGACTTTTTTATTTTATGTAGTGAAAATATGCAACTTGTTTAGTGGAAAATTTATTCAAAAAACCTATGAATTCAACGGATTTCACAACTTTTAACATATTTTCAATCAGCATCCTTAAAGTTTGCAAAACAAAATTTCGCACGTAATTGTGTGTTGCACCACGTTGCATACATTTAGGCGCATTCAGGATGATGTGCGAAAAGCGAAACGCGTACATAAACATTGCTTATCTCCCTCGTTCAACTGCTCTCTCCTTGATGGGGACGCATGGTGGGAGATGAAGTGTGGTTTTTTTTCGGGCCATCTGCACCGACACACACGCATTTATATTGTGTGGAATATTTTTTGGCAATTCCGATTACATTGCCTGACCCACTGACGTTATCAATTGCAGGTGGCTTTTTTTTCGTTTTCCTCCAACTTCCCTTTACAATTGATTCGCCATTTGCACGCCCTTACACAAACATGAAGCTTAACCTAAATTTAAGCGGAATGTAACAAAATGGAACCAGTGGTTCTAGGATTAGATACTTCCTCGGAGGATTTTGTTTTCATTTGCATTCCAATGCTTGCGCAATCAGCCAGATACGCGCTCATTACGACAGCCATTGATATTTTTCATTGTAACGGTGAGGAGTAGGACTCCATTGTGCAGGTTGGTCTCTTTTCATCCCTCTTGTTTGTATTATCACCTCTAACGGCCATATCGCCGTACTATCTCACAATGTCGGCCGACACGTTGTTGTTTCTTGTGCTACTCCGATTGCAAGTCGAATCGCACGTTTGTCAAACTGCGAAATAATGATTCAGTTTTCGGGCAAAACACTTCACCATACACACCAACACACACCCAATCTCGCTAGCGTACGTCGAAAAGCGCAACTAATCGCGCACCGGTCGGCGCCATTCAATTGCGCGTTTATCGCGAATGGGCTGATGATTTTTTTTTTCACTTATATTTTTATTTGTGTTTTGCTCGTTAGCCAAACTGCCCTGGAACGAAACGAATGACCAAATTCCGGTAAATGACAAACAGTTGAGGAAAGCTGCTGGCGCGAACTGTAACGACGAAAAAGATGTAGAAGAATCGCATTTACGGCTTATAGTAAATACACATCGACCCGTAGAAAATGGAGCAGTTATTGGACGATAGATAGAGAGTCGCAAAGGAGATTCCTTCGAGAGTGAGTTAGAAATGTTTGATTGTGAGAATTAAAATATAAGAAGGAGATAGTTGCAGATTGGGAAACCCCACGAGAGGGCATTTTTGAAATCTGCACGTGGTTGTACAGCGACTCAGGGTTGTTAAGGTGAGGATGAGATTTTTTTACCATTTTTGTCTGTCCCATCTCCCCAAAGATTGTTCGAACGCAATGAGCATGAACACTCTTTCTCTCTCTGAACCTCGCCGAGAAAATTGTTTTCGCGAAGCTGCAAAGAAATTTGCTCGCACGAAACATGTAGGGTGGTGAATGAATAGGAGGGGTAGGGATGGGGCATAGATGACCTTGAATTTGGCGTGTTTACAATGAATGGCAATGCAAACACCAGGCGGAACTGGTGAATTGGGGGAATCTAGGGTAAGAGTGATTTTTTTATTACATCTTACATCCTGAAGAATGAATTTTATGGAATAAGTTGTTTATTTACATTGTTTTTTAAATTGTTCAAAAAAGACTGTAATTTTATATGAATTATAGAAATTCAAAGTAACAAAACTGTTTTTGACAAAACAATTTTTTCAGCTGGCTTATGGATCTTCAAAAAAGTTTACGAGGGATAAGCTTAATCATGCGTCAACAAACCGAAAGCAACGTGATGCAATCATCACCCACCGAATGGAACCAGTTTGACAGCTTTGCTTGAATCTTTCGAACACATTTCCAAACCGTGCGAAGTTGTGCAGTTTACAGGTTGATTTCGCTTTCCAATTCGCGTCACAGCGTCATTGATGCTCTACTTGTTCGCGGTTCGTTTAAATGGCTGAAACCGAACGTTGTGATCCACCGAAAAACCTTTGCAATTTTCGCTTATGCAGCACCGATGTGTGTTGGTGGCATTGATTCGCATCGTTTCGGCCCGGTCGGAAATCTGATACTCTGAGCCGCACTTCCCGTCGACCACATTCGCAGCGTGTACCGATGATAAACAAACATTATGCAATCGTTTGCATTCCCTGACGTTTGACGCAGCTTTTTCGTATTCGATCCGATGGAAAAGGGTAACATTTTTCGACTGGTCATTAACGTATAATTGATGTCGTAAGATAATACTCTGAAGTGTAGTTCAAAAGCCTTTTTAGTTCGATTTCTGTTCGGCAGCAACAGATCTTGAATGAAAACATTCTTCTTCGACTGTCAAGGCTACCTCACCGTTTGTGTTTGTGCTGATAACGCTAACCATCCTGACCGTGCGGTTTTCCTTCCCTCGATCGAGTTATGATTGTTTTGTTTTGATGCCAAAAGTTGATGGTGGTTAGTATACATGGTGCTGTTTTTTTCCCTTCCATTTTGGATGCCATTATTTTCCTTTCGTTGTGCCTTCCACCCTCACCACCGCTTCAGTCGCGACCATGTGAATAAGAGTTTTCCCGCACTTCCGTGTTATGGTGTGCGTATTGGTACGGGCTTGGCGTACGTATATCGGTAATTTAACCAATGCACATGCTCCGCGGTTTCTACTCCAGAAGCGTGTTTTGTTGTTTGGTCGAAACGATTCGGCGATCGTGAAGTTGAGATAGAGTTGGGCCAAAGGAATGGGGATGTGGGAAGCGAATTCTCTGCCCCTTTTTTCTCCACTCTTTCCACCCCCGTTGAATTCATGCTTGTTCAAGACTTTTTTGCTCGGTTGTATTTATTTCAGCCAGAATCGGCGTTTCGGCCAGAAAGACCAAAGCCTCCAGCCGTGGTTATAGACAAAAATCGACTCAAACCAACCCCCGCTCGGGGTGTCCCGGGGAAATCGATGCCGGGAAAGAGAGTTATGGATTTTGCCTTTGCCTTCGGGAGGAGTTGGGCCATATCTGGAACTCGCGGTGAACTCTTGCTTTCGGGCAAACTGTTTCCAATTTTTCCGCCTGTCTACTTGTGCAAGTCGGGCGAATTTTGGCGAACAAATCAAAACACACCCGGCACCCTACCTTGCGCGCCGCTGAGAGTGAAGGGGGTAGAATTATTGGTAACGACAACAAACAACAACCGCGACAACAACCGAACGGATTACGGATGGGTCTGTCCTAAGGGTGGGTGAATGTGTTTTTTTATTCTTTCTTTTGGAGCACCGGTTGGAAAAGGGTCGGGAAAAATCGAAAATAATTTTTGATACCAAACCGATTCCCCCCATTCCCGTTTTTCCATCCAGAATCAAAAACAAAACTCGATAGGACCGACTGGCCATCTGGGGTCGGCAAGGTATGGTTGGCTGGTTGGCTAGGATTATTATATTGCAATCAAGATACGCGGAATTGATTCATTACGGACGTTATTTGTGCTATAGGACTGGCTGTGCTGGTCATGCAGTGGAGCTATTTATGCTTTACCAGTTTAGCTTTATTGTGTTTTTATTGCAGGTGAAATATCATGTTCTTATTTCTTAGAGAAAATAGCATGGAAATATTTTTATTAAATTTAGCCTAAAATGTTGCACTAAATTCGAATTGATGCTAGTCTCATGACATTAAAAAATACCTCACTTTAGTAAATATTGTTTCTCAGCGCGTCAAAAGTGTTGAGAACCTCACAATGCAAGAGAAGACCCGATGAGTTATGGCGAGATAATGGGATGATAATTGATGGTGATTAGGTGCTGGAAGATAATGCGTCGAAGGGCGCCTAAAGATTAGTTTTCACTTCCTGTCCCATCCACGACACGAACGAACGGTGACGGGCGGAACTACAGATTCTCGCCGCATGATCACTACATGGAGCTTTCGACTGACGCTGCATTCGAGGCCCTTTGCTTCAGAAATTTGGGAAGCATAATTTGTACCCTGTGCTTTCTGGCTCTACTTTCGGAGGGGGTTTTTCAACGGAAGAAAGCCAGAGCTTCGAAGCCCCGTTAGATTGTTGGGGTGTTCCGACACAGAAACGGTCACTTACGGGCGGAAAATGCACATTCATCACCGGTGGCTCTTGCACTCGTATCTAGATCTGGGATGTGCGTATGCAAATGGAAGCAATCGAGATGGTGAGGTCGATTCTAGGCTAGAATTATGCGCCATGGAAGGCATTAAAGGAAATGGAGTTGGTTAATTACACGCACTGTGAGAATTAGTTCTTTTAAAATGCATTTCAGAAGAACTGTGTTGTATGTTTAATTTCATAGGAATTTTGCGTTAAATGAGCATTAAAAGAAAGACGTTATTTGAGACAGAAAGACGTGATTTGAATAAAGAAAATTACGATGGAGAAAAATCCTA
>KE525396.1:374918-415832 GCA_000441895.2 Anopheles sinensis
GCCTTTGTTTGGTCCCTTGTTTTTACCTCGGCATTCGGTGTCGGTTCCCACTCTCAACCGCGAGTTGTGTTTTTTTTCTGCACTAGCGAAGGGGCGCCACGGGGTTGCACCGTTTGCGGTCAGTTGGAACGCATCCCGACGGCGCGCACGCTGATGGTTTGTCATGTTGGACCAACCGGTGGACTGCATAAATTTGGAAATTACGCACGAGCTACATACGCATTTTTAAAACCATTTTTCCTCCACAATGTTTATTCTCCCTCGGGATGTTTCTTTTCCACTTTCGTAATGTTGCGTTTGCGTCTCTCACACCGAACCGCGGCTGAAGTGCAGGTTTGTGTCCGAAGAAAGTGCGGGTGAGTGAAAATTTATGTAAAACGCTGTGCATTTGCGCTCGTGTGAAGTGTTGCGCATCGGAAGAAAAAGAAACCACCGATCGGTCAGCGGATGGCGATGACTGATGCGCTCGATGTGGTCACACAATCAGGAATGAAATTTGGGGAAAAAGGTTGTTTTGTATCATAATTTGTAGTAAGATATTCTTTCACTCGTTTGGGTATGGAAAATATATTTATTAAAAACTTTTTGAAATTAGTTTTCTTATGTTGCACTTTCTTTGCATTATAATAATAATCATCCAATCTCTTACAACTGATCAAGATGTTTTGAAATATTTAAAAAAATATCCTGCTGCGTCCAAATTGATAAAAATAGTTGCTAGTTAACGTGTTGTTTATGTTTTGTGCATAAATAAAACAAAGCATCGTTTACACCATCCTTATCTTAAAAGCAAACCCAAGAGACCCACACCCGGGGGTCGTCCCGTGGATGACCCTCAACATCTGACCCGTTGGAGAGCTGTTGACGGGCGATGGGCCCTACCAACACCCAGGGTGGTTCATTGGTGGTGTCGTGGAGGGGCACACAAAGAAAGTTTGATTACAAAGGGTGTCGCTCGAGCGGAGGAAAAAAACCCTCGATGCACGACGCGGGCTGGGGGTTGTGGGGGTGGAAAGTGGAAATCATAATGCGTCTAGAAACGCACAACAAAATAGCATGATGAATGAGGGGCAAAGGGGTAGGAGAGCCTCGGTGTCGGCGGAAGAAAAGTCACTCGCATAATTGTGCACTCAACGAAATTCCTGTAATTTTGGGCCACTTCACCGACGCACCGAAGGGCATCTCAGCATGATGCATCGCGTTGGACGCGAGATGCCGCCCGGAAAACGGTGGGGAGGAGGTAGGAAAAGCCCCTGTCGATGCCCTCTTCCTCACGCATGTGTGTGTGTGTTCGTGGAGAAAACCACAAGAAACCCTTTTGGGAGGGTACGCGAAGGGAAAAAGATGTAGCTTAGATAGACAAGGTAGTTATTTTGAAAAAATACTCTCTTTCTACCAACCCTCCCACACCCCTTCTCTTACCCTTTGCTCCCTTTATCTGCCTCACAATCTCCGCGGGAAACCGCGGGATCCGAATGCATCGTTGCGTTGGGCATATATTTTCGTGCATAACTTTAAACACTCTAGTTTGAAACGAAAGAATGATCCATTTTCATCACTCTTTCGAGTATGTTTCGGGAAAGGAAACTTCTAAAATGGCTTTCAGCAACTTAAACAACCATGGGATAAACAGATGCGAAAGCACACGCACAACCTATTATTCCACCTTTACATATGCAGTTAAGATACGGTTGGTAGAACAAAAGTGTTATTCTTTAATTGCACTCTTGGTTAACAATTTCAATCTAAATTTGTGTTGGTTAAAAATGAGCTTATAGAAACACAAATGCTTCACGCAACGGGTGACCTTTTCGTCGGGTTAGGAATGCCGAAGGAGGTCAACACGTCAGCTTCGAATGAATGATGTCTATCATGGATGAAATAGAGGCATTTTTCAAATATTTGACGTGCAGACTCGCACACTTGCCCAAAACTGCGTGCGGTGCATTTTAATGCGCTGACATTTCAATTTACGTTTCTCTTTCCTTGAAGCTCTGCGTCGTTTGGTCGGCTATATAGCTTTGTTAGATGGAAGATAAGGTTCAATTCAAGTCCAGATGTGGTTTAAACAATCAGATTATCTTTAAGGGTGCAGCCACAATGTTGGACTTTTATTTTATTTGTCCAACTCTCACCTCTGGTCGTTGAGTTAAATAAAAATTCATTTTAGGTGTCTGTGGAAGTCCATTTGTCATAATTAGACAGTTTACATCATAGCAAACAAGGTAACAAAGAAATCGAACCAATATTCATGTAGTGTTTTACGATTTATAACCGCGTCCAAGGTTTTTAATTGACCCTCCCGTTCCCCCCATAAATCAGATGCTCTTTACAAAACGGAACAAAACGTCCGATCACCCTTACCCTACGCGCTACGGTGCATCGAGTGCATTCCAACGATGCACTTGAGCGCATGGAGAAAAGAGAAGGATCGAGCGGTGTTATTGCCATCAATCAACCAAGGGAGCCACAAATGGTGAAATTATGCCACCATAAAAAGGTGCAACACAACTATTCCGTTACTCTCGATTTGTCTTTCGGTTCGTCGCTTGGTGTCTTTCGGATGAACGTTTGTCGTTTTCCCCCGCGAAGCTCTTCGAATGGACGGCGTAGGAGGCTTTGGCGCTCCGGTTTTTGGTTTGGTGGGTTGTTATTATTTATTGCTTATTTATGAGATGAACGGCGATTTAATGTTTACTGTAGGATGACCTTTTTTTTCATTCTTTCACCATTGACAAGTCGAACAAGAATGGAGAACCGGGGAGCCATTTATGCTGGACGTGGCGGTACACCCGATTCTTCCCGATCTTCCCACCCCAAGCGTGCCACCCCATTTCGTCTTACCGGCACGGGTTCGTTTATTTTGATGCACGGCGCTTTGGCACTGCTTTCTCCACCCGTTTGTTGCTTCCTTTCGGGCTTGAGACTTTAGGCTTCAGTGCGCGGGTGGCGGTGGCTCGCTCTATCGTTATGTTGCGTGATGTTGCACAACACGGGATGCGGTTGCTCCGCACGGCGAAGAAGGCTCGGAGTTCTTTCGCTCGGGGTAAAATAATGATGCACGTAAAGTGGAGCGTTGAAATGGTTAAATTTTCCGATTCCCAATTCGGGAAAAATGTTGCGTTATGGGGAAACGCACCGGGCCGAAGAGCGGGACGGTTGGTGGTGGAAGTGCTCATTAGAATTCGTCCAGATTGGAGGTGGTTCGGTACAGCAGGCCGAGGAAGGCGAAATAGACGAATAAGAACACGGCAATGAACATAATAATGCATGCCATAGTATGAAGCATAGAATTAAGATGCACGAATATTGTTTTTTCTTGTTATGCCCGAGAAAAAAAAGAAGGCACGCATGCGATCAACAGAAGATGAGGGGAATGTACGGACGGCCAAATGCAGCAGAAGTACGGATGTGGTAGAATACCTTACCGCCAGATGAGGTGGAAGTGGTCGTAAAAATGATTACGGTAGACAAATGCGTAATCATTATTTTTATTCAGGTTGCTAGCGGACGCTTTTCCTGCATATTTCCCTTGCCGGTGCCGTGTTTTAATGCTTTTGCCCGGGCTTGGGGTAATGCTAGCGTGGAGTGCAATTGCCACGTCCGGTCATGCAGCCCTCGGACTGGAGAAGATCATCTGGGCGCATTTTACTCTCGGGTTATTCTCCCAACGGAATCCCGTGCCGACGGGAAATGACTTTAGCTGATTAAATCGTAATAAAAGGAACTTCGGTAGACCAAGGCACACCCGAATCATGATTTACAATGACCAACAGAATGTACGACGAAAGCTCAGTGGAGGTAAATGCACCGTCAACCATTAAGCTTCACTCGACTTCCAAGACGGAGACGGTATAAAACCCCGAGAAGTCACCGACCCACAAGAGTCTGCCCGTAAGAAGAGAAAAAATTCCGATATGTGGAAATGACACACGGTAGTGGAAGGAGAAAGGAAAAAGAATTAAAAAGCGTACCGTTCGAGGAGCCGAAAAGAAAGTCTCCCGATTTGTTCAATTATGTTCATCCACTTTATCGAACGGCTCGATCGCGCGATCGATCGTGCGTGATGGTTAGTTGCAGGAGTGCAGAGCTTCTGGTTCGCCTGTGATCTCCTCCTTCTCTACCTCCTCCATTCCACCTGCGGATTGAAGTCGAAGGAAGTCGAAGTGCATTTGTGCCAGCTCATCCTAATCAAATCCTTTCGATCGTTGGTCGTGATTTCTGGCGATGTGTAAGATGACCGTAAGCTCCTGGGAGTGAAACTTGTACCATTAATGCATCCCGACCTTACTCCGATCCATTCGTTCCGAAAAAATAACATTGAACCCAAAGTCCAGAAATATCGGGACGTAAAGAAATGGAAAGAAAATTACCTCCAACCAGCCCGCGGGACTGGTGTCTTGTAAGGTAAAATGCGCCACTAATCAATGCATGTGAGCCTGCACTGGCGGGAAAGCGGTTCATGTTCACGCCGTAAATAAATTAGAGAAGAAAAAGCCCGACCGTAGGGTGTTTGCGTTTTGGGGCGTTCGTCCTATTTTCCGCGGCGGGAGGCGAGAATTTGATGTGCCTTTTGAATGGTGTCTCTTCAGCAGTGATTGCAGCTCAGGTGGACACAATGTGAACACGGACAACAGCACGCGGGAAGTAGCGGGAGGCACGGGAAGGAAATAAAGGGCATCAAATTGTCGTCTCGACGATTACTTCCCGTGTGCTTTCGGGAAAGATGTTCGGCTTTGTGCTGCTTCCTCCGCTGGTCGGTGGTCCTAAACCATGGTCATTATCATCATCATGATCATTCGTCAACTTAGGCCGCGGACTGCCGTCCGTCAGCGATCGTAAAAACACTACACGGAAACACTTTTCCCACAAGCTCGTGGACGGAGATGCGCTTTTTCGGGAATGTGTGCATGTGTCGAAGAGGTCCAAAAAGTGTGTCCGGCTTCTTCTGGGGGAAAGTTACACGCGGGTCGCTGTGCAATTAGTGACCAAGTGACCCGAGCCCGCTGGAAAATGTCACTGCATTGGCGTCGATCGGTAATGCACGATAAGCTTTGATGGATTTCCTTTGAGATACCCTCGTCCGGCTTGCTCTGTACAATTTAAGCTGGAATGTTTCATGGCCAAAGGAAGTGATGGAAGGTTCCATAGGGAACTCCCGTTCCAGGAATTCACACCAGGTTGGCTGCACGCATACGAAAATTCTCTACGTCCTAACCTAAATTTACCCACAACCGATCATCCGTTCATGCGTCCTCTGGACCAACTCATTTTCCGCTAATCTTCCACCGGGCGCTTGCGAAAAACTCCACCGTTCTCTCCGGGGCCCCTTTTTCATAATCAGTTTAAAGCCGGCAATTGCCGACTCTGGTCCCCAAGCGAGACGCTGCCACGGTCGATTCCATTTTTCCCTTCGCTCCAGAACTCTGTTCTCTCCTTCAAGGTGGAAAATTTGAACCCAGGAAGCACCAGTGGGTTGTGGGAGGGTCGTTTTCATGCGTGTGATATTTCGTCCGTGCTCCCACGTGGCACAAAATGCGTGCGTTCAGCGTTCGTTCGGAAAATGAAGCACCTTCCGAGCCATACGGTGCCGGTGCTGGAGCTGCTGCTGCTTAACGCACGCATCATTTTCCCGGCCCGATGCCATAAGTAGGGCACGGCGGTGCGTGGACCCGTCCCCTCCCGGTTTTTGGGGATGATGATACGCACGTATCTGCGCCTCGTCTATGCGCGCGAGATTGCATTATTATCCATAATTTCCATCTAAATTTTCTCTAATTCTTTCTGCCTCATTTGCTCAATTTCAACCCAATTTCCGTGATTATGATGCCGTGCCAGCCGTTTCGGGTTTGCTCGTGCTGCTGCTGGAGAGGTTCTTGCTGTGGAGCGCGTGGAGGAACATATGGAGTTTTCATTTCTTCCCTGACACATCTGTCTGCGGTCACGATGCAGCTGGGTGGAGTTGCGAGTAAATTGACATCCTAGAACATCCGGTGCCTCATATGCTCTTTAGTTCACTACAAGTTTACTTAGAACAGATAAATTGTATTTGAACTGCCTTAGAATACTGACATACTTTTTTAAACCGTTCAAATCTTGTATGCAAGTTTTCAGATCCAAAGAGTTTGAAATGGTTATAAATTATATTTAAAAGCATCAAAATTACTTTCGAAATGATTTGTGCAACATTATAACGTTATAAGACAAACATCCTGATGATGGCAAACAACATGATCCATTGATTTTAGCCGATGTTCCGACGATCCAAGTAGAAGACGTTTTATTCTTCACTGATAAATGATTCACTCTTTTCCCAAACTGAATTCCGTGAAACAAGATTGGTTTTGTTACTTACTGTGAAGGATATAAATAACCCCCATCTCGACGTCAACTGTTGCATCCATTAGGAAATGAAAAAAACAGTGCCTGCTTTCTGCAGAATCCGTACAAAAATGTTAATGGTTTGCGGGTGCAGCATTGCATCAGCAGTGGAATAAAACCCTGAGCAAATAAAAAAACCCAGACCTCGACCTTCAAAAAATTCAACCACCAAATTTGTTGATGATGTCATCGCCACCAACTGCAGCTCGTGTGCACCAAGTGCAAGCCACATGTCAGTGTTTCATTCTATGTGTGTGTGTGTGTATGAGAGAGTCGAAGTAGGAATTTAAATAGTGTGTCCGTTGCGTTGTGCATACGGTCACCTTCAGCTCGTCCACCCCCGGTCTTTCCGAGGGCTGATAACGAAAAAACAAAGCTGGCGGGGCGGCTTGACACAAAAAAGACACCGATGGAATGGACCAACATTAGACAAAATTAACAACACTTCCTGGCCGCTCGCAGAAGCCTTTATTTCTCTGTTTGCCTGGCGCAGCACGTCGCCGTCGTCTTCATTGTCGTCGCAGCCGGGCGTACGATAAATCTTTTCCACCTTTCAAGACGCACGTTTTTCGGCCGTGAGCGACGACTGCAGCAACAACGGCTGCAACGGCGGAGGGTTTGCACTTTGCTCGAAACTGCATACCTCCCTACCATTTTTAACCTCCCCCATCAAGATAGTCTCCCGCCAGAGGCGTGAAATATGGTGGCCATTTTGCTAGAATGTTTTTTTGCTTTTCGGTTGGTCGTAGCGATTGTTTGTTGTTTTTATTCGCTCACTCTCCAAAACGTCTTAATGACTCCGTCCTCACGGAGGGACATGGTCGCATCAGGGCGACCTTGGCCGAAGGAGGAGCAGGATGCATGTGCCCAAGTGAGTTGCACAATTCTCTTTTATCTCTAACCGTCGGGTCGTCCGTTTGTTTGTGCATTGTGTAACGCATGCAGTTGCAACGCCATTACTTTTTGGGTTTGACATTCAGCCATTGACGTACGCATACCTATTATTGGACACTGGACGATCATAAATTTGCATGATTTCATCCGGCGCTGGGTCGGTTGCGCAAGTGCTTTGTTTTCACAAAATTCGAACCGACCCAAGCACAAACAACATCCGACAGTTTTGGTCACAAATAGTGGTTCTCCTTCAAATAACATACCTGGTGTGTGGTGTGTTATTCGAGAAGGCTTTTTTTTGATTTCCTAAATAACCTTTGTTAAGGTTTTTTTTCCAGTTTCGATCCTCGGTGATGCAGTTCTTCTCCGGGTCCGGAAATGCCACAAAATCGCGTCGGTCAGCCTTAGAAGTGTTTCATCGGTTCGGACCCCCAAAACGACGTCCCAAAATACCCATTAGTCATTGCGCCTTGGCTCGCGGGAAGAAAGAGATTTGGGTGCACTCCGGGTCTAGGACCGGGAACCCGGTTTGCCGAAGAGTCGTTACCTTTGGCGTGAGAAACCCGTTGTTTATCGACCGGGCGTCATAGGAAACCCTCCGTGAGGGAAAAACAACTGACCAGCGGATATAGTTTGTAGCAGCGTTGTTTGGTCCACCCGTGTTTCGGGACTGCCCGTTATCGGTGAGAAAAATCTCCCCGATTTTCCCCTCCGGTTTTCGAATCGATGCGACGCCACAAAAGGCAACATGTGTGACCCCAGTCCACCTGAGCGAATAAGGCTCCCGGGAGAGGAAAAACGCACATCTCATCGTGTGGAATGATGCACCCGTATGTTGCCTCCTTCTTTTTTCCTCCTTCCCTTCCTCTTGCCGGTGCGAGAAATGGCCAACAATCCGACACCTTTCCGGTTGCCGTTTGATCCGCGCGGTTGCGACCGCGATGCTATCTAGTTTTAGACCTTTCTTTCGGCGTATTTTGTTTTCCTCTCCCTCCCCTCAAGCTCTTTGGCACGGGTCTTGAAGCATTTTTTACTTCCCTCTCCTCTTTGAGATGTTTTTCTCATTGTTTGGGCGGATTTTTCTATTCCTTTTTTTTTCTCGGGGAACGAATCGGCGATGGTCAAGGAACTTTCCCGCGCATCATATGCGTTGCCGGCACGATTCGATACGATGAAGACCAAAGTTGATTCATTTCGCCTTCGACGAATTACCCTTTTTCCCTCACTCCACCCTCCGAGGGGATGCGAGGGGAAGATGCGCTCGATGCATTGAATCGCATTCGATACACTTCGATCCGGTGTTGTTGACCTTCTTTCGGGTTCGGTGCTACACGGGGTGTTTAAAGAGCCCAACATACTTGCTTTCTTTGAAGCTTGCTTTCGGATGAAGTGATGATGGGGAAAATGATGAAGCGATCGATTACTGCAGCCCGAAGTAGATGGTCTTTAAATGAGCAACTCTTTTAGGTAATAATGCCCGGCACCTCATCATGTTAGATAATTATACACAATGTTGTTGATATGAATAAGATCATTCGGAATTGATTTATAAGTGTCGAAAATTTTGAAATCATTTTGTGCCTTCTTTTTAACTTACTTATAATTTATTTTACAAAATGTTCAAATGGAAATAATACAGAATTATTTTCTAATCTTCATAACATTTCCCAAAATTGAACCTTCTAACCATGCATTGAAAGCGATGCAATCTCACAGCTCTAATCGACGCACTGAGCAAGTTTCCCATCCAATCTCGATGCTCAATAGACAAATCCACGGTTTGGTGCGGTGAAGAACGCACGAGGGGGTAAGGGGAAAAATCTGTTGTTCCTTCTGACCACTGAAGCGCATAATTACCTTCCTTAACCGTCGCGCACATAACCGGGGCGCGCTCGTTACGGTTTTCCATGCCCCGGCCAAAGAGGCCTCGTATTTTTCTTCCCTTCCAAACCTTCCCTCCCATTTCTCCGATGCTCGCCCACCGTTTCTATGCTCGATTTTCTACGCAACGAGCAACAAAAGGCGATGCGCGATGCATCTCGAAAGGGGCCTGCGTTCTGGAAAGACGCGTAATCTAGCTTCTCATCATCATCATCACCGCCGCCACCACCACCACCACCACCCTTCCGCTGGCTGCTGGCAAGTGTGTGGACGAATGTTTCTTATGTTGCGTTTTATGCTCGTCCTTCTACTTCGGTGCGCATCCAGGTAACCGGTCAGCTCTCCCGACTGCAAGCGCATCTTCGGGCCGGAGCGCATGGTTACGGCGCGTTTTCGACCAATTTCTTTCATTAACGCACAATAATCGTGTTTAATTATTTCCTGACTTTTCCCGCACGAAGTGAACAAGAAGGGAAAACGAAAACTTAAAGGGCTCGTTCGTTCTTTGGGCCGTGTGGGGAATCCCTTTTTGGTTACCTTCTGTCCATCCGCGTGTGTGTGTGTGTTTGTGGAGGATCGTTCGTGCAGGATGGAAGGTCAACGAGCCTTTTAAATGCTGCGTCCTTCTTCTCCTTCTTTTCCGACGTAACCCTTTGGTTGGATTTGGTTTTCTTCGGAGAGATCTTTGCCCTTTTCTCCATCCATCCACTTTCAGTGCGTTGCATCGACCATTTGCTCATCTTCCTGCACCGATTACGGCCATTATATACCCGAGTATGGACAAGTGCGCGCACCGGCCAGCTGTAGGTAGGTCAAGCCTAGCGCTGGTGGAAGGAAAGTGATCGAGTTCGAGGGGAACCATATTGGATAAACGCGTCCACACGCGGGGGCTTTGGTCCCGAAGGAATCGCCCGGGAATCCATCAATCTTTCTTTTCTTCTCGCCCCATCGGAATGAGATTTACCCTTCCGCGCCACACCAAGGTGATCTAAGGTTACGTGGGGTCTATTTTTTACTTTGTTGAAGATGGATTTTTTTTAAAAAACCCCGGGTTTCATCCGTCGACGATTCGATCTTGCGTGGTGGAAATAATTATGGTAGATAATATCTTCTAGAGGCATCGTTTTGGAGATGCTGGGGCCATTATTAGCGTGCGATCGGTACTGCTCCTAGTAGTTATTTCTAAATGGTATATTTAAAGCAGTGAAAGATTTCTATAACAATTACGTACATTTGCCCCTCCACATTGATTGAAAAAGGGGTCCAATGTGGGTAGGTTTTTGAATAAACAAATTTGCTTTTCAACGAACATTCAGAACATCGGAAAAATAAAACATGCGGGTGCACCGCCAGGATCGCGTTCCACCCGATGGCCACGTAAGTGCGCCGCCCAAGCCTGTTACGTAAATCCGACTCGAATGCACGCGCTGATAATTTTGCGACGCGCGAGTTGACCTCGAAACGTCCCACTCGGGGGCCAAACGCTTGGGAACGGAACTAGCGCGGGGAAGAGGGAAGTAGAATAAAAAAGGAAACATGCAAACCACTAAACAACCATCAAACTGTGTGCAGCACCACAGCACAAGAAGAAAAAATAAACAAGAGGCTACCACAAGATAACGTGCAACACGTACCGGCAGCAGAAGGCGGACCACCAAAATGAAGAAAAACAACCAAAATGGAGGACAAAACCGGCGCGGCGATGGCGATGATGGTGTGCACCACATCAGCCCGAAATTTCAAACTCAAACAAACCTTCCCCAAAATCCCACTGACACATATTTTCGGCCCCAAGTTGTCCACCTCCCCAACCCACCCCACCCCCCGGTGCCACTTCCGATGCAGTTCTGCCTAGCGCAGCATGCAGCTCGTGCGGGATCCCGACTCGGGGAAGCAGGAGGTTGCCTGTTTTTGTGCTGCTCGCTCACTCGCATCGATAATGAGCCCCATGGTGCGTTGGGGTGGAGGGTTGGGTAGGTTGGGTGATGCAAGGAACCGGCCATAAACCCGCTCTACCCCCCACACGATGCAGCGCGCTTCCACCATTCGGACCATTTGGCGAACATCTAATAAGAGGAAGCCACAACATTTTGGGGGGAGTTTGGCAGGAAAAAAATGCACGAGCCACCCCTTAAAAAAAGTGAGAGTGAGCGAGAAGCGAGAATCGCCAAAATTCACCTCCCCGTTAGCACGCCTTTCTCCCCACGTGCCCTTCAAGACGGCCCGAAAAGAACATGGCGCATGGCGAAACCGTTTGCGCACCGTCATTCGCGCGCTAGTAGGTCTCGGAGCTGCATCGACACCGTTTTCTTGCGGTGCCGGCCTATATGGCCGGTGGCCGACATTTGTCTTCCCTCCTGCTCCTTCCTCTTTTACCCATCCTCCCCCCTCTACCCATTTTAAATCGTAATGGCCGTTTTTTTCGTCGCACTCGCAGTTGCATCGGTTTTCAGGCCAGTGCAGAGCGCGATCAGGAGCACAGGATCGTTGGACGAGCTTCGTGGGTATCGCACAATCGCGCTCATCGCCACCGCAAGGAGATATCTCCCACGGTGTGTAGGCATGGTGGGGCCGCCTTTTTTTGTTGAGGTGGTTTATGTGTGTTCCTCGGCCGGTATAATATTCTTGCGCGGTTTTTTACTCGTTGCCATTTTGCGTCATCGAGCTGCTGCATCTCTGGTGGTAAATTTATTCTTGTGTGTGGTGTTGTTTGTATGATGAGCGTAAATGGTAATTCAACTGCTTTTATAATTCGTTGCACCAAAATCGAGGTTGCTCGATTATTTCAGAATTGTCTAAAAGTTTGATAAGACATTTCTAAACCGACTGATGGGAAGACTTACATCGAAACAGTATTAGTAATACAACTTGAGATTGGTTATGAATTTTACATAACTGTTACTAAGATAGTAAATTATATAATGTTTCTTCTTACGAGACCATTTTTCTTAAGTACGCAAATAAAAATTTATAAATAGAACAATACATAAATGCTTGTTATACAGACAAATTACATTTGAAATACCTGTAAGGTAAATATAATAACAATTCTATTGATTTTTTCTATGAATTGAGCTTGTATAGCTTGTATTCATTATAGATTTAGCTAAAATCAATATAAATAGAACAATAAATTAACATTTTTCACAGTGACAATTCAAATTTCTAATACCTTTAACAAAATGATGCATTCATTTGTTTATGAATCAAATAATAATAATAAACTGGTAAATAGATTTATATCGGTGATTTTCTATTGTATTCCCCAATAAAAAAATCAAAAATATTCATAATGATTATATCTTACTGTGTAATCAATGCTTACATAATATAAGCGTTTTATTACCCACCAAATTTCAAACATTACTATATTCGAATTCAAACGGTGGGTGTTACTGGTGCACCCCAGCCTAGCCTGCGCATATGCGGTTCGACCGAAAATGCAGCCGGATGGTGTTTTCGCCACATCGTGGTCGTGTAATTTCCGATAAGAACTGGGCGCTTCTTTGGGTGGGACGGTGGGCTGATGGGGGGGAGGGTTGTTTGTCTGAAATTTTCATGGTCAAGTTTAAATAGCTACGCCACGATGAGTGAACGAAAAAACAAGAAAAATGATCTCGGTAAAACACATCACCGAACACACACACGTTCCGTTCGTCGTGTAATATCTTTCCGCCCCAAACTCTTTGCTGCTCATTCACAATCTGTATGCATTTGGCACATTAGCACTCGGTTTGCAGTTTTGCGCCACAGGTTCAGTGAGTGTGGGGGACTTTTATGTGTGTGTGTGTTTTTTTTATCTCATCTTGGTTTGATGCAGTCTTGCAGAGCAGTTAATGTGTGGTGTGTGGAGCGAAGACGGTCTCGAACCAGACGCGCTGCTTGCCATTCCGACAGACGAAGGAAATTGAATGCATTCTTTCTTCGAAGCCCGAAGGTCACGGGGGTGGTTTTTTTTTGTTATCTTCTACTTTTCATTTTAACTTTTCGCTCAACGAGCGAGTTTTATTTGCACTCAGAAAAGTGGCGCCGACTCCGTGATGACGCCGGTTACGACGACGACGACGACGACGTTCGCTTTCACTTTCAATGTCAATCTCGTGCCGGCGGAAATGGTTGATTACGCGACGGTGCAGCTGCAGGGAAGCGAATGCAGATTTTTCTTTTAACGGCCGGCGTTGACGATTACGTTGATGTATATCGGTTGAGCGACAGTCGGCCGGGGAGGTTTTTCTTGACATTACTTTATTTTATTTTCCGCCATCAGTCGACGCTCGTGCCGGCGATGGTATTTATTTTTAACAAGCTGCCTTAGTAATCGCAATAAATTGATGTCATTTTTCGTCTGATTCATTATTCTCGTCTGCAGGTACGTCTATCGGGAAAGGAGGAACCCTGTGCCGATGGGTCGGCAACGTCTTCGGGATGTGGCAGTTGCTTACTGATGATTGGGATATTTCTGGTTTGCTCGTTCGCTAAGGATTGGTATGTAGTTGTTATGTCAGTAGGAAGACAGTTTTAATGATGATTTCCGGCAAATTAAATTTGTTGTTTTGTGAAATCTTCTTTGACCTTCGCGAAGGATTAATTTAAAAAATCCCTCAAAACATTAATTGAAATCATTTAATCTAATATTCAAATCACATAAAATTGTGCTTGAAAGAATGTGATAAAACTGCAAACAAATAACACGAAGGATGCAAAATGATGGTGCGCCAACGATGCACTCTACAGAGACCCGGTTTATTCATAAAAACGGAGCATCGTAAAAATTCACTAGCAGCATAAACCCAAACCCACGGTTTTCATGGCCAGGCAGCCGACAGTCGGACGCATGCCAGCCCGGTTTTGTTCCGCAAACGCAAGGGAACGAGGCAAAACACGTGCGGAAGGGAACGCACCCGGTAATAAAAGTAATAACAAGACATGAAAAAAAGCGCACCATCGAAGGAAAAATCGATTTTTCGCATTTTCATTTTCATTTGTGGACCACCGCGGATCACCCAACGTAAGGTGCAACGGAACAGTTTCGTGGGGCTTCGTATTTGTCCACAGGAAGTACCATCGGCTTTCGGGGGGCCATGGCCGAATGCTATTTTTCCTCCCTCCGGCGCTCGAACACGTCTGTATTTTGGTCCGTTTTTTTTCTAGCTCGAATGGCACCCAAAATGTATTGTATGCGAAGTTGTCTTTGCTTATCTCATTTGTGACTCGTTCGTGCGCTGCAGGCACCCACTTTTCGCACTTCGATAACCGCATCGTTATGTTGTGTGAACATTGAACAAAAACCAGTCAAAAAAACAAGGGGAGAAAAAAACGACAACACCGATGTGCAAACATAAATTGACGGCCATTTTTCCTGCCCGAAGCCCGAAGCGCACTTGAGCCGATGGCACACATATTTTTCCGAAACCGGGCTTTAGATACGGTGAGCGGGAGGGAAAAGTAGGAAGACACCGGGAAGAAGGTGGAGGCGCCTGCATATAAGCAAAACCAGAGCAACTCGTTCCATGTGCTGGCACAACCCCGCTCCTTCCCAGCAAAGCCCCCCAAGCAAGAGCCTTGATGTATGTGCGCCAGAACGGAAAAACAACCTGCAGTTTCCCACCGCTCCTGCCCTTAGCTTTCCCAATACCCCTACGTCACCCGTTATCTCAGCCCTTTTCCCATTTAAAGCACACCGACCGAGCCACACTCACAGCGTGTACCTACACATGCACGCGGCGCTCGTCGTCGTCGTCGTCGTCCTTCAGGGCCATTTCGGTCGTTATCCATTTTCCTGCTGCTACGGCTGCCCGATGCCCTTTGCGTGCTTTCTTGCAGCCCAGCGGACGGTCGGGCGGTCGGTCGGAGGGTGGGAGGTTTTTCCTATTTACGTGATTATATGCTGAAATTCACTTTCACTTTCCCGGCGTCCGTTGAAGACGAGGGGAAGAGAGGGGAGGGGAGGGGAGAAAGGATCCGAACGGGCACTCCCGTGTCCGACTTTTTACCACGTTCTGCAACACACCGACCGGTGCGCCTGTGTAGTAGTGGTAGTAGGGATCGGCCGTCTCGGAAGGCGCTTCGTTGCATCGCATTTTCTCATTTTCTTTCCACGCTACCCCCATTTCCCGACCGCGTGCCCAAGGGAGTTTTCTTCTTCGCAAACAAAAACCAAACCCCTCAACGACGTAATCTCTCAACCGTTCTCACCTCTCACTCTTTATTTCTCTCCCGCTTTCTCGCACGGTTTCCTCCGGTCAAAGTTTTCCCAGCCGCCTTTCGGTTGCGATTTTCATCGTTGCGTTTTTCCACTGCAGTGCACCCCTTTTTATCGCTCGCTTCCTAGTGTAGGGTGTATGTATTTTCGTAGGCCGTTGGCGATGTATGCGTTCGTAGTACCTACACCAGCGCCCGGGGACATCGTTGCATGGCGATGTATGGCTACACGCTTCCTTCATTCATCCCTATTTATGTTCTCTCTTTTTCTTTCCTGTTGGTTCTGTCTCATTTTCCCTAACGCTTGCTATCTTTCTCCTTCGTCTTTTGCTATCCTTTTCGGGCGGATTATCCTGCCCGGGAGAGGATTGTGCACGCATACATAGAAAAATGCAACCGCGAAAAACGACTTCAATTTCGGTTGCTGTTGTTGTGCTTTGCCACTAGTGGAGGAATAAAATTGATTCATTCCTAAAGGCAAAGTCGTTTCCCATGCGACAAGTAGGAAATTAATTTTCCTATTCATATGAAACTGTGCGGTATGCCAATTACTGGTTATTTCCCAAGAAACTAGATTCTTTCTGTTCCTGGAAAATATTGAGGAAAAGTGTGTTTCTTGCACCCTTGCCGGGAATGGAAAATGTCCAAAAGTGCAACAACGAAACACGACCCGAAACCCGACGGTTCGGCTTCTGCGCATCACGGTCCATCGATCGAGGCGTCCGCCGTCGGAGCGAAACGCACGGTGCAGGAAAAGCGGTGCAATGTGATGGCAGGAAAATCAACCCCGGTTGCCAGCGGCGCAGCGGGAAAAAATGTGGGCCAAGCACCCTCCGCACGAAGGAAGCATGTGCAAAGTTAGTGGTTGGGATGGGAAGGGTGAGTGTGGAAGCACGGAGCCGTACGGGAAAACAAGGAAAAGTGCGTAACGAGCGCGCTGCGTTCTAGCGTTTCCTGGAGGAAAATTCGTCTTCCTTCCATTCGTGCATCACCGCATGGCGCCCATCGAGTGGTTTTCCTTGCGTTGCGTGCGTTTTCCATTTCTCCTGGGGATGGTGAACTTTTTTTCGTTGCTCTCGTTTCGTACATGCCATCTCTTGTATATTGTTGTCCTGGCCGATTTCCCGCTTCAGCTGGTGCTGCACGTGCGCTGGTGTGCGTGCGGAAGCAGCGAATGGTTTTTGCAACCCGCAACGCACCGGGATGGGAATGTGCAGCGCTGGATGTAGTCCGAGTGACAACCGAATCTGACACAGTCCGTCGTTCGGCAGGTTTTCGGCGGTTGAGGAGTGTTGAGGGTGCGGCGGGTCGAGGAGGTTGGGCAAGCCAGGCCAAATACCAGGCCGATTTACATAATCGATTTCCTCGCGAGCCTGGCTGGCTCGGTGCAAAAATGCTGCTGGCTCTTTTACCGATTCGGGGCTGCACAGAATGAAAACCCGTGAAAATCTGGGGATAAACACGTCCAAATAAATGTTGTCTTCAAGAATGAATGTAGAGAAAATATTGCTGTCTGTCTGAGAAATCTGGAAATTCATGAAAATTGTATGTTTTAAAGTTATCATATCAAGGTTTTCAATTCACCATTTAAAGTCAGTAGAAATCGTGGCCTATGAGTCATGCAAAGTCCAGCGACGCATAACGCATGTTAATTGCGGACGACCGAAAGCAAAAAGCAAGGAAAAATAACAACTTTCAAACACGAGAGAATGATACTAAATTAAAATCTGAACGATAACAGACACGTGTCAACTGCAGGCTTCGAGCAGGTGCGTCGTTCTGTTTATGCAAATGAGAAAGCTGGCCCATGAGTGGGCGAAACGTGAGCGGTGGAGCCGCATCTGGCAGTGGGCATTTTTCAAATTTGACTTTTCAATGCACAGTTGGTCTTTTGCGGTTTTTTTTATAGTGATGGATAAGTTAGCTTTTGGTAAAAACTTTAAACAAGTTTTTGATGCTCTAGAAGCCATAGAACATGGTGGAGTTTACGGTGACCCATACCTCATCAAATAATAAATCACAACGAACATATACCCCGAGGATTTGATAATTAAAAAATTGAACACAAGAAAACAATTGAGATGAAATAGTGATGTTGGACAGGTGCGATAGATATTGATTTTCTCAAAGTAGTGGTTTGCTTTGGTGCTTGGGATTTAACAACGGTCGAGCATACACTTTGCTGAAGCTACTTAAAAAGCTATGCCCTCAACAAATGTTCTTTGCATTCATTATTCAATGGGAGCATGGGACATAAACATCCAAAACGAAGAATCTTCTTTACGATTTTTTGGAAGAGGGCGAACTGGAAAGGTGTTGTTTTAAACTCGTTTCCGCAATCAAGTCATGACAACGGTAGCACAACATGTCTATTCACAACAATGTGTATTTTTAAAGCCTCTCTCGGTTTCTGGGAAAAGGTTAGGAAAAATGTTTTGGAAAGATTTTCACATAGTATTCACGAAAACAGGAAAAAAGAGAAGCTATGGAATAAAGCAACTTTCCGCCAATCGATGCTTCCGCGAATCGATGCGATACCATCTTAAGGCTCGACGACCTTCGTTGGCAGGTTGGAAAATCGATGTTTTGTTTGGTTGGCAATCAAGATTGCGGAAGGGAAATACGAATAATACTAAAAAGGAAAACTTTCTTTTATCAAAATATTTTAACTAACTAATATTGGATATTATTATAAAGTGTCCATTGTAATTCGTTCTTTGTTTGGAAAATAGTCAAACATGATTTTCGTTTGAAGTAAATTTAAAACAAATTATTTGCAGTTTGATTTATTATTTCAACAACACCGCGCTGGTATATAAATCTAATTTCACCCCGATCAAACTCGCCCTGAAACGGTTTCCCAGCGTTTCAAGGTGTAACACTTCCGTACCTTGTGTTCAAATACCAACCGAGCACGAGCATGAGCCTTTTACCCGGCCACAGCAGCAGGTTCGATGGCACAGAACAAGGACGAAGCACGTCCTTCCATCCCGAAAGCCCTCCCTTCAACCCGCCCTCGGGAGACGATGTCAATGTTTCCTGCAGTTCCACTTTCACTTTCTGCTGCACCACTACTATTACTGGCTGGCGTTACTTTCCACGGGTAAAAACCACGAGCCCCAAAATGCCGGCACCGCTAAGCGCCAATGCACTCCACAGTCGTTAACAAAACATACACACACACATACAAAAAGAAAACTTTCACAGGATGTGTTGGTGAATGCAGGTAGAAGAGGGACGGTTTCCGGGGTGTTGTTTTTCCTTGCGGGTGGGAAATTGGAAACAGTGCCTCCTATGCGAATGTGTGTGTGTTCGGTTCGGTGTGGTGTGTTATGTACAAGCATCCTTCAACTGCGATGGAGCCTCGGTGGGTTCCGGTTACTTCCGTGGGAGCCGGAAAAGGATGGCGGTTCCTTTCCTCTCTCGAGCTCCACCAATACATGCCCGGACTGGGTTGGAAAAGTGCACGTTCCAGCAGGCGAAAATTGTGCCAAACTTTGCTGAGCGGCACTCTCGGAGGAACTCGGAGTTTACATTTTCTCTCGTAGATTTCGAATTTCCATTGATTGCTTGCTCTTTCTCATAAACACAAGCTCCTTGTCACTCTCTTCAATACTTCCTTTTTTAACCAATGGAATCTTCTATACTTCCTCTCTTTCCGGTAGTACATCTCCTTCAAACTGCAATACTGCTACCTGCAACTGTTGTGTTTCACCCTGCTCCAACTCCCCAATCCCTATATACACGCAATGTACATCGCCTAGGACATGCATCGCGTTCCGGTGCGTCCTGGTCGGGACAGGTGGAAAAGGCGGGAAAGCATTCCAACCGAACAGCAGCAGCAGCAGCGGGATGCCACTTTGCTGTACATAAAACTGTAAAGCAGCGTCCCACCGGACGTGGGAGGGGAGCGAGGAGGGGATGATGATTTGAGGAATATCCATGTGTATTTGTGGGTGGTGCGAGGGTTTGCTCTTGAACTATAAAACACACCAGCGCAACGCAACGTGAGCCAACAAAGGAAAAACGGCATTCCAGGCTCCCGGTTCGGTGATTCTTGCCGTTAGTGATAGCCTGACGGCCTCAGGGGGAGGTTCGTGAAAGGGTGGATTGAGGAGGGAGGGGTTGCTGCTGCTGCTGCTGCTCTATATACCAGCTAGTACATCATACTGTCATGGCGTTTTGCTCGGAGCTGGTTGACTGCTTCTGCTGCACATGGCCCCGGCTGCCAACAGTCACATGGGGAGGGAAAATCGGACGGGGGTGGGGCGGTGCGTAGAGCTCAAGGAAACGTGTTCAAATTGGAGAACAAGAGAGGACGATCACAGCACGGGCAGCTGGATGGAAGCGGTTGGCTTCGAATGGTGTTTCTGAAGTCCTTGATAGGATGCCCTACCGGGTTAGGAAGGGAAGACGAGAGCTTGTGGGTGGGTGGAACACAAAATGAACTCACGTTGAAAGTGAAAGCGACAGCCAGCAGGAAACGCTAGCTTTGTGTGTGTGTGTGTGCGTGCGCTGGTGCCAGCAGGGATATAATAACAGAGATCAACAATGGCACGGGGAAAATAATAAGAACACGATCATCGGTTTGCATTGAGAAGCGCAGTTGTGTGGGTGGTGGGCTGAAACAATGCAAGGTGAGGGATGTGGAAAGCGCGAAGGGTGGGAAACAAAATGATAGCGGTTACATCGTCATCATGATCATCATGCCCCCCCATCATCATCATCATCGTCAACATCGGCGGAAGGAGGAAAGTTCAGCAACATTTTCCTGCGCTGCGTTTCCTCGTTTTCCCGGCCAAAGAATAAAACGCGGGCAAGAAGGAAACATGAAAAAAAGAAACAGATAATAATAAATATGTTTTAGCTTTCGTTGGAGAATTTGTTGATTTGTTGCTCGAAAGCCCCCGCCTGGTCTGGAGATGGAGTGTTCGGGTCAACAAAATTGGGTTGCCGTTGTTTAGAACTCCCAGTGAGAACACACCGGGGTGCGTGTGTAGGTGGGTGGGCTTTCCAGCTGCGAGCTTGGTGTCCTTCATGGCCCACAGAGAAGACGCAGATCGCCTGTAGCCTACAGGGCCAACAACGTGTACTAGCGCTGCGAGACCATCGAAATTCGGCCTTATTAGTTCTGCCCTGCCGTGCACTTCGTTTGCAGCGCTGATGAAGCTGGCAGGTTCTATATTTTCCCGTGGCCAGCCTATTTTCTTTTTGTCGGCTTCTCGGTGCGTTATGAGTTTCGATTTCTTTTTCTTTCCTGCTTTCGCCTCTGGGACATGTAAAGAGCAACATCTTCTGACACAACAAACCGGGGGCATAATAGAGCTTCACTTGCGTCGGGTTGGCTGCGTTGGTATACTTTTACTTTCTCCTATGAGTGCCACCATATCGTATGGAATGATGAAGAGTACGACATCCCGCCCATCCCGTGGCGTGTTCACTTCTTCCGTCCTCCAAGATCAATTTTGAAACGATCTCCCAAGCACAAGCGTCGTGTGGCTGCCCTTGGTGATGTGGTGTTTGCGTGGTATTTTCCTGCGTATGGCGCCCAAAAAGGCCCAAACTGGAACATTCCGTCTGTTTTGAAGGTCGTACAATAGCGTACGAACGTGCCAGACGCGACCAATAAACGCAGATGCAAATTCGATTCGAATGAGAATTGTATTTTCCTTTTTCTTTCGCTTCCTCCGAAGCAAAGGCTTTCGAGGTGCGCCTGTTCTGGAGCTGACAGGCAGCTCTTTTCTTTGGGAGATCCGTTTTGGTGCGTCTGGTTTTGTATTTTCTAGCGCTAGATTGCAAGAAGTCATCATATCTGAAATGGTCTGTTGCTTCCAATTCACTTTCTAACGCGTCCCGTTTGGGGATTTGGGGCTTCTAATCAAGAAATGTGTGCGCATCATGGATGATCCAGGATCTACGCTGTCTTTTCTAGGGATGTTTTTCTCTCATTTCTCTCCTCCAGAAGCCTTGGTGATTTTAAGACGTTAGGCTTCTGGTTTCTATAGGTTCAGCAAACATGACGTTCCGAGAAAAACTATAGCGGTTAGAAATTATTATTTGGCAATCTTATCAAAAACATCCCGACATTGATTCGATGCTTTAGTGTGTGTGTATTTCCGCCCTGAGGCAACATGCAATCAGGGCTTCATCTCCACCGCCTATCACCGACCGAACCTGTCTCTTTCGCACAAAAGGAACAATTGGAATTTGATGAAAACGGAAACGGGAAAAGTATGCTCCTTCGTTGCTCAACCAAATGGTGGAAGTAAACCAGAGTGGAGGGGAAAACATAGAGGGTGAACTTATGAAACCATAGCGGGAAAGCCATTCTCTAGCAGCACGAACCAAGGCCGGTGGAAAACCAGGGGGGTTTTATTCCATCGAAAATTGGTTTCATTTTCGAACGCGTGGCACTTGCCGTGCATCTAGGCGGAGGTTTGGATTTTGGAAGAAAGTCTCCCGCAAACCGGCAGCTGGAAAAGGGTTAAAACAGGTTATTTAAACCAGGGGATGGCGGATGCAAAAGGGGAAAAGAATTCACGGAACGAAGGGTGAACGGTGAATGTTTCAAGTTCCTCCCGCTTCAGTGCACCCTCGAGGACAAAGCCGGGAGGAAAATCGTTTTATTTTCATCTGTTATCACATTTATATCTATCATGCTAATTATTGATAAATTGACCCATTTTATCTAGACTAAAAAGTTTGAAGTTTCCTTTAATATGAGTATTTGCTTTCGCCGATGTTAGATAAAAGAATGTAATAAGATTGAACATTATACAATAGACTTATGAGCATTTTATCAAACTAAGAACGCTTGTCTCCTGGCATCTAAGGTTTACTGGTAAACATCCATGAGTAGGTTAACAGACTCTTGTAACTTCATCGGAGGAGAAACTCGACTGTCGAGTCTACTCGAGTGGCTCTTGGCAGTCCTCCCTCGAGCTCGAGTGTTGCGTTGTTCTTTTTTCGTTCCACTTCGGCATTCCGGTTTTCCCCAGTTTCCGTCACAGGAACACTTCTACGAACAAAGCCAATCGAAAAAGGATGCTGCAAACCGGCTTCCTGGCCGGGGACATTCGCACATTCGTGCAATCATGAGCATCCACCAGTGTATCCAGTGTTGAAACACAAGTGTCATATATATTGGACCCCAGTGAACTCCAACCGAAGAGCAGTCCGGCCAAACAAGGGTCCTTTTCTATAGTCGCACGTGTGCACTCACGCACGGTTCTTTGAGCATGGGAAGGAAATTCTGTCCATCAACATTGTTTCGTCGTTGGATTGTATCCTATTTATCATTGTCTAGGATAGCATTAGTTTGCGTAGAATTGAAGTGCAATCGGAAAACGTAAGGGAGCAAAGAAAACTGCCAAACGTAGGCCCCCTTTCCGGTTCGGCTAAGTGAAGGCTTAAACTCACGCAAGGGAATGGAAAAATAAATGTTGCATTTCCGTCGCCTCCAACGACTACTTCCAAGTTTCTATTTCTTGCTAGGCGTACGATCTATCGCTTCCCTTCAATCGACGTCTTTCGGCGTTCACTTGTTTACCTCGGAGCCTTTAGACGGGTGGCTTGCAAGTTCTTTTATTCCCCCGAACGGCAAACATCGAAAGAACTCGGGAGTGAAACATTCTGGCGATGCAAAAAAGAAACGCTCTATAATTTATGGCTTCCCTGCGCTTTTCCTTCAATCGAACAGAAAGGGAAAGTTTGCCAAAAGTTTCGTACAAGTCGGAGGGAGCGCAAAAACACTTCTTTTTCTTTTCCCTGTTCCCTTTGGAAGGACTTTTGATCTAAACTGAACTTAATGTACATGCGAACATCGAGGCCGAAGTTATAGAACATCCAGTTGTCCCCAGGAAACCGTTACATATTTGCGTTTCCCTAGGTGCTCCCGAGAAGGTTTGCTGGCAGAACGTGGGTGCTTGCAAAAGGCCTAGTTTTTCCTATACTTTTTAGTACTTTTTTTCTTTTCGGCCGAATAACATCGATAGCCGTGATGGGCAGAGAAAAACGCAACTGTATTTATTGTTGTTTCGCTAAAGTTTCGGTTTCCAGTTTTGCGGCTCGTAACTCGCGAGCTACGGAAGTCGACTCCTAGACGAAGAGCCTAAGGGAACTTTAACGGCGACCGTTGTCGCCATCGTTTGCGATTTTTCACAATTTATTTCCGATGTTTTTTGATTGCCCTTAGGAGTCACGTGGAGGCAACGGTTTTTTGTGTTTTGTTTCGAATCGAACCGGTTGGAAAATTCACCGAGTTCAGCACTCCGGTGAAGGATGCGGAAAATGTTATGAATCTGGAAATATTTATTGCAAAATACACTCCGCCGGATGGGGTTGAAAAGTTTTGGTCTATTTGGTCTATTTTTGCCTAGAGCAGCGGTTTCCTTCTGGTTGCAAATAACTCCCGAGTGCGCGCGAGCGATCGATAAGCACGGGAAAGCTACTCTAGTAATGGGGAACGACCCTGTTCAACCCGACTAGCCTCACGCAAAGCCCAGCGCCGATGCGGTTGGCCAGTTTTACAGCGTTAAAACCGATACCGAACCGTAAGTCCCGAAAATGGATGTGTATGGTGATAAAATTCATTAGGCGTCTCCATGTGCACGAGCTGCTGAAACTCAACCCTCAGGTGTATTGTAATACAAGTCGTGCTGTAAATCTGGCACCCAAAATCCAAAAGAGGAAGAGTTCACGAAGGTGGCACGATGGCGGGCAAAGCGCACCCAAAGCAGTTCTCGCTGGCCACCCAGAAGATACATCGAGGTACACTAGCATTCCCGGGGCCATTCTAAGCATTGGGCCGTCACTATAGCCATAATAATAAAAGTAATTACTCCTTTTCTACCGCCGATCCAACCGGAACCGGGACAGTAGCGCACGCCAGTGCCTGGGCGCAGTGGCGCTGTAAATGTTGAAAGCTTTTGTACAGTAATAAAAATTAGTTTTAATAACCGGGGGCTGCCGGTGTTAGGCCTCCCTCTGCCGGCTGCCTGCCGCCCAAGGCTGTGGTGTGCGGTTGTTCTTTTGCTCGAGTTATTCTTTAGCCCAGTTTTTCGCCTCTTGGGGCAGGGGATCCTCGGGCAGGGTGTGAGGGTACCAACGCTGAAAGCTCTTCCTAATCAGACATCCGGAGGCATATCCGATTACGACGATTGCTACGGATTTCGGGACAGAAAATTAATCCTTCCAAAAGGTGCTCCATCTCATACCAACGCCTTTTTTCCACTTGCTAAACCCTCGGAGCCTAGAATAACGGAAAGTGCGGTATGAGATGGAGGTCATTTTATATTAATTTGCAGAAGCTTAATTTTTACGTCGCTGCACTACACCAACTAACCATGGAGCCAGTGCGGAGTGCGGAGTGCGTTTCTAGTTCAGTGCCGGTTTACAAGGCATTATGGCTCGACACTGGCCAATGTACTACATGGAAGGAGCATTTTGTGTTAATGGAAACGTTGGCAACTGTTGGGCTGGTAGGCTTGGTTGTTTGGAAGTGTAGAACAAGAGGCCCTTTTTCCTTCACGTTTCAAAGACCGATGAAGCCGGTAGAATCTATGGGCCCTGGACGCAAATATTCTTGCCTGTATAGTGGTGCTCGTTTGAAAAGTAGTTTTTTGTCGAAGTTAATTGCCGACGGAAATCCGTAGAGATTGGCTAACGCATGGTCTGAACATTAGTTTTCAATTACGCAGTTTTCCTTCTATTTTTCATTCTGAAGCCTGAAGAGGGAAAGGGTAAAAGCTAAGAGTTAGTGCGTGTTATTTTTACAATAAGGTGGTGTGTTTTTTTGTGGAAAGTATGCTAACTCCAAGCAATCAGATGGATTAGTTTTTTTTCAAATTATGATAAAGATGTAATGAAACACATTTTTCTATATGATTTGTTAAAAATATCGTTTCATATCATCATGTAATATATTTCAAACAATGGCTCTCAATTCGAAATATTACTCTCAAAATATAACAAGAATAAAAATGTGATTTGCCTTTCCAAAAGATATTGCAAATATTCGCTGTCTCAGATAACGGTCGATTTATCCATTATGGCTTAGTTATACTTATCTTGGAATAGTCGCGTACTTCTTGCATACACCTTGTCCAAATGTTTACTGACCCGTCAACCATTATTTTGTTTGTTGACGCATACTGTTTGTTTACTTTTGCGACGCAACGATCAACCTTTTCGAACGATAAACAGAAAATAGTTCAATCACGGCGGCTTTTCCTAGTTGTCTAATCGGATTAGGCTGTATTTTCAGCGGGTTCGTTACAATTTACGAGCAGTGAAGTGTAAATTATACATTGGTTGAAGTGTCCGGGACGCCGTCGGCCGTTGGCGGGCCGTATGAGGTTGGAATTCTACTGGGTCGCCCGATGAACTTCGTTCAATTATCGGCACGAACCATTTCTTCCCTAATGCTATTAATCATCAGTGCTTTTTCACTAACAGAGACTGTTCTTCATCTTGGTTCATTTCAGATCTCATCGCCGCAGGCCATTTGCAGTAAAAAAAAGGTATGACCCGTTCTACCCGAACGACATCAAACTTTTCGCTATGGACGTCTGTACTAGTGCCGAAACTTTTAGCAACGAAAGATAAAAGTGTAGTAAGCCGCCCACTTTCGCACCTTACGTGACCGGCGAAATTAGCTGAGCGGTGGAAATGAAATGCGATTTAAGATTAGCATACCATCGTACACGCAGGGGAGAGCACGGTCCTTCGATTTCTTTTTTGCTCATGTCGACATTTCTTCATAGGAAGGTGTTCTGGAACTGGAATGGAGTTCCTAGCTGTTGGTTCTTAGCAAATGGGTAGATTGAAGAGCAAACCTAATTCAGGCAGTGGAAGTAAGCCATCTTATCGGACAGTTTAAGATTCTTAACGCAAACACTTAACCAGTCTATCAAAACCAATTTTGCTTTATTACAATAATCGTTTCTTATCTGTAGGTTGAGGTGGGTAGCAGTTTTGTCGGTCTGGAAATTAATTTTGATATCGAATTTATTTTTGTAGTCAATTGTTACTTAGAAGAAACCGCCTACTTGATAGAGAATCCTAAAACATGTTCATTGCTTGCTGTAACCGTAAGTCACCCTGTGTCGAAGGCTGATTAACAAAGCCGGGAAAATGTAGCATGCCCTTGAACGATTTCCTGTGCGGTTGCAGTGATTTCGCTGGCCGAGACACGTCCTTTTCATTTCCACTCGTTTTAGCATCCAGCTTGGCTGTCGTCCTGTGCCGCCTCTCATCGGATCGGAGTGCCGGCCCGACACGTGGTTCGTGCGATTAACGATGATTGTTTCTTTAAGTTTGAAGTTTTAATTACTGCGCCAACCCAGGGAGGTGCGAATGGGTTCGGTGTCGCTGGACCTGCTTTCCTTGCTGCACCGGCGATCATATTGCATGTCAGACGTCCATTAGACGGGGGAGCGTATCGCGTTCCGTTGTGAGATTTCATTATTTGATAGTTGAGTTTAGGTTGGTGTTTTCCACAATTCCGCTGGGTGTTGGGTTTGACACCGCGGCGAAGACAAAGTTGTCGATAGTCCCGAGCTTTTGGCGAAAATTCTTAACCCGTCTGGTGCAGCAGCGGTTCGTGTAGTTGTTTTGAAATAGAACTTAGACAAACTAACAGCGAGTACCTCAAGTTGTGTTGGAAAAAATATATATATTTTTTTCACCATGTTACAAATGGTTCTGTCTAGTTGTTAGAGCCGCGTGTCCTCATGCCAAGCTTATAACTCCTTTTTCTCTAATTTTATGTCACTCCTCATTTTGTCCAAAAAAGGGGAAAATATGTCTCAAACTAAGATCCAATTTGTGTCCCTACCCTACCAAGATAAAATGAAACGAAGAAACGGTTGACCGTAGGAAAACGAATCCGTACTCTGGGAATGTTTTCCCTCGCTCCTCAAAGTCCTTTGATGGTTCCGGCATGGTGCACGTGTGCGCCCGTTGTGCGTCTCTCGCCGTGTCCGAGCGGTTCGTGCAGTAATTACATCGTAGTGCGTACGCAACAACTGCACGCAATGGCGCAACGTGCGCCCTGTTTTATCCTTATATTAACCGTCCCCTAGTACGCGAGCAATAGGAGCTTGCTAGTATCGATCTGGCAGAAATGCAAGATTCATATTCCTTTTCATTGAGTTGTACTTTTGTAAAACTTGTTTCCTTATTATGACGTAAGCTGCCAAATATTCTGTTGGCCACCGTTAATGAGTGGCGACAGGTTTGGCACTGGAAAGTGTGTTTGCATTATGCATTTTTGTCATTTCCGGCATGATGGTGTCGTTCACGTCCCCTGCGTTGCGTTCGCCTCGTCGCTAGGATGCAAAGTTAGGCCGTCCCGTTAGTTTAGCTAGCAAGTATAATTAAGCTCAACTACGAAAGTAAGAGGCCAATATACAGCACAAAACAGCGCTCGAGCCCGGTTCCACGCTCTCCACAGTTCGTACCGTTTTTCGACAGTTTTTTTGTCGTTGCTTCTGTTGTTATTCTACTTGGTGTTACTTTTGGGGGACATTAAGATATACATATTCAAATGTTGTCACCCGTCCCTCGTACGCGGCCGGCACTCCACTCTGTCGTATTTTGGTGCATTTGGTTGTCTAACTCTAGCGAACGACACAGCATAGGCATCGGACTTGCACTCTGTCGGAGGGCTCACAGCGGACGGAGTACCGGGTTTCGGATGGGTGGGGTGGGAATAAGTTGCGTATAATTAACCTAATTAGCAAACTAGGGGAAAATGCGCCGCGTGTAGCGCACAGCGAAATGTATGCGCCATGTCGACTGCACGCATGAACCTCCCGGGGTGGAAGCGCACCGGTCGGTCAAAGGGGGAAGAAATGCGGTCCGCTTTTTTTTACGTTTCCTGGGGACAGATTATATTATCACAGCGACTAGGAGGAAATGAATGCTGGTATACGGTATGTTTGTTTGACTTTTTAATGGAGTTGAATATTCTTGCTAACATATAATTTTTATATTTTATTATATTATATTCTATATTTTTAAACACAAGAAACTCTTCTTTCAAACTGAAGAAAATATGCGGAATTTTTCCACTTGCAGCAAAACGCTTATTTCTGTAAAATTCATCCTGCTTCATTCGTGTCCGCTCCAGCAAGCGAGGAATGAAACAACCCATCATGCCACTGGAAATTGGATGTCCGGATCCTGACACGCACATTCGCACTGCTGCACACCCCTTCCACCCAGCCCGTTGATCGGGGTGGCGTGTGCATTTGCCGGCGCAGTTGGCAGCGGAGGACGGGTGTGCGCGTGATGAATTTTCCTTCACCCCTGCGGCGTGGTGATGTTGGCGGTGGGGTGGGACCGGGCTACGCAATTTGATGCCATGGCGAGTGTGCGTGTGCGTGTTTGCCGTGAGAGCCTTCCAATCCCGAGGTGGCGGGGGTATCGAAAGAAGGGACAGAAAACGGAAGCACACAGAACGGTCTGTACGCGAGAGGAACGAGAACACGGGCAGCGCCGGGAATTAGGGTGCCCCGCAAAGGTCTGGTGGAGGAAGGATTTGGTCGTGGCCATCGTGCGAAGCGGGGAGAATGCTATCGCTTCCAGCGCAGTAGCAGCAGTTGGTTGTTGGGGCTCCGGAAGCGGCGAGGCGGGATCAAGGACGCGGGCGGAAGGACGTGGGATATGCCGTGGGAATGGGAAACGCACTCTCGCCATTGCGAATGCGTTTGAAATGCGCATGAACCGATAAAATGACGCACAAAAGCACCACCACTACTGGTGAAAAGCGGGAGGTCCTAGGGTGTATGTCTGTGTGTGTCTGTGTGTGCTTATGTGCGTGAGAAGGTAGCGGAAAGGGGGTAGATTTTCGGGCAGGCCTAGAGCATAATGCCATGGTGTTCTGTTGTTGGTCGCCATCATGCTGGTTGCGTTTCTGCCGAGGACGACAGCGACGGCGGGTTCGTGCTCCGTAGAGAGTTGAGAGTCTCAAACGAATCCTACCTAGGACGGTTTTCTATGCTCCCATTCCTTTCCTCGATTCCTAGCTCAAAAACGGCATCCTAGAGCGGTGGTGCGCTTCGGTGCGTATCATTCTTTCCCCAGCAGAGCCTAAATTTATCGGAAGGCACGTAGAAGTGAAGAGGCGCCATTCGAGTACTGGCTCGATTCCTCGAGCGTTCAAGGATGGATGTACCTTGAGGAAGCGAACCGGAAGCTGCGGGAGCTGCACTTTGCTGTGTCCCATGCACCACATCCCGATCGGTTTTTCTAATCTATTCTCGTTAGTCCTTGCTACGAGTTGATTGGAGCGACACTCGAGTTTCGAACGCACTCATCTTGGAAGACATGCACTGCGTCTCTACTCTTACTCCACCCTGTATGTGTGTGCGCGGAAACAAAGGAAAAACTACGGTCCATACCGGGGGAATTGGCTCGCCCTGGGAAGAATCTTGGAGATTGGGGACAGTTGCGTTTTTCGGTAGCTTTTTTGTCCCACTCTTGTTTGTTTAGTACGTACTGTCCACAATGGGAAAATGCGTCGACGTTCGAGTGGATGGGCGTACTTGGCGTTCTGTGGCTTAGGTATATTGGTTTTTCCCGGGACTTGCATTGTTTCGGCCTCCGTAGGATATTCTGGACTGTTGTTTCCTCCTGATAGTGAGTGACAGTTAAACCTACGGTCTCATTTCACGAAAGTGGAAAGCATTCCCGGCGGGTAAGGGCATGCATGCCAGAAGAATTTTGAAATGGAACCCTTTCGGTCTAGGTTCCAGCCAGCAACATTCCGCCCAATGTTGGTGTATGGCGGCGTGCCAAGGGAAAAGTCATTACTTCAGCAAACCAAATTGACTCGGACTTATGGACGCTTCCACGACGCACTGCCCTTCTGGCCAGTCATCGCTTTTAGGTGCGTTTGCGGGTCTGTTTGTTTTATTCTCTTTTCCATGGCAGAGGATGGCTTGTTTTCCTTTTTTTTGTAGTACCGTAAATCCTCACCCTGTCCCCGTTTTAGAGTGCGTTGTTGTTTTTTCGCAAAAAGAAGTTTTCGCCGTTTCATGTGTGTGTGTGTGGATGTGTTGTGTGGCAATTTTATTATTTTATTTGTTTTAAAGCTGCGTGTGGTCTTTGTTGCCGAAAACTGCAATCTCTCACCGCAAGCTTTTAAGCTGCGTGCGTTCGTGCGCAATGGTCGAAAGCATGCAGAAAGTTTCGCTTTTTTCCTTTCGCCAAACATGCGTGTCAAAGCTGACCCTGGCCAGTTGGTTGGTTTGTGCAAAACGGCCACCGTTTTGGATGCAATAGACTTTCGGACGTGATTCTAGACGCAAAATGGACGCAGTTTGACATATGGTGTACCGTTTGAAATGGTCATGAGTTGTCCGCGTTGCACCTGCAGTTCCTTGTGAATCTTTCTTATTTCAAATGAATCCTCGATTCGACAAATTGGGGGGACTTTTGCTTCTATGGTACGATATGCAACGACCTTGCTATCCACCACCCATTTGATGAAATGCACGATTCGCACGTCAACAATGCGAAAAAGTGGTGCCAAGGCCGGAAAACTTACGCACCCCAGACGTAGCCCAGACGCCCAAGGAGAGAGATAAAATCGGCCGTGTCTCGCAAAAAGAGAGACACGGAGATGCTGGCGAACGAACGAAAAACGAAGTAAGGTGAACCCATTAACCACCCGTACCGGCTTCTGCTTGCTTTTCTGTAGACCTTCGAAGGTAGTAAATTTGAAAACCACGGCTCCAGTGGAACGCATGACTTCGTGCGTGTGACGGAGTATACGCACCGTTTGATTCGAGAGTCTCCACTCTGGGCTCTGGCGAATCGGCTGAGGATGCGATTTGAAGGTTTTCCAGTCAGCTGACCGGTTCATTTTTAAGGTTGTGATCGTGTGTCCCGCGGCTGCATACGCACTTTGAGTGGGGGATTGAAAGACAGATTGGACGATACGGTAACCCAACGGTGCCAAAACAAAAACGAGTCCAATCACATGGTAACCCTCCAAATGGTCGCGTTATGACTCAACGGATTTTTTTTCGCCATGGCTGTCTGGTTGAATTCGAGGCGCAACAACGGTCGAGGCCACGCAGAAGGTGCGTTACGCATCGTACGACGGAGACGTCGGCGAAGGGGTGGGTTGTGGTGCCCCCACGTAGCAGCTGTTTGCCGTTTTGGGCACCTCGCCCCCGAAAAACTGCACTCTCCGTCTGGTCGGTGGTTCAGCAAAAGTGTGTACCGTTGGTAGTACGCCGTTTCTACGCATGCCCGGTTTACATTCGCCCGGGCCACTCACAAAAACCTTCGCATCGTCGGTGCGTAGCAACAAAGCCGTTCGCGTAACGGCCTCTATTTGCACTGGAGGAAGGGAAAACGGAAATCTCCTTCGCGCGGAAGGGGACAGAATCGGGGGGGCTCCATCATCAACACCACAACCACCTTCTTCCTCGCTCGTCGATGCTAGTGGCCTCGATAAAAATGCGTTTTTCGAGTGGAGTGGAAGTTGCGCGAGGTCAATGCGCGATGGTATGCGTTGGTGCGTACGATCGTGCGTCTAATCTCGCGATCGCTGCGTGTGTGGGTTAAAACGGTGGACGTGGACGCGTTCATCCGTCCAGCAGATGCTTGGAGTCGCGGAAAGGGAGACATCGAAAAAAAGAGCACGAAGGTAAAGCCGCGTCTGTGGTTTTGCTTCTCCGGAGACACATTTACACCATCCGTTAGTGGACAAGACAAGATTGCAAGAAGTAATGGCCGCACCGTGGGGGGAGGAGGGTCCAATATAAACGGAAAGTTGTCTAGTTCAGACGAAAAAGAGTCTTTTTTTTCGCAAACTTCCACACCTTTGCCCAACCGTCTGATGATTTATGTATTGATCTACGCATTTTAGCATCCTGCCCCCCCATTCCCCCATCGTTCTGCTTCCCTTCCCAACAAAAGCAAGATGCTAACGATGTCGAAATTGATGATGATAATGATGAGCCCGAACCGTCCAGGCTTTATGGAGCATCTCGTGTGCCGTTTCGTGGATTTGCTAAAATAAAGCGATGCGTTTACCATTCCCTGCAGCGAGCTTTCAGGATGTTTTATAATGGTAAAATGTGCGTATAAATATTAATGGCCTTTGTGGTTCACGAAAGTGATTACTACGCACTCGTCCACGATCGCGGTGATCGCGAAAAGTGCCTCCTCGCGAAGGTGGTTCTATTTGGTCGCTGTAAATCGAATTGACTGTTGCTGTTCGATGGCCCAAAACGGTGCGTGTGTTAGAACTTTGTGTTTGCAACTCGGTTTCCCTCAGCCGAGCTTCACGCACGCAGGAAGATCATTTGCAGGATTATTTAAGGCATTAGGCAAAATAAAAATAACCTCCCGCACTCATTAGTGCCTTCGGTGGTGGACCGTAAAAACTGGGATGGTATTCGGTGGGCATCCGACTAGAAATTGGGTGCGTGGCAATAAATGGATTATTAGACCGGCCATTGCCTGAACCGGCCCAGTGTCCGAACGTACCACCGTTGCAATCCATTTTTGGCCGGTTTGGTTTTAGCTGCTACTTTTCGGTTTCGCAACAAAAAAAGGAAAAGAAATTCGTCTCATAAACGCAACAGCATTTTCTCGTTATTGTTTGCGAGCGGAAAACATCACCTCAGCTCATTAGCGCGGTGCGTGGGTTTGTTTTCGGTGGAAAAATATTGCCGATTTATATGGCCGTCGGTTGCTTCCTGCTTTATTGCAGTGTTCCCGATTGCGGGATAGGTTTGTTGTTTTGTTTCGTGTGTTTTGTGCGTGTTTAATCGGGAGGAAACAAATAGTGCGTGTTGTGCGTCGTTAATGATTTGACTTTCAATTTTATAATCCCACTAAAAGCGTTATATTAAATCATCGTTCGGAATACTTAAGGCCATATTAAGATTTAGTTTATACATTCATTCTTATATGGAGAATGCATGTCTAATCTTTTTCATTAAACTAAAAGCAAATCAAACAGCTTACTTTTGGAAAAGAAACAATCTTCCATGTTTTATGTAAAGAAAATGTACACGTAAAGCCTGTATCTTCCCTTCCAAAACACAAGTAACGGGGTCACCAGGCGCCTCCATGGTATGTTCTATTCTTTGAAGCCTCGTTTCAACTTCGCCCCTTCGTTTCCACCCCTTTTCTGGCATCAAAAAATCGTTTACAGCAACGACGATGGTGGTGACGTTGTTTTAATCCGTTTTAAGATAAATGTTTCTTCCGTGTCCCCCTCGTTCCGGCGCCCTGGAAAAGATGAGCGCCCGCTTTGCCGGAACCATCCGGTGCAGGCAATTTTTCATCCAGCTATGCTGCGTGTTGTGCCAGTGGGAAACGGCCATCCATCACCGTATCTTCTAACGCTGCGTTTGAGCTATGCGTCGTCCCCAGCTTCCTTCGGCTCTATCGATCGTTGGTTTGTTTTTTCTTTGTCTTCGCACAATCTGAGAAGGAAAGCCCCTTTTTTGGGGACTCGAAACTCCCGAGAGAGAAGGAAAATATATGTCCGCTGTGAAGAGGGTGTAAATTTTATGTTTTTAAGGACAAACGATAAAATGCAGTTTTATGAAGCAACATTTAGCGTGCAATGGAAAGCCCTGGCCCGGCCCTCGAGCCTCGAAAAACAGGAACGACCGGCATGCAACGACTTCCCCGCGTGTCAGCGTGTTTCGGTGTTGGTGACGACGGCCGTTTAATGGGGTTTCGCTCTCGGGCTCGGCTTGTTTTATTAAACGGACTTACGTATTCGATGCGTCACCGAACGTTGCCACGCACAGCATGGTGGACCAACGGGAAGGTTGGGCGGTTAGGATGGTAGTAATTTTCTCATTTCGTCCCGAAATGTGTTTAACCCTTTTTTCCGAGTCGCCCATTTTACAGCCACAACAGGAAGGGAACACCGAGAGCGATGCCATGTTGAGGCTGGCTTTGAGCGCACCCCTTCTTTCCGCAAGGAGTCTAACGCATCCTGAAGCCTTTTCGTTGGCTCGAACGAGCGCACCGAACGCAATAAAACTGCAGGCTTTTCGATGGTTGGCTCGTAAAATCGGAACACGCAGCAGCATGTGAAAATTAGTACCAGCACCCCACCAGGGTGTGCAAGTGAAGGGAGCGCGCGGAGGGAAAATCAATACCAACCCCGAGTTTCCTTCGGGCCGTAGAATGGTTGGCTTCTTCTTCATCCCCACCTACAAGCGTCGGCGAAACGGAATAAAACCTACATCCGCTGCAAGCGAAGGAATGGAACACAATAAAATTCGTCCGGCCACCAACTCCAAACCCCTGTCCTCGGTTTTCCCCCCGGGGACGTCAGTTCGTTGGTACCGACGTTGACGTCGTTCCTTTTTGCTGCAACGTTGCCTTTGCCGGTGGTTACGATTTTTCCTCGGCATGCAATCATCCCCTCCGATCGCCTTACCACCCACCTCATTTCCGTTCCGTTGCTTAGGGAATGTATTTTTCCTTCCCCGTCCGGGCAAACACGACCCACCCACACCCCCGAGCGTAATTCTTGTCTTGCTTGTTACGTCGGTAAGAAAGTGAAAGTAAAATGTGCTGCACCATCCTCTGTTGGTGGGTGGGTTGGGGAGGGGAGGAAAAGGGTGTGGAAAATCCCCCCCCCCCCCTCGAGGGATAGCATGCAGTTATGCTCGGGTTCGACGCTGCACCGGAATGGGAAATTGCGGAAAACTCCTAACCACTGGGTTGGGACGGAAAAGGGCGTCTGCCTGCTGCTGAAGGGGGAGATGGGTGGTGGTGTGCTATAAAAACGGAATGGTTCTGGAGCTGGAATGCGGAATGTGAACACAAGCGCAGCTGCATTTGCGCATAGTAGCAAACCCGGGGAGGAGGGAGCGAAGCGGTGGCAAGGATTCGGGTCGGGTGGTGGTGGTGGTGGATGTGTACGGTATTACGATTTCACTTTCACTGCTTCATCGTGGCGCTTGGGGAGGGTTGAAGCGAAGGATACTTAATTTTATGCAGCACTGTAAAGGACACACACCCGAAGTTGGCCACACGGTGTACGGTCGATGCGGAAAGGATGATGCAACGAGAATGTGCAGGGAAATGTGCTGAGACGCCACAACTTATACCACCCTCGATACCGAAGTCCTGCGATGTTCTTTCCCTCCCCGAGCCGGGCTATATATAGACGAAGCGAGAAGCATGGTAATTTTGATGGAATTTCCTCAACCACTCGCTGCAGTATAAGGTTATATAAACTATATTCGACCACACAAACAAACGCATGCGTCCGCCTTCTCAAACTCCGGGGGCCGCATGGCAAGGTGACGGCTCGATGGAAATTTATCTTCCTTCCCTATTGGAAAACTAAAGTGGAGAACACGAGCATTGGGGAAGGATTTGAAGCCGAAGGTTGAAGAAGGGTTTCTTGCCAAAAGCCTGCCTTTCTTCAGTTTCAATGTCGGCGCGTTGCTTGTGTGGGGGGATTTTGTGCCAAAATCTTCCCTTTTTTCAGACCAAATAACCAAACGAACTCGGTGCTTGTGCAGTGCTGCTCAATGTGGAGGTGATGCATGCCGGCCAGGATAATGTGGCTGTTTTCGTGGAGGGTGGCATACATTATGCATGCATGTAAGGGAGCCGTTGGCTGTTTGTGGGCGGTTTCGGGTAAAGTTGTTGCATGTGGGTGTGGTTGATGGAAATAAAACGCAGAAAAACTACTCAGCAAACAGAAGGTGAAATAATTATGTTCCTTTTACTGCAGCCTTTCTTGCAGGCAGGGGGAGCATTGAAGCATAATGCATTGCGCTGCAGTGACAAGCCGAACAAAAAGTCATAAAACGGAAAGAAATTGGTATCCGGCCCCCTTTCTTTTTGTTGCCCTCTCCCGTGTCAGTTTCTTGCCGTGCATGAGTTAATGAAACTTTTATGGGAATGTCCTGGTCCACTCCACTCTCTTTTAAGCGAGAGAGGGTGTGTGTTTGCAACTGAATTGCAGTGAAGCGAAGGTTTTCGTCCACCACTGCAGTCTGCCGGTGTAACCGCATAGGACATGATGTTTCGCTTTCCTTCTGCAACGTCACATTTCATTTTCATTGAACGACCAGCCGACCTCCCTTAAGCAGCCCTCTTCCTACGGTATGTGAGTGTAGTATTTTGCGGACAGGACCTCATCTGGTTGGCGCTGGGGTTTTGGACGTTGTGTCCACACGACACGGCGCAGCGTGCATTAGTTTGTCCTGTATGATGTGGGTAACGTCTTTATTGTTTCGTTTGCCTTTTTTTTCTTCCCCCGAACCGGCTTTTCCATTATAGCGTTCCTTTACGTTGTTCTGGCCGAGCTATAGAACCATGCAGCATGTGGGGACGTGCAGTAGCTTGATTGGCTCCTAGCCGGCGTTGCTACGGGAACGATCAGAGTAGGTGGGGGGTTTTGTTTCATGAAAAGTTAAAATGCCTGCAACGAAATGAGTCTCCCGGGACCGCCCCGGGAAATGCTTTTTATTTTTGCACATCCCTTCGATGTCCCTTCGGTGTGACGCACGTCAGACGCAGGTTTGTGTCGTTAAAGGATACTATTGTTGTGTTGGAAACAAAAAACAGAAAATAAAATACATAACTAGTTCTATGAAGAGTTGTAGAACAGAACACACTTCATTGTTCGGAACGAGGTAGATAGACTAATTAAAAATTTTTAAATAAAGAAACTTATTTTTGTGGAGGAAATCATGCAATTTCGTAGCAATTTGGGCTGCTGGACGGTAAAGAATGAATTGGTTTACACATGTATTTAAATTGACAGTGTTTCACATTCATGGATTCTTTTCTTTTCTTTTCCTTTCGCTCCTGCATCAATGGATTTCTCGTCGCGCACCGAAAATGCATTGTTGCGTCTACAAAGCGCTTCTCTATTGCTTTTGTTGGTTTCGTACGAGTGGTGCACGTTGTCCATTTTCGGCAAAGCTACTTCCGGCCCGACGGGCAGGTGCTACTTCCGCCGGCAATATTTGGAACCGCTGCACAAATGCAGAAAGGCAACAAACTGCTGCTTTTATTAAAAAGTATAAATAAAGATACAAAAAGTCGCTGACAAATTTGGGAACCTCAAAAATCCGTACCAAAAGTTGTGTGTGTGTATTAAAGTTGTGGTAGTTTTTTTCTATCTGCCTTGAAATTCCACCACATCGCACACGGTTCGGTTATGCAGATGCGCCGAAAAATGTGTGACCCGAAACTGAATGTGAACGAACCGCGCGAATGCAACTCATCCGCGCCCTCGCCCCCTCCCCTCCCTGGCCAACATTAACGACAACAGAAAACCTCAACCACTGGCCATGGGCAATTGAGCATATATTGAAGCCGCAGAATGCCAAACAAAGAGGTCGTTGTTGCCGCTGCAGCAAGAAGATGCGCAACGGAGCGGGGGCGGAGGGGGTGGGATGGCAAGGGCTCAATGTGTTTGTGGTTCATGCATTTTTAATTGCTGATTAACGCGCATTCATGCAACCGCAACCCTCCGGACGGGTGGAGCACAATTGGGCAGCACAGTGAGTGCACCAAAGCCACGGATTCCGTTGGTGGACTCTGCAGAGAACCTCCAAAATTTTAAAACTATTGCACGGGAGGGTTGGGTGGAGAAGAGAGAGAAGGGAAGGCTTTTAATGATTGTCGATTGGCCATCGAACTCAAACGTGGTATGATCAACCCTTTAGACGGAGTCCAGCTTTATGCAACAAAAATTAAGTACTTTATGTTTTTTTCATAAACATGCTTCTTCAAAATTGTTGGAAACACCCGTGAATCATTTTGGCATTCGTTTATTAGAAAAATCTCTTTCAATAACGAATTGTATTAATTCTTGCCCTTCAAGGGTTTATTGCAAGTGCATTACGGCAAGCAGAAGAGAGCTTACTTTGTAAGACCTTACCGGCGGAAGTGAACATCAATCGGGGAGGGTTGGGAGGCTATGTATGTGGCATGCGTTGCCTCTTCCCCTACCATCGAATCCCTTCGCCCAAAGGTAAGCACGGACGGTGCGTATTCGATGTCGTGTTCCCAATAGAAGACCCCACCAAAAAGCGCAACCTCGGTGCGTTTCGTTTGTCGCTGCTGTTTGCTGCACAATAGTTTTTGTAGGTCAAATCCATTTAACCGAAATTTCGTCGCTCGTATGGGTCATTTTCTTTCTCTTTCCTTCCCGCTGTCTTTTCGGCATTTGGAGGTTGGTTTAGCGCGTCCATTTCGCTTCTTGTGCAGTTGCGACTGCTGCTCGATGCGCTTGGTTCCCTTTTTTCGTTGTTGCTGTTTTTTGTTCGGACCTAAGTGCGTTTCACAGGACGGATGTGACGGTGCCTGTTGTTGTTGTTGTTGTTGTTGTGCATAAGAGGGGGTTTGTTTTGTTTTTCACCTTCGCGGAGCTTTACACACACGACACACGCGCCCGCTGACGATGTGGTTTAATGGTTTTTGTCAAACTCCCACTCGCTTGCTATGCCCTCTATCCTACCCTCCTCCTTTCGTAAGAGGGAGAAGGTGATGGGAAACAGGGGTGGTTTTCCTGTGCACTATTGGACCCAATCAGAAACCCACCGGGGCAAACGTGTGCGCCCTTGCAAATGCGCCACCAAAATGCGAGGCAAAATAAAACACAATTTAAATCCATTTAAAGCTACCGAAACGATTGTTTGTTGTTGGACGTTAGCTGCCAAAAAAAAAGTGCATCAAACAAAAAAAAAGCCAGAGCGTCATTTTCGGCGATGCGACCCGTCAGCAATTGATCGCCCAATTTCCATGATCAACAAACCCCGCGCAAAGGTAGACGGAAAAAAGGGTTAATTAACGTTGGTTGCTTTTGATGCATTCGGGATTAAATTACACGGATATGCATGAGATATTCCAACGCGCCCTTTAAATATTTTGACAGTAAGCGTTGTGGTCCCAAATAATTGTTGTTAATGAAGAGTAAAAATATTGTGACGCCAGATCAACGCGTAGTGGATTAAACTGTTTCCTTCAGATAATGCATTATAAAATTCAAGGAATGGGTTCTTTAGTATTTAATGTTGCTAATAAACCATATTACGTTAAGGCTACCAACAAGCCGTTCCATATCTCCCACTCAGGTTTGTCTTTGAGTACCGAGTTTAAAAATTTCATCACGTCATGTGTTTTTTATGTTCACCGAGGAAATAGACCCATTATGAAGACGTAAAGGATGCGTTTACAGAGTGCGTACATTATGAATTTCTTACAGAAACTATTGAAGGATGCCGTTGGGAAGACGGAGAAGGTAAGCCTCTCCCCTTTTGGGTGGCCCAATTTCCCGTCGACCGCTGTCTCAACATCGCCTGGTTCGTTTCTTCAATATTTGGACACTCTGCAACACACGAACCACTACGGATTGGATTCGAGGCGCGGTGGCGTCTGTTGCGGTTCGTTTCGTAAATCTGCGTATCGAACGCATCGGAGAGGCGTTCCTTGTTTCAATATTTATACATTGGGACTGAATGTGCGTGGCGACGTGCCATTGTGCGTACCGTGTCACTGGGTGAATGCGCCTTTGGGGTGTACATATTTTATCGTCGACGAGGACCGTCCGTCGTCGTCTAGCGATGGAGGATTGGTTTTACTTACGTGATTGCGTCCTCTTGGGGGAATTATGTAATACGTTCAATGCTTAACAATCGATGGTTCTTTAAAACAATATTTTTGATAGCCTTAAACAGCGTTCTGCGTTTAAATCAGTTAGTTTTTATTAAAAAAGTGGTAGAAATGAAAACAAAAACAGCAGGAAAAGTCCAATGTTTTAATTTACAATGCGAAAATAAATTCGCAATTGTCAAACACGAGATCCTTTTCGTTTGACACTCTTGGTGACATTTCCTACGAAAAAAAGTAGAGAACAAACACAACAAACCATCCTACCAGCGTTTTAATGAACGTTTGAATTCTTTTGTCGGTTTTATTTATTATTTGGTGTGTCCTGTCTTTTCCTGCACATTGTGTAGATTTATTGTCCTAGTGTCACAGTCGTGTTGGGCGAAGGTTTTCGGGCTTTTTTTCGGGCCATAACGGTGTATGGATGGGGTGTGGGGTATGTGGTTCCACATTACGACCTTCGAGGTCCGATCGAAGATAAATCAAAGATTTATGTGAAACGCACATCGTTGGAGAAAAGGCAGGAGGCGATCGTTTCGAAGCGTTTGGAGTTTCCACCTCTGGTTCTGAGGTCCTTAAAAGTTGTTTTATTTTGTAAATAACACATATTTAAAGGCTACTTGCTATTTTGGGCCACAATTTTCTCTAACTTACACTTTCGTTTGATTTCATTGCAGATCTTCCGCGGGACAGCAAAACATACGGTTCGAAAACTAGCTGGCCGAAGAAGGAGCTAAATTCCTTTTCGGAAACGGCCCGCTACCGTGACGCGTTTCTTTTTCGCGTCGTGAGCCGGAAGGTACCACTGTCGGAACGCTGTGTCTACGGGCGGCAAACAAAGGCTCCAACATGGATCAACAGCAGTACTGCCTCAAATGGAGCAACTACTCGTCGAACCTGGCGGCGGCCTTCTCCAACCTGTTC
>KE525396.1:433122-467018 GCA_000441895.2 Anopheles sinensis
CCTAATATTTTCTTCCCTTTTTATGTCGGTATGTTTATTGTGCTTCCTCGATTGGCCGGAAGGAAAATTCGATACTCTCCCTCCGAGACACACTCCATACCCGACCGCGGTTGGAAATCTCATCCGATGGGTGCGGGGGTGCTCGTGAAAATAAGGAAAACATAAAATGTGAATAAAACGATACAATTTCTCCAGCATCATAGACGAACGAAGGTCGGGCGTATGAGGTGTCTGAGGCGCCTTAGTAGTCCTGCCATTGCCTTCTAGTGTACGCGTTGGGTGGGTGTGAAAGGAAAAAACCAGGAAAAAGAGGCTTTACGGCTGTCTCGCTGGCGGTTACTTTCCTTACTTCACCGAAGGACTCCGTTGACGGAGGAGAGGGGGGTTTCGTTTTGGAGCATTTTTTCTCTTCTTGCTTGCTTACTATCACGGCACTAGGCTGCGATGGCGCTAAGTGAAGATATTTATAAACATATGTTTCTCCTGCTTAGCCAGACGAGGAGGGTCTCGATGGAGGTGAAGGTATTGTTTGCTATTCATCGATTTGACGGCATTAAAGGTGTGCCGTCGCCGATTGTAGGTGCGTGACGAGGTTATCCCTACACGTGGTAAGTGTGTAAGAGACAGCGTTGTCGGGTTTTACACCGACGAAACCCAAACAAACGTAAAGTGTTGTGATTGTGTTCCGCTGTTAAGGACATCTTCCGAAACAACTCTATTCGGTTGACTCACCCAAAGACACAAACACATTCCCCATTTTTTCACTCAAGCTACCGTCATCTTATTGATAGTATCTTGGAGCGTATCAATGAGATCCTACAACGTTTCCATTAGTGCCCCAAACCAACTTCGGCGACCTACAATCGGCTACATTTTCAATGGATTCACGAAAAAGTTGTACAAAATTTGTCTTCCATTTTCTCGCGTGTGGAAATTGGAGGTAAATTTAAAGAGAATCAACTGTTTGTGGTTTGATCATGAACCACACTGGCGATGGAGCTTGGTCATGTCATTTGCACGAGGGAATGTATTGACTTTTATCGAGGCTTCGAATTTATGAAAATGTTCGACATACACATTTTGAACGAGGCTTGAAGCTTCAATTTATGAAAATGTAAACGATTGCAATCAAAACATTTCAAGATATAGATAATGGTTTCCTTCTATCAGTCCTTTCTTTTTGGGGTGTTGGATAAATGAAAGTTTGCTGCAAAAAGTGTCCATTCTAGGGACGGAAACAAACATCCTTAAACGATGAATGGGAAAACTACATTCCTTTAGTGAAAGTATTCGCTGAACCAATGAAAAAAAAGAAGAACAAAAACATACCGCGCATCCTCGATCATGATGATGATAGAGCATTTCCCTTTTGCTCGCTTGTTTCAGCCACGACGGAAGGAAGCTGAAAGTCCTCCGTTGTGTGTCGTGCTTTATTATTCTCTTTTACTGGTTGTCCTCCAGCGAAGGGTTAGGTTTCGTGCGTTACGCCTGTTTACATCTTTCGCCTCGGAAACGTTCCGATGACGCGAGGCTGGCTGTGACTGCAAGCGATGGTTCCGGTTGCTCAAAAACACAGTTTTGCTTGATATTTATTTCGATTTATATTCATTTTCCATTTTCATGGAAATGTATGTATTCGGAATTTATCTTCTTCCTTCCGCTGTTTCTTTCTTTTCCCCATCGGAATCGTTGGTTTTTTGGGTGTTGTTTTTTGCTTGCTTCCGTACGTATGCTAACCCTCGTTGTTATCCTAGCTTCGGCCTGGAGTTTGCTTTTTTTTGTAGCTGCCAACGTTTTGTTATTGGCTCCCTCCCCATTGTAGAAGAGGAGAAGCCAGTGGAATCCATTTGCCTCCGTGATGCGTTGCCACGTTTGAGATCCTTTCATTACAAAAAGGATGTACCAAATTTGGAACAAAAAAAAAGAAGAGAATAGAACGCAAAAGCGACGGTGAGTGGTGACTGAGGGTAGTTCTTCCATCATTGCGCATTTCTGAAGAGTGCGGTTATGTAGAACCCGCGTGCGAGATGCGTTCGAGAAGGTCCTTGTGCCAGGTTCTATGGCGGCCCGTATGTCCTTGCTTGCCTACCACGTGCGTGATGCTTTTTCGATTGAAGCAAGCAAACAACAGAGCGAAAAAAACGAAAAACACATCTACCCTCGGTGTTAAGCTCTCCCCCGGGGGCTCGGAAATGTTGGATAGTATCTCTTTTTTTCCCCCGGGCGCGCACAACGATGCGCTTGATTTGATTTTGAATTCAATCGGGCTATGCTTCCGCAGTTCCGCAGGAAAAGAGTTGTCTCTTGTCTCTTCCCTTGGACCCTTCTTCCCGTCCCTTTCCCTGGCCAGCTCCAAATGGACTCTTCCACCCTTCGGCTTCATCAATCGGTTTATGCTGGTTTCACTTTTCATTCCGATAGTGTGCAAACGGAGCGAAGGGAAAAGAGTGGGCCGAGTGTCCGGCAGCTGCGTGTGAGCCGCCTTTCCTGCAAACCCATTAGTCCTCTGAATCGAACATCGATCTCGTGTGCATTGCCCGCCCAACCTCCTCCCTGCTCCTTGGCCAATAAGCCACTCGGTCGAAACCATCAGCTAAATGAATCCTAGTTTTCCGCCATAACCGGGGGCTTACTTTTAGATGGTGAGAGTCTTGTGGCTTCGCTCCACACTAGTGTGTGCGGCGCCATACATCAACCGGTCTGACATTATTGAAAATGGCCAATATTGGCTCATCGCATTGCCGTGGCTGGCTGGTAATGGACGCCGGGCTCGTGAAATTGCTAGCAGGACCTGCTTTCTTTCTGGAAGGCAAACGTCATTTTGCCGTCATTTGGTTTTTCCCTTTTTCAACAAACGAATCGCTGCACTCTATCTGTTACCAATTCCTCCCCAATTGGTTGCAACGCGTGGAAAATGGAAAGTCATATCAAACCACCCTTGAAAGGAAAAGGAGGGAAACTCCCCCCCCCAAAAAAGGGGAGTACAAGCGGTAGCGAGAGGTGAACAAATTGAAATTGATGACTATTTGTAAAATGCTAATTTCGTGTATATTGCCGCTATCTGTCATTCATTTGATCGAGCTCTTTTGCTATCGTTATCCATTTCGGGCATCCTTTTTGCCCCAAATGTCCATCGGTCGTGGTCAGCATAGGTTTTTTTTCTTTTCTCTCGGTTCTTTTCGTTTTTCATTGTGAGTGTTTTCCAATTCAATTTCCTATGCAAACAGGAACGCTGCTTTCCGATATGCATGTCGAATGGATTGGGCGGAAAAGTTTTTAGTTTTAGTTTCTTCCATCGTCTCACCTTGAGTTTGTGTCTTCTTCTCTGCTTTCTTTCGAAAAATTTCTTTAGTTCGAACATTCAAATTTCCCTCGAAAGACTTTCCACTTTGGCTGGATGAGATAGAGACGATCGATTTCCTGCAGTGACCACCGATATCTGCATCGTTTTTCCATTGATCTTCCATTCGTAGGACATTCATGTTCTCGATTCGCAACCTTCCATTTGAATCTCTGATTCGGTACCCGAATGTGAACAAAAAGCATTCTGCATATTTTTCCGACAAAAGTTTTTCCTTCCGCCAGTTTTCCTACACATGCGGGTTTGCTCTCGTGTGTTTAATGAATATTGATTTATAGGCACTTCCATTTCCGAACGCTGATATTCGTCTGTGTCACTTTGCTTCCTTTTGTTTTCCCTCCCTTGCATCGGGGATCGCGCAATAACGGATACAGTTGACGATGTTCCGCCATTCCATCAATTGGGGGCAAACATTATCTGTCCACTGTCGCAACCGATCCGGTACAGGGGTGGGGGAGGAGGTTTTCAACCTGAAGGAAAACGTGGCGTATGGAAATTGATTTAAAGTTTTAGTTTTTTACTTCTCCGTACTTTGATGGATTCTTTCTCCCATCAAAACGATGTCTGTTCGAAACATTAAAAGTAGCTACTCTCCAGTACCAGAGAAAAAAGAATTGAAAATATGGATCCATCCTTTTCAGGCTCTTATACTTCTCGACGGAGAAAAAAGGCTCTCACTTTCACGGTCATGTCTAGCCGGATCCGGTTTTCCATTTCGAATTGTTGTGCGATGTCTCTTCGTCACTGCTGGACACTGATTTGAATTTCAATTTTCACCCGAACGATTCGATGTGTGCTTTAGTATGGGATCTATTTGCGTTCGTTATGAGTAAGGTGATTTTTACTCTTATTTCATCCTTGCTGCATTCAGCCTCGGTTGCGTCGCGAATGCGTTTGATTGGTCCACGACCGTTCGAACGTGCAAATGTTCGGGGATCAGTTTCCGATTGTCACATTTCCGTTTCACGGTAGGACAAAAAAATGTGTGCGCCACAGGACGTGTACGTGTGTTTGCTCATGTGTTCTACCGTTTCGGTCGATCGGTGGGCCTCACAAAACTAACCGATTAAAGGAAGGAAAAGAGGCGAAGGAATAAAAAAACTTCGTGTAAATAGTGGTTGGCCTGTGGAAAGAAAATTAATCAACGTTTGCTTACTTCGGCTTGGGCTTAGGAGTGGGTAATAGAAGATCAATATCGTTTCATTAGTTTCACTCGTGATAGACGGGCGTAACAAATGTCCTGCCGTTTGTGCACCGTGTGCTCGCCTGTTTCGCCATTAGTAGTGACAGGTCGTTTGAATTGATTTTGTATGTTTCTCTTACTCGCGGTAGAAAATTTAAATTATGATAGACGTTCACGAGCATGTTGTGTGTGTGTGGAAATGTATCGCATTTGTTTAAAATAGATACAACAACGAGTGGTCGTTTATTCTAGTTTATCCTTATTACATTGAATCCAACATCTTGTAAAAGAATCATGTTTCCAACTACTTACCCTTTAAATAGTTTTTTATTTAGTGAATCAATATCCATTAGATAAATGCAACATTTTATTGATACAAAGTAGGGAAAATCTATCCGTTTGAAAACACCCCCTACGAGATACATACTCGGTCCGCGATCCTCATGGGAAATCTCTCATATGAAGGGGTTGTAGTTTGTGGTGCTGCTTCATCATCATCATCATTGGCATCATCGCGCCGGGCTAATTAAGTCGTAGCCTAGGGACTCTGGTTCTCTGTTTGGTCGGCTGATTTGCCTGCTTATACATCCATCAGCTCGGTAAACAGAAAGTGTGTGTGCCTGTGTTGTCTACCAGTGGGGAAAAGTTGTTTCTGTATCATTGTCCTTGCTCTCGGCGCTAGATGTACGCTGTTCCGCATCGGTTTGCATCGCGAACGGCGTGGTGTCGTTTGTCGTTTTTGGATTGCGAAGAACTGGGAGTTGGTGACATTATGCGGAATTGGGGTTTTTTTTCGTTTTGTATTCTACTGTCGAACTTTTTTATTCGTTTCTCGAAGCACCTGTACGGTCCAAAATCGAGGGGATGAAGTCGGGCTTGCCTGTTTGGCCGATAGGGTTCGAATAACTCTTCCCGTTCTGCACGAAACTTCCGCCAAGGGAAACGAAAACAGACCACCAGAATTCGTTCGCCACGACAACAAACGAAGTGAACGGAAAAATCGAAGCCCCGTTTGTGTTGCCAGAGTGCGTATTGTGTGTCCTAAAGAGGAGAAAAAAAACAGGGCCTCCCTCTAGATCCAGGACGCTTTTTCCATAGGTTTACCAATTTTTCCATATCGCTCTCCTCGACCGGGACCGCTTATTGTTGGACAACATGCACGACGACGAGGACGACGCCGTCAGTGAGTTGTGACTGGACTTCCGCTTCGGCCCGGATATACTTGGCCAAGGCCCGGCGACCGAACGCCCACGGTTCCACTCCAGACAATAGGAGTACGGGTTTGGAAAATACGATTTAGAGTCGAACCCCCGTGTAGGACTCAGCGATGCATGAAAATCTGCTTGAGAAGCACCACCACCCGGCGGCGAGGTATCGGCCGATGGATGTGTTTCCTCGCCGGCCTAACCGGATCGGAACACCGGCGATTGGATACCGCTTTTTTCACTCCAAAACTTGGATCTTTGTTGTTTGTGTCCTGCGTTCGTTTCGTCGTTCGATGTTCCTCTCAAAGTATTGGCATGGTTGCGTCGTCCGTTATTCTGTGGCCAAATTCTTGCCACCGGAAGGGGCCTCTCTGCATGTGTAGAACGAAAGGATTGTCCTCCACTGGGGTTGGTGGTTTGAGTTTGAGTATGTGTGTGTGTTTGGGGTTTGCTCGATGATTTGTTCGAGCGAGCTGAACCTGACCAAAAAGAACCAGGTTCGTACGCTCCGGAATCTCTCCCTTTTCTTCCGCCAGAAGTCGACGTGCGCTATTTTGTGAAATATTTATCATTGTTTCCGCGGCAAAAGGACCCCTCTTTGGTGAAGGTGGGGGAGGAACGGACCAACAGCTTGGCGGTCGGTGATCGATAGGTTTCGTCCCCGGGAAGGGGTCAAACATTTTCCTCAGTTCGCTGACTCCAACTTGCGCGCGAATGCCGAATACGCATCGCATATCGCAATCAGCCAGTTTTGGCCGCCTTTCGGGAAGGGTTCGTCTGAAAGGATAAAAAATGGGCTGTGGAAAATAACAGCGCGCGGGACTGGCGATTTCGATTGTGTGCCCATTGCTTGCGACGCGCCGGTCGCGCGTAGGTGTGTTTGCTTTGTTTTTGCCACCAGCCTTTTGCGGACAGGATTTGAAGCATACGTCAATCAATTTGCTCAATCAGCGAACGGGCGGCTCACAATGTCCTTGGCTTGGAGCAGTAAGTTCTGGTTTGGCTGATGGTGGTGGTGGTAGGAGCATTTCATGGTTTTCGGCTGGAAAAAGTAAATTAAAACTTTAATCCGATGTTGACGGAGCATTATTTTATGGAACTCTTCTCGGTAGGGGACGTAACTACCGGTACGATTGAAACACTTTTATTTTTAATATTTCCATTGCTTCAGGGCGGGAAGAGGGTAGGGTGTAATGGAAATTTTATTCATTGAGCTAATCAGATTAGTTTGAGTCGAATGGATTCTGATCCTGGTAGGGTTTCTGTGAGTTGTGTGCATTCGTATGAACTCATACGAATCGAAATCGATTAAAAATAAAATTTAAAAAATATACAGATCGAATGAAAATTACAAAATTCGCCGCTGAGGCACCATACTCTTCCTTTTATTCATTTTTGTTGATCCTTCTCTCGTTCATGATCCTTCAAGGACATTTGTTTAAAGTGGAACACTTGGTTGACAAGAGCAACAATGGCGAAGTGATTTAAATGCCTCCCATCCGGATTTATATTCTTCAAACAAAAAAACAAAAAAACCCGGAAGAATTCACCTCAGACAAACACACGTTACGCTGTCTGTAATGAGAGTGAAAACAAAACTCATAAATCCATCCCTTGGGCTCAGAACGCGCGCGCTTCGAAGTGACCTTGACGAACCGGGGGGAAGGTTGATCGTCTTCAGCCCGTCGGGTGGAGGGCCGTGGTGGAGAGGGTTCTTTTTGTCTCCCGAGGCTCAGCCGCCATCTCACTTTCGCCGAGATGTAGATGATGGAACAAGATGGATGGCTGGCCATGGGTGGGTGGGTTGGGTGTGGCTTCTCCAAACGGTGATGACGAAACCTTTTCCCACCTTTCCCGACCCGGCTTATCGAACGTTCCGTCACTCAGTCGCGGGGTGGCGGCGGTTCCTGGAAGGGAAGGTCCTTTTCGCCGTAAATGGCGTGCGTCTACCGTGCGTCTGGCAAAAGGTCGAACCCGAAGCACCCATTCCGCCCGGAAGGAGTTCAAGGGAAAGTCGTCGGAGCAAATACCGCGTCTGGCGGGTGGGAAGAAGTATAAGAAGCAGAAGAGAAATGGGGTGAAGCTGAAGAGGGCAACGACAAAAAAAAATACGGAGAAACAAAACGCGCGGGAAGGATAATAAAATAAAAACATAAAAGCACAAGCTCTCGCGCCCAAATGGAGGCGCCCAATACTTGGTAGGTGGGTTTCGGTTATTTTCCTTCCCGCTTCCTTTGTGTGTGCGTGTGTTTGTGCCCCATCGTGTACGTTTGTTTACTGCCGTAGCATAATGGGAGCATAATAGGGTGAGTGGGTGGAGATGGAGTGAGAACATTCCAGCGAGGAGCAACATTCGGAAGGGAAGATGGCAGACGACGCCGACGACAGGCGACGACTAAGGATCATATCCATCTTATTTCCGTTTCTTCTCCCCATGTCCTTTTTTCCGGGGGGATGTTTTATGCTCATAACCTTGGCTTGGGAGGCTGAAGTGTCTGATGAAAATAAGGCGACGGGAACGAAGGAGGAAACGATTATTGTCGTTAAAGCCGAATTTGGCGACCCTCTTAACCTGATGGCATTATTCTTCCACTGCTCGAGCGGTGTGTACTTCGGTTTTCAATGTGTTTTTTTCCTTTGTCCCATTTCAACTGGTTTCAGTTTCTTGCCTCGGTAGCAAATATATTTTTCCGTGTGAAGGTCGAAAGACAGCATGAACCGACTCAATTGACATTCGCAAAGGGAAAGAAAAACGTATAAATGTCGTACCGTTTTGTCGGCCAAACGCAATAGAGGACTTTATGCTCCCCCAACACGTCCCAAGTACCGTCGCTACCGTCGATCTTTCGACCCACTGACACCGAAAAACTTCCTTGTTGTGGTTGTGTTGTTGTTTTTCACGACCGCATGTGAAGTTCGTGTAAGTGAATTAATCAAACAATACCCAATTCTTTGCCGCCGGCTTCTTCAGGGTTCGGGGTTACTTTACCGGAACTCGGCGAGTTTCTCGTGGTTTTATTATGTTTCCCCGCATTGAGCCGCCGTTGACATGTCGGATGAATGAAATTAATGAGGAAACTCATGAGATGCGACGCGCGAGAAAAGGAAATGGGACGATAACCAATAAACACGCCGTTTGTAATGGTGTGCGTGCTGAGTTTTCTGTGGTCAGTTACACAAGGGTGCGGAAAATTGGGATGCATGAAAAAAAGGAATCCAGACGAATTTTTGTGGAAAACCTTTCCTGGGGTTTGACCAAAACCCCGAAGGTTTTGGTTCGTTGGAAGTACCTAATTTTTTGACCGGCAATATTTTTATCCTCCTCGCTCCTGTGGACAAGGAAAAGGTGTCAACCGGACATCCGGAGGTTTGGTGTAAGATTGTTTTTACCGTAGAAAAAAAGAGAAAAAGATATCGAATAGATTTACGCCAGAGAAAGCAGGCAAGATGAAGGATTCTGTTGATAAGAAAAAACAATTTATACACACCCCAACCCAACCTCTCGACTTTATTGTTGCTGCTGGCTAGGAAAAATGGGAAAGTAAGAAATGGAAATCATCCGCGTCGCAAAAGTTATGACGAAGGAAAGGGTTCTTCCTATATATTTATGCTCAACTTGTTTTGTGTGTGTGTTTTTTGTTTCGGGTTTGTTGTCTGTCGTGCGCTTTTCTTTTGAGCTTTTCGCCGTAGCGTGTTGCCGAAAAAGGAGCATCAATTTTATGAACAAAACTGACCTGCCCTTACGTCGGTTCCGGTGGTTCGAGTCTGTCTGTTGGAGATTATGGGTTGGGTGTTATTTTTTGGCTCCTTTATTTTCTCCCACCCAAACGTGTTGTGAGGGATTGGAGGAGGTAAAAGGACCCGCTCCTCCTTGGAGGTCGTGGAAAGTGTGAACAGATTGAGACGCGATTAGCGGGATGATGTCGTAATTTGCTTTCCAAAAAAAAAGGATCTCGGCGGTAGGAGTAATGATAATAAAATATCGAATGAGACACGGTTTATGAAATAAGAAAACTTGGGAGAGAGAGAGTTTGAAAGATTCATATAATCACGTAATGAGTTTTTGATTGACTTGTTCGGGAAATCATGTTCAAGTTAATTATGTTAGCAAATTAAATCATTCAAAGTGGTGGCCGATATGTACAGGTATTATTTATTTTGTCGGAGTGTAAAACGTTCCTTAGAATTCAGTTCAACATCGTTGGTAAACTTTTATAAATTCCCAGGAAACATTCGATCGTACGAAGATGCAATCTTGGCTTGATCCCTCCCGCCTTACGCATCGGATTTAGTGACCTACTTTTTGCCCTGATTTCTGAACAGTATTGCGACGTCTTCCACCAAGAAGTTAGAAAGAACCCGAAATCGGCCTCAATCTCTTTCGGCCGAGATGAATGAAGCAACGCAGTAAAAAATGTTCTTCGTATAGTCGGTCGAAAGGGGGTGGAAGAAGGGGCGGTGCGGGACGTGCATGATGTGCATGCACCCGCAAACCCAGTGCATTACGCAGGCCACGCTCTTTCACACACGTTCTCATGCCGTCCAGTGTTGCGCCATACCGAAATGTGCATTTGTGTCGCGCACACAACGCAACCCAACCCATCCGTTTGCCTAAGCGGGGTGGCGAGGGGGGAGAGGGGAAGATAGGGACGATGTGTGGAGTCAAACATAAAATCATGCTCCCCAAAAAGCATTGCAAGGGCGGCCGCGTCGGTTCTACAGCTGACAAATGTACAAACACACGCGTGTGCGTCCGAGGCTTTCTTCCCCCCTTTAATGCGCTTTGAACGTTGAGTGTTAATGTTTAACTGCGAGTGCGTGCGTTCGTGCGTGCGTGCGAGGGGGCGACGGGGGTTCATATGGTCGTCTTACCATTAACGCAGGGCGTAAATGGGAGCGAAGCGTGTGTGCAAGCATTAAACCGTAGGCGCATCTTTTAGCGTGACACAGTTTTTTGTTTTTCTTGTCGGTTTTCTGGTGGAGTAAATTGTCGCCATCGTAAAGATGTACGCAACAATGCACGAGCGTATGCGCAGCTCGCTCGCCCGAAATGCAACGCAAGCGCCTTCAAATTGGGCCAAAGCTTAGTGGTTTTGTGTAGGAATGGGGTAATTGCATGGTGGGATTGAACATGTTTAAAAGGGTACAGTTTTCAAAAGCAGTCATTTGAGAAAATGTAATTTACAAACTGAATGTTATATAAAACCTTATGGGAAATATTTTACTTACTTACTTATGCGTAGGACACACACACACACACGAAATTGAAGCGAACGAAGAACTAACCCTCACTGATTGGCTGAGAACGGGAGGTGTTCTTTTCTGGGACACAAGACGCTGGGCAATGTGCGTGACCTACTTTCGGGCATTTCGGGAGTCGGCTGCTGCTTCTCGGTGCAGCAATAGCAAACAGATACGCCACGAACGATCCGTTGACGCCACGCACTGCACTGCTGCCCTCGCTGACGCTGTCTGGCCGCAGCATATCGGATAGCGTTGCCTTTTTCCCGGGGTGTAATCTCGCGTCTCGAGGAAGATGTTGCGCATTTGGTGTGGAGTGTTTGCAGTCGCACTCCCATGGTTGGCGGACTCTTTTTTAATTTCTGTTTAATAATTTCCTTTTTTTCTTCTGCCTCTTTTTGGTGGAACTCACCAAAACGAACCCGAGCGAGTGGTTTGGTATTGGTATGTTTTGCTTCCTTTCCCCTTGAAACGAGAGGGTGGTGAATTTTGGGGCAGGGAAGGGAGGTGTGTTTAACAAGTTGCATCAATTTCACCAACGCCTCGCTTGCGTGCATCGGTTCTCAATGTAAACACGCGTATGTGAGGAGGATTAAATCTTTTTCTTCACGGCTTCAAGTTGTGTGTTTCGCAGAACGCGTTCTCAGTGTGACGCAAATCGAAACTGATTTTTACATCTTTTTTATGCTGGGAGGCAATGTTGAGAAGAAGGAGATTTTAATGATGCACTTGCAGGGAAAAATCTATAAATGCATCCGGCAGTCGATGATGCAATACTTTTTTCTGTTATGGTTCAGGTCAGAGTATGACTTCGATTTGGTCATTCGTCTTATATGAGAAACATGTTGTTCAATAAGTTCCTGAATATTTTAGGTAAGTTTAAAAATTTAAGTGGCATAATATTTCTTCATAATAAAAAATCTACGCATTCCGAATCATCTTTCACATTATCTTCATATCAATTAGATCTTACTTCATTCTTTGCAACATTTTCTTCTTATCAAACGATGTTGGTCCTCCTTATAAATTTAGTTTGGTTGGTGGTTACCAGTCACCAGTTGAATTAAAAACCACAGCCGGTTAACTTTTGCCCGGACGGTTAAAAAAACTTCCGGTGAATGAAATCTCACAAAAACTAAACTTCACTTTCTACGCCGAAGGAACGGTTTTGCAAACCGCGGAACGAGAAGAAGATGTATGCTCTACGAAAAGCGACAGTACGATGTTATAAACACCATTAGAAGAAGCAACAGTACGAATCACCGAATGTGTGGCCCATAAATCAGAACGAATGTAGAGAAGGAGAGAGACTGTTGCAGTCACAAAAGTTTTAGAAGTCGACTGCCGAATAAAGTGTAGAATTTCGAAGCAAAAATGCCACCCAAACTAGAAAGATTTGCCTTTGCTAGAAATGTCTTTGCTAGAAATGTAGAAATTGCCTTTGCTAGAAATGTAGAGACAAAGATACACTGCTTGGAAACATAGTTGTTCATGTTTTAGAATTCTTCCGCCGGACACGCCGCTAGAATGTGCCACCAAACCTAGAAAGATTTGCCTAGGACCTACCAGTGCGTGCTGGAAGTGCGATCTTTGCCTGTTTTTTTTTTCTCAAATTTTCATTTTATTGCAACCGTATGGTTCACACATTCTATCAACCGCACACGTGGTGAACGTTTTGTGCCGGAAATGAATCTTTCGCGGTCGTACTTGAGTGAAGAAGTGTAAAGAAAAAACGGGTAAAATATATGCTGCCTTTGGGTATTCGTTCCAGCAGGCGCCACATCGCATATTTGAGCAAATAAGCGTCGTTTTATAAGGGTCCATGTTTATCAGTTTCACAAACAAACACACGCACACACACACATCCCATGTGGACTGGTTTGAATTGGCCGCTGCAACGGAGCCAGTTGACGCTGCTGTTGGAGATGTTGATGATGATGTCATAGCCCCTATCGCATTGGGGAGCGCTCAATTTCAAGGTCTTTCAATGGTGGAGGAATTTTGGGTTGCCCCCTGCCCCGAACCAGGCAAGCAGAGCGCGCACCCAACGGGAGGATAGAGTGGTAAAAAAAAAGTAAGAATTAGGTCGGAAATCGGGTGCATTCTACCACTACGCCATCAACAACTGCTTCTCCCTTTGGCCACCACAAAAAAATGGTGTTGTTCGCGCGTGAAACCATTATCAACCGATGGTGCAGTGCATTAGGGGTTTTTTCTCCTTTCGGGTGGAGCTGCCTTCAGCAAGCCAGTCTTATTTATAGTACAATGTTGGAGCAGATTTCGTTTTCTTCCTCCTCGTGGGGTGCGCTATGCGCGGTCTCCCAAGGCAAGATGATGTTGCTGGGTGCTGGGAAGGTTGTTTTCGTTCTTTTCGTGGAACCACAACATTAAAACCATACAACAATCTTGTATCGAGCGCGTCCTCGAGTCGCATTTGCTGCGTGTGGTCAATGGATGCGCGTGTTGTGGTTGGTTTGTAAAACTTCGTGCAGAACGCACCATTGCTCACTATCGGGGATGTGAGGGTGTGTGTGTGTGTGTGTGATTAGACACACTCAAAAATAGGTCAATCAGTCAGCCTGGCCCCCCGCTCATGTTTAGGCAGGGAAGAACCCGGGGTCGCATTGGGTGTGAATTTCCCTTCTTTTTCACTCCGAGGGGAAAACTAAGAAAAAAACCGAGCTATGAAAGAAACACATGTGCCTGGGTATCGCAACGATGGTCATGTTGCAGCTGCCATAAATTTCTTTTCCCCATCCCAGAAGTTGACTTCATTATTTTCCAGATGCGCTCGAAACAACTAATTTGAAGTGTTTGTTTAAGGTTTTGTAACAACACTAAAGTAAACTGTCACTAATGTGATACATCGTCTTCTCATTCACTTTCGCAGGAACGGTATTCAATGCACACAAGGTCATCCTGGCGGCATGCTCGAAAAACTTTGCCGATCTGTTCGAACGGGCCCCGGTCGGTACGGGACAGATCTGCGTGATGCTGGAGGCCACCTCCGCCGATAACATGCACGCCCTGCTCGAGTTCATGTACAAGGGCGAGGTGCACGTATCGCAGAAAGCGCTGGAAAGCTTTCTCAAAGCGGCCGAGAACCTGCAGGTAAGTCAAAGGCTATATTCCACTCTATAAGAGAAGAGTTAACTTTAACGTGATCTTCCGCCCGCCACAGGTTAAGGGACTCACCACAGAACATGGTCGTTTCGCGAGTGCCAACGCCGGTCAGCCATCGCAATCGCCGTTCCACAATCCACCGAATGATCTGCCATCGCCTGCCAGCCGACGACAGCAGCGTAACAGCCTGTCGTCCTCGCTGGAGTCGATCAATCGGCCGGTCAAGCGGGAAAGCGACAGTGTAGTGGGCAGCGCGAGCGGTGGAGGTAACGGAGCGAACAGTAGCGTGGGTAGTGGCGGTGTCGGAAGTGCATCGGATCGGGGCAGCAGTGGAGGCGGTGCTGGCGTCGGAAGCGGACGTGGTGGAAGCGATCGCAATGAGGGCGCTGGAAGTGGCGCTGCTGGAGGAGCTGGCGGTGCAGGAGGTGGTGCCGGTGGTGGTGGTGGTAGTGGTGGTGGTGGCGGTGGTAGTGGCGGAGGAAGTACACCGGCCTCTAGCTTCTCACCGTACCTGCAACCGGCGGCCTACATGCCACCGTACGACAGCCGGAAACGAACGCTGCGAAGTCCGTTCTACGAACACCAGGAAGCGACACGGGACAGTGTGCTGCGGGACGGGAAGGCGAGCGCCGGCAATGGAAGCCCGGTGAGTGGCAGCAAAAACTATCGACCGTCCAGCAGTGGCTCCTCGGCAACCCCCACGGAAGCGGATACCATACACACGGATCGGGATTCACCTCAACAGTCGAAGTAAGTTTTCGGGAATCTTAAGTGATGTCGAACGTGTAATGAACGCTTTCGTTTCCGCTTTTCCTCCCTAGTCGCTATGAAAATCACAGTCCCAGCACAACCCACCTTGGCCACGGAAATGGACCGGTATCGTCAAACACAATGGACCGGGACGAACGCAACGATCATAACGGCTCAATTGCGGACAAAGTGAAGCACGAATGTCGAGAGGGAAATGAGGTAAGGCTCCGGGAAGACAACTCAACGAACTCGTGACTAAACTTTGCTCGACTTCTGATTTTCAGGCTGGTGCGGAAGATTTGCGAGTAAAGTTGGAAATGCGACCCATCCAGTCCCCGCTGAGGTCATCGGCGCCGTCCACCCCTACGACACCGGTCGGGTTTATCAACGTGAAAGGAGGTCTAGAGGGATCGATACCTTCGGTCGACATGCTGGGAATGATCAGTGCACCACGGGAAACGACGGGAGATGGTAGGTCATCAGGCAGCGACGGGTCTCGCCGGGTCACGGATAAGAGTGCACTGATTGAAGGCCTCGTTTACGTTCCAGGCAAGAAGCTGCAGTGTCCACTGTGCGACCGGCAGTACGGCTACGAGACGAACCTGCGCGCCCACATCCGCCAGCGGCATCAGGGTATCCGCGTGCCGTGTCCGTACTGCAGTCGGACGTTCACCCGCAACAACACCGTCCGGAGGCATATCGCCCGGGAGCACAAGCAGCAGACGGCGTTCCTGCCGAGCCAGCTGCACAGCTAAGCGGGTCGAGTGCGTCCCCGGGAGCAGTCGTCGTAGTCGCCGAACTTGATGCCCTCCTTCCACTCCACCGCCGCACCGCAGTCCGACCCCGCAGCCGCTCGCTGCGGGTGGACCCGTTGTTGGTCCGTTGTTGTTCCTATAATTCATAAGCGATAATAATTGTTGCACCACTCGTCGTGTGTAGTAGCCATAGCCGCCAGCAGAGCCCTTTTCTTTTTGAAGGCCATCCAAAGAGAGATACACTGAGCCAACCTACCAGCCAGCGACCCAACATCGAGCCAGCTTTAACATCAACATCAACAGCTGCTATATGGTACAATACCCCCCGAAGCTGGGGACTTCGAAAATCATTTCCTCTAAGAGAAGGTAGGCGTGGGATGGTATCGGGGCACAGTGGAAAACGCCATAACTGTGCGTCCCGTATGATTGCTTCTTCCTGTAGAGTACGGTTGGCAGAATGAAGTGACACCACGATGCGGAGTGGTGGAGTGGTGGTTGTATTTACGTACGTTCAACGTAATCCACCCGATTTCCACCTGTAATTAAATTCAACTGAAAATGGATTGAATATTTTGAACTTTTACCGGCAACAGGCTGTTAGCCTGATATCCCTCCAACAGGACTTCTGTTTGTCCTTGAAGGATGCATACGCATATGTTCATTATTAATTATTTAAATTATATTTTTCCTTATCATCAATCTTCAATACCTTTTTCCTCACCACACTTTCTTACTCTTTCGAAACGTACTCCTTTTTCCATTGAACTTATAATAAAAGCAAACAATATTCAAGCAACTTTGAATGAAATAGCAAAAAGAAAGCTTTCCAGCGCCTACTGGAATGGAAACATCGACAGACACCCACGTACAAGACTTGTAGTAATGACGAACACTGGACGGTTCTTTGTAACAGGAAAAGCTCATCGCGACGCGCAGTACCTGCCACGAGTTGCCCTTTGCGATCGTAAGTACGATTCGAAGGTGCCACGGGTGGCCTTTGGCTTTCGAGGGACGGACGGTTACATTCGCCCGTCAGCGTTTGTTTCGACCCCTCGCTCTCCCCCTGGGTCTTCGGAGTCGGTCAAGCATGAAAACTATAATCACCACAAGTGTCATTAAATATAGATTTGTTTGAGCACATATGGAACATACTTTTGCAAAACCGATGGGACAAACAATTCAACAAAGTAATAGGCCCTAACCAGAATCTTGCTCACGTAACTCAACACAAATCAGTACACAGACATTAATTAATGTACGAGAAGTATATACTTAGCCGAGGAAGGGAATAGGGTAATAGGAAATATTAACGAATAGTGGATTATGATATTTTGTTTTTCTTTCGTTTTGTTTTTTCGTTTATAAAATGTCATTACAACACGCAGCACGCGTCCGTGTGTTGACGTTTTCGTTTTATATAGTATCAGATTTGCATTTCCTTTGTAACGGCGAACGATTAGTTTCGAACGATCAGTTCAATTTCAATTGGTTCCTGCCGTGATGAGTTGTTTATTTAGTTCCGGGGATGTCGTTCTCCATCGTAAAGCGAGGCACTGGGAAGTACAGCCGAGCGGCACATGGTGGGATGCGTAATATATCCTACTAACGTGACTACCTGTATCATAATTGGAAAAGGGCAAAGCGCAACGAGAAGAGAACATAATAGAGACGTTTTTAATGAATAATACACACGTACCTGCTGATAATAAGAGATGAAACTAGGGAAACAGAACTTGGGGAGGGCAAAATAAGTTGGAATCGATAGGTTAATGAGAAATATTTAACTACGGCATATATACACTACACATATATGAAGGTATATTTAAAACCTTTATCTACTGAACTACATAGAACCTGTACCGCGCAGTTAAAAAGAATAGGGAGTAACAAACAAAAAAAAAACGGAAGGAAACTAGCAACACAGGTTTAATCACACAGGATCAGCAAGCATGCAGCTAAGTAAGAAGAAGGCGTTCCGAACGAGGCAAGCCTCAAGACGAACATAATACACAGACAGCGTGCAAAAGACAACTTACATACCCTTCCTTCTCAACACTTGCCGGCGGAAACGGAATGAGAGTGTTGTCCGGTACAATAGTGTGATCAAACTTGCAAGCATACGATTCCGACACTGTTCACTGGAATCTCCTGTCAGCAAATTCCTGTTCGAATTTTCGACAGAAGAGCAAACCTAATGGAACAACATGCAATGGAAACTTGGTGCCTATTAAAATAGACGATTCTAGTTTAAATACTATTCTTACTACTACTTAAAATACTACAACAATTACTAGTGTTTCTACTTCTACCGCCTAGACCACGATATGTTCCGTCGGTTATTTGAATTGATTGATTGGAAACATATCGCTGGGAATAGTGTGGGGATTGGGAAGCACAAAATAGGAGCAGAAAATTAACGTTGTAGTTTCGTTCTTTGAAAAGCTACAATCTTTTCCCCGTTGAGCACCTCTAATGCTGCTGGCCTGTCGAAGGGTGGAGCGATATGTGTTTCAAAATAAGAAAACAAAACAATAGAAGGATACAACTTGTTGATGATCTCATTTTTATAGCATTACACAGTTAGTTACACGAACCGAACCAAACACAACACAGCCCCTAGAAAGCAACAATACTTAACAAAGACACACACAAAACCTCTCCTTTCCTTTCCTTTATTCTTCGAATATCTTTATGACATCATTTTCCTGGAGTATGTATTTTTCTTCCTTCAGAAGTATCAGAATTTGCCAGTTTTTGTTGTCTGATTGTGCCGTTTCACTCTGCCACTCGTACATCGCCGGGGAGGGGGAAGAAGTGATCGTGGTGCAAGGTGTGTAAGGGCTCGCAAGTCCTCCGGACGTTGTGATCGAGAAAAGGAGAATCCGAATCGAATCCATCTCGAATCCGAGTTTTTGCACACGTCACTTATCACTGCGTCCGGAGTCGCAGCGTCGATGGGACTCGAGAAACTCGTAATGAAGAAAGAAAAAGACAAAACAGCTGAATTAGTGAAAATAAACGCAAATGAATGGGGTTCACTGATAGAGAAAGCAAACAGGAAACATAATCCATAACCAGCGCAAATAGAGGCAAGCATGATAAACCACGGAACTAGACAATTGACACAGATAGGGTACAGTATGAATCGAGCAAAGCTTTTTAGTACATCAGTACCACAGCAACAGATTGAATGATGAATGTTCACAGGCAATATTCACATGCATTTATCATGGTGGGTGGAGTTTCCTTTGTCATTTAGTTGTTTTTTTCTTCCTTTTAATTATATGTATATAAACACACACGGGTATTATTTTTACCATTACGCTGAACCGAAGTTACCGCAACATGAATACCGCAGAATCAACAAGTAGAGGCAAAACAGTAATTGAAGAGATGCTATCCATGTTTCTTATGTTATGTATCGTCAAACGACACAGATGAAGTTTTATTTTCTTGTACAATAGTTTGGTAAGATTGTTTTTTATTTGAGTTTTCTCCTATTTTGTTTCGATGTTTTCGCTAGGGTTATTCCGTTTTTGTATTGTTTTTTTTTCTTTTTGCAAAGAACTCCACACTCACAAAGAATGGTAAAAAGAGCATCAAATGAAGAGAAAACAGAGATAAATATGCTTCCCTTGAACCTTCCCTTATGTAAGACGAGAAACGCTTTAACGAAATAGAATCCGTTAGTTCAATTTTTAAAGAAAAAGAAAAACAGATAGTTAAAACTTCGTACGCATGATCCGTTGTATCATCGTCGATAATGATAATAGTTGTATTAGCTCACTAACAGCGTCATCCATGCCGACAGTGGCGGTGATGTAAAACAAATCTGGGCGATACCCTCCGGCAGGGAACGCACTTCACAGCAGATTTAAGTTTCTTGTTGAACGAATAACCTGTTTCTCCTTTGTAGGGCTGCAACAACTGCTTACTTTTGAATGCATATTTTTTCCGTTATCGAAACTGTTTACTCAACTGTTATATCAAGATAGTACGAAGACGCATAGGAGGATAAATGAGGAGCGAGAGTGAAAGCAATTTAAATAGTTAAAGACAACTGCCAACAGAAACGGGTCTATTTTTCCGGCGAGGTATTTTTTCTAATGCCCACTACGGTCTATGATTTACAATGTAACACTCTTATATAACAACTGTAGGTATTATTAATTTTTTACAACTTGTTTCAACAATTTTTGTTGTTTTAGTTTTTCTCATTACATACTCTACAACTGGTTTCTTCCAAAGCGAAAGCATACAACTAAGATAGGCACACGGTTGCGCCGTGTGAAGGTAAAAGAAAAACACAAACATAAACCTTAAAGAACTCGAAACACAGAAACACAAGCCTACATCTTAAACAAGCAACCATTAAAGTATATAAGCGATCAAATGAAGAAGAAAAAAAAGCGAGTTAAAGTAATATCTGTCATAGGAATACGAACACGAATGAAAACAAAAAGAATGAACACTGAAATCAACTACCTCCACGTACTGTAGTAATAGGGAAAACAGCGCGTTCTCGAACACGCCATTTTGTTTTAGGTTTTTTGAATAGCTCTTGATTTTAATCAATAAGGCGTCGTCAGGCGACAAAACCAATAATGTTACGTACGTACATCAAAGACATTTACAAATCAGGTTGCAACATGGAAAACTAATCGATAAACAATTCAAATAGACTACAGAGGGGTGATAAAGCAATGTGAAGCAAAGGCACACAAAATCCATGAATTGAGCGAGTAAACGAAAAGCTTGGGCTTTCATCAATCTTCACAAGTTCTTCGTCATGATGAAATAATAATACACCACTTCTTAATCAGCGTAAAACTATACACGCTCTCAAAGGTTCAGTTCTCACATCAACAAACGATAATATGCTTCTGGAACACCGAGCAGTGACAGCAGAAAAACGAGGGACATTGGAGATAATTTAACGTTTAATGTGTTTGCAGCATTGGACTTTCAACTTGCTTACATTTTAAAATGCTACCTACGTTAACCCGGTTGTCACATAATTTCGGCGAATGCAAAGGACGAAAACAATGATGCGTTGGATGGAAAATTAAAATGGAAATGAATATAACTTCAGTCTTTGGCGATGAAAGTTCGTGATGCGATGATTTACGGAAAGTACTAAAGGTGGTAAGCGAGCGAAAACGGAAGCGAAGAAAAACATAATCTGTTCAAGGGTTTGGCATGTTCAAAATCGTAAAAAAAGTATATGTAGCAAACGACGGTACCTAAACTGGATCCACGGACTCCAGCAAATTTGGCGGAAACATAATTTGGGCAACAAGCAAAATTGATGACACGTGGACAAACAAATGGTAGCAGAGAAAAGAAGGGGTTCGGGATGGAACAAACGATGCAAAATTGCAGACACGCGTTCTGGAGAGAAGTAAAATTGTAAAGAAAAATGAATATTACAAAAAGCAAATAATGTTGGCAAACAAACAAAAAAAAAGAGGAAAAAATACATATTCGATGGTATGCGTGAAGATTGAAAAGAGTGCGAGCACTTTAAAAGTTTAATTATTAAGGTCCTGATATAAACAAAAAACGCATTGAAGGAACGAACGGAATAATCTCATGTAAATAGGTAGTTTGCACTGGGGTTCCACCAAGCAGACGAAACAAGAATGCAGCGGAGGAGGAAGCAGTACTTGCGAAGGAAACTTCGACGGAGCTGTCATTCTACCGTCATTAAGGTCACACCTTGTGGTCGTACATGCAGTACAATGCGAAATCGAAGCAAATATCGAAGCTATAAAATAGCTCGGCAGAAATGGAAATTTAATTTAATTAAATTTTGGTAGCGAAGAAAAGCATAACAAAAGCAAAGGCGTCTCCGCACCAGTCCGCAAATCGTAAAGCGAGATTAACCGTACTAAGTAGAGCGATAAAAAGTACTAATTACACAATTGTGGAAGCAAAATTTAGTCACCGATGTAAATTTATGGAATCAACAAAAGATACGAATGAAACAAAAGAGAAAGTAAATGGCGTTGTCGCGAAACACATAAAATACACAAAAATATAAAATTACTAATGTAAGAAGAGTTTGGAACTATCAGAAAAAACGTCACAGATGTACGACGCAAAGCGCAGAATGCACAAAGCTGTCACACATCGTAGAGTTATTCGTGAAAAAATTATAAAAATACTAACACTTTCGGTAATTGCTGTAGAAAACAACACATGTATGTAGAGTGGTGACTAGAACCTAAAACTGATAAAACTGTTTGGTTTGTGTAAATAGCAACATTGAAGAGATACAAAAATATGTGCAAAATTCCGGTTGAATTGAGAGTGGAAACATTTTGAAAAGATGTATTTGGCAAAGTGTGGTAACAAGAAGAAAAGTAAAAACCAGCAAACGAAGAAGAGAAACACACAAACCCGTAACATGTATGTGCTGGCGAATACGACTATACGACAAAATTGAGTGCAGATGAAAGTAAAATTGAGAAAAGGCAACAAATACCAGCCATAGACAAACGAACACTCACCAGTCCGTGCGCAGATGAAAAAACAACAGCGAAAAGCGGCAATAATTTGATTATTGTTTGAGTATATGTTGAGTTATTGGTTCACGATCATGATGTAGCTGTTGCGAGTGATGCAGAAACGAGAAAGAAACGCTACAACTATTTTTGGCAAATCCCCCCTTTGGCATGTATAAACAAACAAAAAAAATGAAGAACTTTAACAAAAAGGAAAGTTAAGTAAATTTAGTTAGCGCAAGGTAAAACAAGTGAGCAAAAGAGTATCACGTAAAATAGAAATAGTACTTTTAGGCAATACGGATAAAAAGCGAAAGTTTTTTTCAAAATTATTAAACAAAATTACTAAGCAAAATTCTAAATTCAATTACGAGTGGGATAAAGAGTAAACAAATGATGTTTTCGTTGCTGTTTTTTGTTGGCGCTAGTACGGATATATTGCTACGGATCGACACGAATTCTTTCGGTCAAAACAGTGTATCAAACACACACACACAAACACAAATTTAAAACGAGGACAAACTCTTTTAGGCAAATAAGACACCCACAAAATTAACACCGAAGTTGAGAGTGAAGGAGCGAAGTAAGACGAATGAATACGATAACCGTAATGATGTGTAACATTGAGTGTGCGTTTGTTGTTTGTTTTTTCCTTTTCAATCTAAACGACCATTTTCGATTCACTATTGCAAAGTCACCACGTTTACATCGCGCGAGCGCGTAATGGAGCGAGTTTCTTGGAAACGCCATTTAGGAACTCTGGTTTCGTAATATAGGTTTTTCGGCTTAAACTATTTAGAAATCCCAGGCCCTTTTCGGAAATACCATTGCAAAGTGTAACAACTTTTTTGGCAGTAATTCCACATGGTAGCGAGATTATGATACAGCACGGCGTAGTATGTAACCATAAAACTTTCGGGATGGATGGTTTGCGGGCTAGTGAAGGAATCGAGCAATGCGAAGAGGACAACGGAAACGGCAATTAAGTTGGGGCAACATTTCATATCTTCCTTTTCGTTCTCTTCAGTCTCTGATATTATAACTTCGTTTCGTTGCCATTCATGAGGTTTCATGATGTTTTGTATTTGTTTTTCTTTTTGCAAAACCAGCTAAATTCAAATCACCCCGAGTTAGTTTCATTTTCCCGATCCGCTGTATCAGATTGTTTTTCGAAGACAATTTGTAACGCGAGAGAAGTTTCTAAATACGAGAAAGCCAGATGGAAAGAGTAATGAGTAAGCATGGGAGAAAGGGTAAGAAAAAGAGGAAAAAACTCAGCTAGTCACAAGTGCAACACACTCAGGTACAATAAAAATGTAATAAAACATTGTAGATTAACTTAGCATGTATGAGATTACAATTGTGCAAGAATTGTAATGTAAAGAAATACGAATAAACAGAAGCAACCGAGAGAAAACCATCAAATTAACGGAGTGGATTCCGATGAAGCCACTATCGAGAGCAGAGAAGATGAGGAGCAGATGAAGGAAGGGAAAATTCGAATCGAACATCAACTTTATGAACAATTTTCCCTTTCCCATTTATACCAGCAGGAAGGACATCTTTGGCTTTGCTCAGGAACCAAGAAGGAAAAAAAGAGTTAAGTTTACGTTTTTTTATTTGTTCTAACTTGTGGCATTTAATGTTTTAGTTCCTTCGTTCCTCAGACACACGTCAACCACGTTGAGTTGCATGTATTGTTTTCTGTTTTAAACTTAGTGCGTAGTTTCCTTCGCCTCTTCGCCGGAGCACTTCATTTTCCGGGCGGAAACGAAAGGTAGCGCAGGCGACGATGACAGAACAAAGGTCGAGAAGCTTTTGCAATTAAGCGAAAGGGCAAAATTATCTTTAGATTCTATACTATCTAGCTTTTAGTGCAACAAGATATACTTAAACTGGGCGGGAAGAAAAATTGCTTTTAAGAAAACGATGATTGGCGCCATGGCAAGGGCAGATACACAGAAAGCGTTAGGCGGACAAAAGAGATACGTAAACTTTCAGGATTTTATCAAAACCCGTTTGCAGCGGGAAACGAAAACGATACGACCGATAACGGAGAAAAATGGAAAGTTACACTTTTACACACCACATACACACAGCCACTCGCGGCAGCGGTGAGAAATACGACACAGCGATACGGATGTTAAAAATTCAAAATTCTTCAAAAAGAAACCCGACAATTTTCCACCCTTTTTAGCATCGAAAGTTCAATCGAGCCTCGATGTCCGAGTCGAGATTGATGGCACGTGCACAAGGATACCGATTTAGAAAAAAGGGGAAAATTGCCGATACGACGCGTATACATTTGGAATACCTTTTTTTTGGATTGCTTTTCGTGAACAAACAGTTAAACATCTACATCTACGTATACCAAAAAAAAAATCAAACAATCTTTCCTTCATTGGGCTAAATTAAAGACGTGAAATAGTGAAAATGGATGAGCTGGTGTCACATTCGTTGCGTTAGAGTGAATGATCCTTTCCCGCGGCATGACATAAAAAAACATACGAGCCGTTACCGAATAGATAAAAATAGAACCCTATCGTATACATATTACACACAACCGAAGCTACCGATCGAGGCTACCGTGAAGGTGAACCATTCGAGGCTATAAAACAGCGGATGAGGCTTACAAGACGAACAACTTTAGCACCGCAAGAACTCGCAACACGGAAACGGGACGAAATGTGTCGGTGGGAAAGGGTCATTCCTCAACTCGCAAAGGGCGTGACACCGCACCGGCTCAGGATACCAGGATACCACAAGATGCAAATGCAAATCAGTGTAAATACCTCACCATTTTTCCGGTGACGTGAGCTTCGTCTTTGGAAGCGAACGCCAAGGAAAATGGATTCTATGCAATAAGCTAGTCTAATACTTTTCGTTTCTTTGCGCGGGGCGACAGGGAGGGTGTGTGTAAGGATACCAAATCCCGACACGGAAAGGCCCCACCGTCGACCCGTGCAAGTGTACCATATATGTAGAAGAAAGTGAAAGTGAACGAACCACCAACGTGTGGGGGTGAAGGGGCAAAACGGACCTCGGATTTCGCAACGTCCCGTACACCGTGGGCCGTACTTTTTCATAGGAGCCAACCGATGAGACTGTTATTTATTGTTACCTCAGTAGATGTTAATGTGTGTACGCGCAATGCAATATATAGGATGTTAGTTTTTATTGACGGTTACGAATGCCCCATTTGCTTTACGTTTCCTTTGAGTTAGATATTTCTCCGTGTTTCCTGGTGCGCGAAACCGTACCGCGAAACATACATGCAACCAATAGAGTTATAATAAATGGCCCCGGACATGGCGACAACGGACGGCGCGAACTGTGGTTCCGTTAACACCCTTCCCCGGCTCCCGGACGTCTGGTATCGTTCACCTTCGTAAAGGCCTTATAAAACTAAAAACCAGAACAGTAGTAGCAGATAAGCGCAGTATTCCGAATGTTATGTTACACGTTATGTTGATTATTTGCATTCTCCTTTGTGCATCTTTGCCAGTGCAACACATTTTTTCTCCATCAGAAAGAGTACCACGAATAATAGAAGCGCAACGGTGGAGCGAATCATACGAATAAGAACGAAGAAAACCGGCTGATCAGTTCATGCTCAGAAAACATAACGATACAGTAAACTACCGTATTGTATAAGGCACAGTGTCTTGCAAATGCATAGTTTATTTATTTATTTAAATCGGAAATCAAACCCACAAAGACAAGCCAACAAGCCAAGCAAGATAGAAATAATCGAAACGGAAATACACACCCTTAAAAAAACCTCTACCTTATTTGTAAATCGCAAACAATCGTACGTTGTTTCTCGAGTGAGCGAGCGGTGGTAGAAACAACAAAACACACAATAAGCGAATCAACACTAATCAACCACAAAATACAAAAAAAAAAATGTAATCAAGAATGCAACCATGCGTGAAAGTGCTATTTACAGATTAAAACCACAATATAGAATATACATGGCAGAGACCGGATAGCAATTCAAACCAGTACCCTTATACAGTACTGACGAACTGCAGCGATTGCTGCAGAGTGTTACACATCATAATTAATTTATTTATCTGTTAACAACATTTATTTTACTCACCTCGGGAGCGCTAAGCCTGAGCCGGGAGTAGAACAATAATTTTCCTACCGAATACTTGTGGCAGTACCGCCACGTGTTTGTGTTGGCTTCTGCAAACTGTACGTACCGCAACACACGAACCAAAACGACATTAATATGGTATCATTTGCTTCGATGCGACGAAGAAACAAAACACAAAAAGATCTGAATTGATTTGTCATACTCGAGCAGCGCTAAACGGTTTGAGAAAAGGAAACAGGATCCCTTTTCCCTAATGTTTTTTTTTCAGTAACGCAAAAAAGTAATCAAATGATAAAGACAAGATTCATGCTTTTGATATCCCAATCCATCCCATCCTTCCATTTAGTTTTATTGATCTGCTGTCGGATTGCAAGGGTTTCTTTTATCCCGTCGAGTCCCATTCACAGAAGGACGTTTGCTGTGTGGTCCTGAACCGCATGTTTAATCCCACCGTTTAAACTTGTAATTGAAATAGCTTTTAATGTTCGAAGCACTTTTATCCTTTCTTTTAAACCAATGCAACCACTTTAATCTGTTCATAACGACGGCATCAGTATGATTATTATCTGCCCCAATCAAGTGAAGTTATGAGTTACCGACGATCGCAACAAGAAGCATGAATTTTGTTTTTTGCGTACTTTCTATTCCCATAAAACTCAAACTCCGTTGACGCTGTGCGTTTATTGAAGATTTATTTTGTAATTCAACATCAACGTTCAAGATGATTTTGCAAAACGAATACATTTTCAAATCCTCACAACGCCGTCTTAAACGACATCAACTGTGCAGAATGGAACATCAAAGTAAGCAACGGAATCAAGCAAATTTAAACTTTAGTACATAACCCACGTTTAGGCGCTCACACAAAATATCGACAGGTCTGTTCGAAATAGACCAGTTATTTCGGGGTAAATATAGTATTTGGTTTTGGGTTAATAATCACTTTAAAAGAAGTTCGTACTAAATTAAGCAATAGAATGAAAAAAAAGGGCAAAAAAAAAGGATAAAGAACACGGAAAACATCTAAAAACAAAATTCGGTTATGGAAAGTACATAAAAACTTTGAAGAGAGCAAAAACATATGAGAATCGATGTCAAACATCGTCGGGAAAGTAGAAATGCAGATATCAACCAAGTTACCAATACAGTTCGCTTGAACATATGGGTGATATCCGGATTGGATTCTGAGAATGCGTTGAGTCAACAGCTTCCTGTATGCGGTACCAAATCATCTTAATTAGGCCGTCGCTAAAAAGGAAAGTGGTGCTTACGTTAGTTGAGCGGACAGCTAACTTGTAAAAAGTAGCGATTAAGTGAATCGGAAGCTAACCAATCGAAAGAGCTGTAAGAAAGTCGGACTGCCTATCGCCATTGGGCAGTTCTGCGAAAGTTCAAACGATCCGTTCTTGCGAGATGGACCGATGCCGAAAGTAAACTCTGCAATGGGCCAACAGCTCCTATAGTTCGCATTGGAGTCTAAACTAAACATGTACAGCGTCCAGGAGGATGGAAAAGAAAAGCTCCAAACTGCTGGTGGACCATTAATGCCAACTAATACTATCTGCACGTCATACTGCAAGCTTTGCATTTACCATTGTTGAGAAATGGTGGGACGGTATTTGGTTGAACCTTATTTTGATAGTTATTGGTTTGTTATAAATTCATTTAGCATAAAGTTTGATTTAATTTCGATTTACTTTTAAGTGTATTATGTTTGTTCGATAAGCGGGAGAAAAGCCGTAAGCTACGTCAATAAGCATCTGATGAAAAGGGTGGTTAAGTGTAAAAAAGAAAATAATTAAAAAATTTAAGACATACAAATCGCCTGTAACAACTAAAAGGGGGGAAAACACTTTGTTCGTTTGTACAATGAGGATAAAACCGGTATCGACTAAACTTTATAACGATAATGCAAGGAAAAAGATACATTGAAAAGCTGAAAACGAATAAAACTCAATTTTTCGTATTATTTGGTTTATTTCTTTTGATTATGTGTTTCATCGGTTTCGTTTATTTCATTTTATTGGTTAAATGAAGGTTAATTTCTTCCTTTATTCACTGTGTGTCTCTCGTTAAATTTTCCTCTTCAGTTGGTCGATTCTTATTAAAATTTGTTGTACTTATTAAAGCTTGTCGTCGTATGTTTTTCTTTCAGTTTTTGATCTTAATTTTTTACAGCTTTCCAATTTTTCAATGTGCCAGATAAACCTTGACATGTTTGACAGCATTCTCATATGTTTTAGCATGACAACATTCTACAGTTATGTTCCAGTGCCCAGACGAAGCACAAACGCAGATGTTCATCGTCAAAATACAATCTAACCCGTCCAGAACCGCTGAGGCAAAACAGTTTAAACCACAAATCAAGTCAGTAAACGGTTCAGTACATAGGTTTTATTGGTTGATTTATACCACTGTATTTCAAATTATTGCTGCATATTGCAATCTTCGAGAGTGTAAATCAATGTTGTAGTGCAGTGGTGCAAGATGTCTACAGAGAACTTTCAACACCATGTCACCATGTTCAAAGCCATGCAATATCCGATGGCATTGCACTCAGCGAAAGGAATCAACCAATTCGTCGATCAAAGCAAAGACTCATAACACACAAGGTCTGCAGCAAGTAAACAATCAAGTGTGAAAGTCTCAAACATGAAACTGTCCGCAACAGGTTCTCTACATCGTGAGCTGATAAAAAATTGGTCGTCACAGCCACAACACTACCATGCAACACGGATGTTTCCTGAAATTGTACGACAAAGAAAAATTTTACTAAGGATATACCAGACAAAATTGTATAACACAACCTATCTTTAGAGACAACGCATAAATACTAATCTATCCATTAAGAGTAAGTCTCCGGCATGTCGCTTACTCCAGCAGGAAACTATTTGGTGTGTTAGTGTGTGACGGTGACGTTATGTGTATACTTGTGGCACGAGGCTATACTATGATTAAATTTCCAGATACTGAACTCTACGAGGCGCAAGGAAACGGTAAGGACCTGGCCGAAAAAGTAGTCTAGTAAGCGTAGGAAGCGATCGAGCAAGGTGCAATTTTGGATTAACACTTTAATTTATATCTATATTAGACAAGCGAAACATTGTATGTATTTAGGCATTTTACGACGAGAGTGAAGGGAAAAATTACATTTAACAATAATCGTCGCACATGAGCATACAGATCGAAATGCTACCAAATGCGGAGAAAGACCGCGCTCCAGGAAATACGAACAAAACACCGTTCCGATAGGCATTTGGCAACGGATGCTAAGAGGAAACGGTCAAAAATACTCACCAAAACCCAAGAGATACGATCAAAAATATAAAAACATACTGAACGATACCAGGCTCTAGCAACAGAAAACAAACCAAGCAGAGCTAAGCAAAGTTGATGGTGAATAGTTCAAAATTCATATGGTATACCAGAGCAAAGAGAGAAACGATAAGAATCACTAAACGAAGGTATAAACGCATATACTTTTAGGAACTATCATTAAAATTGAAAATACAAAGTTTTGCATTGTGTGTAGGTGTGCAAGACGCGTGTGAAATCGTCACAAGGTGAATGCAATGTCTGTGGATTGAAAGAGGAAAGGCAAGCAGAGGACTCAAAAAAAGAAGTAACGACAAAACATACCTTAAATTATCCCCTAGATGTTTCGGTGTAGTTTAAACCATGAGCAATGAGTAAAGAAAGAGGAAGAAAATATGAAAAACATAAAGACGTCATCATTAGTAGATAACACAAACTTTGGAGCTACTATTTCTTAACAAAAATCCTGCACAACACTTCTTCACCTTACAACACTCCCTACTGAGAATCTCCAACCCAGATTCCGGAGTGTTCAGTTTCACTACTGAAATCGTAATCGTTTTCCCTCATGTAATTGTTGATTTTTCCCAACATTCTGAAAACGTGCAACAAGGAACGGATTATAGATGTAAAACGACAAAATGCCATTGTTGCCGAGGCACCATAATCGAAGACAAAAAAGTACAAACTTGTTTAGGAGCGCAAATAAACAAACAAAAACTAAAGAAGAACATGCAGGTGAGCAGAGAAAAAGCGAATGTATATCTAGCTTAATCAAAATCAGCAAATCAATAATGGAACAATTTGAAACTCATAAGTTCACCGACAAAAGACGAAACGAACAGCATCTTCTTTGTTATGTGTTTCGGTTAGTAATAATTTCAATGTTTTTCGAAAAAAAGCAAACACAAACATAACCCCGAAGCAACCCATTTAAAAGCAACATCTTTTCTACAAGTTGCCACCACTTTCGTACACTCTCGTTTCGCTATGTATTTTTTAACATCGACTCTGCAGCGGTATGCATGAAACAGTTCAAACACAAACGAAAAACAAAACATACACATACTTTTCGGAAGTACAAAATTTCAGGGTTCAAATTAAGGAAAAATAAACATTAGCACGTAAAGGCAAAGTTGCAACCTATTAGACGAAGAAATTGAGAAAATAAAAGTGCAAGTAAACTATTACTGTAAACAAAAGAAAAACAGAGAGACAACAAATCAGATGTAGCAACCTTATTGGTAGGGGGAGGAAAAATAACTTAGCACCGAGCAGTTAGAGAGTAAACCGACAAAGTACATTTACCTTGTATGTAAGCTAACTGTAATGGACAGATTTACCTTTACCGAACTGTGTGTACCATCACCGGCGCAAGCAGAGGTGAAACGATATAATTGAAATGTAGAAGCATCGAGAGTGATACGTCTGGGAAGTGGTGAAGAAAAACCTTATATAAAATAGCGTAACAGGAGAAAAGATCAAATCTGTGTGGAAAAAGACAACTTTTACGTGAGGAACCGATGCAAAGAGGTACGAGAAGCAGTAGAAATCAACAAAATTAAATCACAGATAACGATATGGGAGGAGTAAAAAGAAAAGGAAAGAAATGGACTAGCTAGAACGAGCGGATGGATGCTTGAAAGGGGGATCGCGGAAAAAGCAGAAAAAACATACGTAAGATGTAACATTTAGAAATTTTCGAAAATAAGTAGAGAGGTGTTTAGTTGGTACAGACTATTTTGGAAGGTGAAATGAGAAATAGATTTAATAAATTTGCCCACAGATGCAAACATAGACACACATAACTCTTGTACTCACGGAAACACTTTCATGTACACACGATGTAGGCAAAAGAAGAACAGGAAAACAAAGAAGATTTGAACTGTTGAAGAAGGGTTCAGAAACGACCTCTGGGACTACCATAAAAAGAGACATAAAAATGTTTGCTACAAGCAAATGCAAACTTGTTTTCGGTCACTATCACCATCAATGTCCTGGAAAGATCAAGGCAAACAGTATATTTTAGTTCACTTCCTGGCATCCCTAGCAGCGTCATACTCATCAACAGTAGAAGATGCTCGTAGATTAACCCATTTTGTTCACCGTTATATCAAAATTATTTACAAAGCACCGAATAGCAGAAAATGTCGGCTACTCGAGACAAAATCCATACGACGTAGAGATAAACTGGAAGAGTTTTTAAGAGACATGCTCACCAAAAGGACACAGAATAGAACAAAACCGCAACAGCGCAACTTAGTGTCACCCTATGCTGCTTGCAATGATCTTGACATGATCACGTTACAAAACCGAACGGTACGAGCGATACGAAATCACTATACGCACTGCTCTCCCCAAATCCTACAGCAGAAGTTATGTTATTCTACTCTATCATTTAAAAGTAGAAGCTGATATAAATGAGTTCATTTTAATGCTTATACGATTTACAGTTGGTTTGATTATTGGGAAAGGTATTCTCTTTTGCGTTTGATCCCTTTAACCGCACACTCCACGTGCTCGCCTCTTGCCCATGTGGCTCAAGAAGACGCTTAAGGACATCACCACCGGTAATGCTGGAATACAGAATCAAGAAGTATACTCATATTACCTCCGTATACGAAACGTAAACAATATATTTCATATTGGAGTATCTCTCGAGCCTTACGATGAAATGTAAACGAAGTGTAATCAAACGCAAACAAGATGTAGCATACCGTGTCCTATGGATTTAATGGTGATGTCCTTGTCTAAATGAAGGATCCTTTGATTATGTTCCTGCGCTATGTTTCGAGAACATTTGATCCCTTTTTATTTGATCATGAACAAATTCGTTCGCCTTTAACGAGTATTTTTGAATGTATAGTTGCACATTTTCCCCTATACGTTGACCGGTGGCGCTAGTGATCCACAGTACTTATGAAGCGTTGCACGTGGAACAGAAACGCTTCATTCAAACAACACGTTTTGTTGACGTTCTACAGGTGCCGTTCATACTGAATTTGATTTTCTTTTTACTCCCCGAAGCAAACCAACTGTTCCAACAGCTGTGAAAGAGAATTATTATTAAATAATAGATTATATCTGTGATTTTAAATACAATGTAATTAAATTAATCGACGAGAAGCGGATACACACACACACTGACCGAATGGTGCGAGAGACCAGACCGCGAGGAGAATGAAGACGGACGAGCTAGGAAGCGACAGAACTACCAAAAACTGCAGGAAATGGGGAAAACAAGTGAAATATACATACGATGCACGCGGCAGCAGATGAAAGTAACAAAAACTAAACCTAATTTACATACGGTCTCCGGCGGAGATCTTATCATTTTGGCATTTGAAGAAAATTTATGTTCGGCTTCTGTACCGCGCAGTAGAATTGCGTTTCGATATTCAAAGCAAACTCAAAATTATTGTCTTTGGAAGCTTATATAAATTATTCTACTTCTTACAATTACCCTTTCTTGAGCGATTGGCCCTCACTGCCACGTTGTTCGGGGGGAAACATAAAATTAAAAATCTTTTTTAGATGCTATCATGAAACTACTTAATGCGAAACGAAACAAAAAAACATGTGTATTTAGGAGCGTAGAATTGTATGTAAATTTCCAGCAAAATTCAAACCTTTGGATTAATCTAAACCTTAGTTTTTGTGTGTATGTTTTAAGATCGAACCGAATGTCCCACTGGAATGAAGCAATTTGAAGATGGGTGGAACAGAAAATACCGAGCTTTAAAATAAAGTCTCGTATCAGTGCTCGAAGGCGGGCAAACCTTCGACAAACGCAGGTTCCTTAAGCCATGGGGTGGGCATACACATACATTTCGGAGATGGTAAAATGATTTTGGCAAACTTTTTTGGTAGCAACACGCAGCACAACAACTACTCACGCGAAAACAATAGATCGCGCACCAGGCGATTGAGTAAATAGGGAATGCAAACAGTACAGTTGTTTCAACACGACGAACACTGAAATGGCTACTTACGATAAGAAACGAAAAAACCCGAATAAAAAAACAGAAAAACAATGAAATAAACGAAAACAAGAAAAAAAAGTCCCAGTGAGAAAGTCAGCGAAACAACCAGAGAAACAAGTGAGACAAAGAAAGAATAGCGATAATGGTGGAGTACGGAGGAAGAAACAACAGAAACACACTACAATATAATAATTTATATATAAATATTATATAAATAAAATTAATTTGTTGCTAAATTTCGTGTTTCTACTTATTTGACAAATGAAGACGTGTGAATATCACAATTGATAATTGAATAGAAATCGTTTTCTTGATGCAGTATTAAAAGTACGAGTGTCCTTTCTCTTTCTTGTTTACAGTTCTTTTAAGGAC